>JARHVA010002482.1:607500-632500 GCA_037957365.1 Torreya grandis | reverse complement strand
TGATTTAGAATTACTTGAAACATAGTAATTATTTTTCTAGGGTCTACTATCACATCCAAATTAATTATTCCTAGCACTTGGCAAGGAACGTTATCAAAACATATTATATTATTTTCTGATTTATGAATAGATTCCATATTGATACCAAATGTTTGTATAAATTTATTATTGAAATTTTTTAATAATCATCCATTATCTCCCAAAACATGCCTAGGCCCCTTATTTAATATTTTCACATGAATAAATAATGGGATATTCTGATCTATAATATGTTGAATAGGAAAGTATTATTTCTATAACTAAATTTTATCTTTAATGTTCTTCAATGTATTGAAAATATATGTAAAATAAGTTAGTTTGGTATTATTTTGCAAATTTGTATCATGCAATCATGTATACAAAATATTTTTATATATATCATCCTCTTGAGTAACTATAATATGTATATCTTAGCTACAGTATTCTTATGCTAATCAATGACATAATATTCTCTAGGAATATTCATTGGTACCATAGGAAGTGGAGGGGGGATAGGAGGTAAATTTTCACTACCTCTATTCAATCAAATCGTAACCAAAATAATTATTAATATCATCCTTAGTTTTGCTTACTATTTTGATCTAGGGGGAGGAGGAATAAAAGGATTCATACATACCCTTTTCCATCAAATAGTAACCAAAACAATATTAGATTCAACAATCAAAAAATATTTTTTAATATGGAGAGCTAAAAATTCATAATTATTAATATCATCCTTAGTTTTATTATATAAACATTTAACCCATTTCATTGCATGAATTGTCAACATTTTGTACATTCTAAGAAATAAACTTACAATCATGACAATCATACCTTGAATCACCATATAAACTATTAACATCTATTATAACTATGTTAGGGATTTTATTATGTGAATAAGTGGAAATAAAAAATAAAATATTAATTAAACATAAATATTAAACCCTAAGAATAAATGATGAAACCCTAAGGGAATAATACCTAGGGTTTTCCATGCTCAAAATAAAGATTGGATTCACCATAATGTTTTACTTATTTATTTTGGGTTAGTGCAATCTGAATAAGATAAAACTATTGAAATTTATATTATTAAAATAGTTAATTAACCATTTAAAATTTAATGTAAAAGAGAGATTGATATTTCACTTACTATTTTTACAATTGACAAAATAAGTAAGATGTTGAACATTATCATTTATTAAGGAGTAGCTTGCTAAGCAAAGTCATTGAGTGTTGAGCTTTGATATTTAGTGTTGTCATTGATGTCAAACGTTCTTATGAAGATGCATGCTTCTTTCATTGATGTCAATCTAATATCACTAATATCAAATGTTCTTGGTCAATTAAGCCTTAAATGTATATGAATGAATTTTGTTGCTAATATTAGTGAGTGTTGTTACTGTATGGTAATAGTGATAAAAGAATATTTTTTGAAGAAAGTTCTAATATTAGCTTGAGTGAAATATTTGATAAGCATCATGAATGAGTATGGTTTATTTTATCAAGTGTAAAACATATTTTAATACTTTGTCTAGACCTTTTAAGATGGTATTAGAAAGTGGTGTGATGATATGAGTGAGCTTTGAAGAAGAAGTTGTATGCTTCAAAGATTTGTGTAATCAATTTTGATGATGTTTTGAATGAGATGAGAAGTAAATACTTAAAATAATACTTTATACTGTTTGATCATGAGAGAGATTGATTTAATTTTTACATGAGGTGTTGAAGACATTACAATTTATCAAAAGGTTATCTATAAATATCTATGTTTATAGCTCTGAAAATGCTATGAAGATCTCAATCATGCTCTTAAGATTTATAAATAGCTCAAAAGATGTTCTATTGAAGTTATAAAGAAGAGTGAGTGTATGAGGTTTCTTAAGCATACGCAAGAGACATTTAAAAATGGTATATTTTTAAATTAATGCTTACAAGGTGGCTATAACATCAGATTCTATGCCTAATAAGACTTACAAGTCAAGGCTTAGAAAGTAAGAAGAGAGGTGGTGGCCAAATGAGGTAACATGATTAATTTACATGACATGGGTGAGTAAGTGAAAATTGATATAAATGTTTCAAGTTTTTTTGAGTATGTGCATGAAGTGTCAAGTCATGGTTTGTAATAAAAATATTAAAAAGTATTTCAAGGTTTCTCAAGTGCACAAAATGAAGAGTTATCTATCCAAGGAGGCTTTCTTAGTACTCATTGGCATTTATAGCTTCTACATGAAAACCTAAGTTGTTCATGGTAGATGAGGAAGGGTTATAGATAAAAGTTTGAATCATTGGTTTTTATAATGAGGAGCTAAGTTTTATTAATGATCTTTAAGAATGAAAGATGGTCCTAACCCTCATAAAACCCTAACAAGGACCTGATATTAAATATCTTGTTATAAAGAGCTTATAATGGTTTGATATGATCAAATAAGTGATTGGAGGTTTAATTAAACTCTCCCAATAATCTCTAGTTGTGATTGGTTTCTTAGGTGAATGAGTAGAACCTATAAGAAAGTGCTTATCTTTTAGAGATTTGATGTAGCAAATAGAGTTGGCTGAGTCAAATTTGATAAGTGGATGAAGATCAAAATGTGATACTTTTAATTATTGTTCATGAATATTTTTAGATAGGTTCTAGATCTTAGGTGTGCAAAGTTGGTGATCAAAGTTGGTCAGTCGCTAATATACCTTGTGGTGCATACAATAAGGAAATCAAACAGATGTGTATAAATGTTTCCTAATGTGTTTTCATGTGATAGTTATGTATTCAAATGCGTGAGTATGTTTTTTGGGTCTTTAATGATTTACCCATGCTTTTCTTAAGTTTGGAACTCTATGTAATAGGCTGAAACATTAAATCCAAAGTGGCTTATCTGACTTATTAGAGTCTGTGGGAGAGAAGGTTAGTAAATTGGTTTGTATGACTAATAGTTTTCATTAGAGATCATGATATAATTGTTTGAGGTTTCTATAAGGATATTATAAGATATTTTTCATGCATTTAAATCCATTTAATATATTCAATCATATGTCAAATGTTCATGTTTTCTTGACTATGTTTTGGAGATAATTGGTAGTTTTGAGTGAACATATTATCGAGAAGTGTTTGAGCCTATGTACCTTGAGTTGAAGCATCAAATGAAGTTTTTGATGACCTTGGGGTCATGAGATTTCTAAATATGTAATTCTTTTCCATGTTTATTTGTCAAAACTAAGTATATGCCTTAGTTATTCAATACAAAGTTTTTATAAATGCATAGGTCTTTTATATGTAGTGATTTGAGAAAGGGTTTAAGTAGTAATAAGAAATAAAAGGTGTTGTAAAACCAAAGTAAAGTTAGATAAGGTATATTGAAGTGGCATATGATGTGTTCCTCCCATGTGAGTATAGTTGAATTCTTAGAGGATGCTAAGTGTGGTAGAGGATAAGAGGATAAGAGAATGATATAGATCATTGGTGAATATAAGGAGGTCATAAATACCATTAAAAAAGTGTTATGATTATATAATATAGGATATACATATGAATACCAAGGTTAGAATACCAAATAAAACAATAAAGAGAGCTAGTTGAGAGAAGAAGGTTGAAGGCCAATTTAAGAGGGACAAAAGAGAGAGAAGAGATAAATGATTAGATCATCATATATTGTAGAAGTAATAAAGGTTTTTGAAGGTGAAAAAACAATTAGGTGGTTGAGTTAGTGCTAATTCATCTAGAGGGTTGGTGCCTCCTTGTAAGTGGGTGCTTGCTAAATCCTAGCTGAGTTAGTGCTAAGCTAGTTGGGGTTAGTACTCCATGTGGAGATAGTGCTTCACTAAATATTTATGTTTGTCTTATAGTATTGTAGTCTACTTTCTTCATTAGTGGGTTTTCTTCCCTTAGAGGTTTTCCCATGTATATGTTATGTTTATGTGTTTCATGCTCTTATGATTTGATGTTTATACTTGTTAAGATGTGCATACTTATTAGAATGATTCATGAATGGTTAAGTGGAATTGAATGAAATTTTTTGAAGACTGTTTCACCCCCCCCACCTCTTAGTCATATTTTTTTGAATAATTGACATCAAATTAGGTCCTTTGGAATAGGCTTGATATCCTAAAGGAGATCCTAAGAAGTAAGGATGACTAGTCAGCAAGCTCAAAGTGGTTTCTCTACCAACAAGTATCCATTATTTAATGGATATAATTATGCCTTATGGATATATTATACCTTTAATTCCACCAACAAATGCAGTAGGTAAGAAGGATAGTGAAAATAACTCTAAGGCAATGAATTCCATTATATCTAGCCTATCAGAGGTAGAGATTGTAAAAGTAATGCATTGTGTTCCATCTAAATACATATGGGACAAATTGAAGACCATATTTGAAGGAGGCACCAAGGTGAATTTGGCCAAGTTTCAAACCCATAGAAGATAGTTTGAAAGCCTAAATATGAATGAAGATGAAATTATTACATCCTTCATATTGAGGTTTAATGAAGTTTTTAATATCATAAGAGGATTGGGAGAATTGAAATAATCTATTATTGTTCAAAAAGTATTGAGATCACTAACTTTTAATTTTGAATCTAAAGTATCTACAATAGAATAGATGCAAGATTTGGATAAGCTAGAGATGGATGGGCTTCATGGCATCTTGACTTCCTATGAGATGAGAACTAATGAAGGAAGACCTCTCAAGAAGGAAGTAACTTTCATAGCTTAAAATTCAAAAGAGAAGAAGATACAAGGTAATAAGGCTAATGATGATATTGATTCAAATATTGATGATGATGAATTGATTTCCATGTTTTCTAGAAAGCTAAGAACATGTTTAGGTAAGTACAAAGGTAAGTTTCCATTCAGGTGTTTTAACTATGGAAAAACTATACATTTTTCAAATAAGTGTCATCATAAAAATAAGATTGAGGATGATGAGATAGACAAGAAATCATATAGGTCTAACAAGAGAAAGAAGAGTTTCATAAAGTTTGAAGGAGAGAATAAGTTATTTAATAACAATAAGAAATTTTATACCAAATAAGATAGATCATATGATGTGAGTGATTTAGACACATCTGATAGTGATGATGGTAGTAATTAATCATAACATGACAATAATGAAACCATGTTCATAGGCATAGAATCAGATAATAAGGGTTGTTCAAATGGGAAAGGCATTTTGATTGATGTAGAATCAGATGAAGAAGTATACTATGATAGTGAAGAAGCTAAAGTGGGTCTTGAGGTAGAACTGGTAAGTGCCCTAGAAGATTTAAAGATTTTGAAGAAGAACAAGAAGTTCAAGTCATTAGTTTAAGACTGAGGATCAAATTGGATTATTTGAGGAAATACTAAGCAACACTTTTAAGGAGTATGAAGAGATCATCCAATAAGTTGAAACACAAATAGAGATTTTTGTAGCAAGCCTGAAGGATAAAGAGGAAGCTTAAAACATATATGAAACTAAAATATAATATCTAAAAGTTGAGTTGGATCAAACATCTAGAAAGGTGAAGAGCCTTGTAAAATTTGAAAAGAGCATTGAGTCTCTAGATGGTATATTAAGTAGTCATAAATTTGTAAGTGATAAGATAGGTCTTGGTATCAAAGAATAACAAAAGAAGTCACCTCAAGTCAAGGAGAAGACTTTTGAATACAAGAAGGTCCACATGAAAATACCAATTAGACAACATAATGCTACAAGGTATGCTACCTCTTTTAATGGTTATTGTTTTACATGTAGTCAATTTGGTCATAGAGTAAGAGAATGTTCAAGACCCTCTAAGAATGATTATTTATGGAACTATGAAATAAGAATAAATTGGTCAAAGGGATATCATAGTCATAATTAATCAAATGGTATGTATAAGGTGGTCTATTACAGCTATCATAATGTAGGACACATTACAAGATTATATCCTAACAGAGTTACAAGCTCATCAAGTCAAAATAGAAAGTTTGAAGCTCCTAGATGAAAGAAAGAAGGAAAATGAATGTATGAAAACCAAAGGAATTAAAGATAAGTAATGATGGCTATACAATCTCAAGAGGACTACTTGTTGAGATAGATCATACCTCAAATGAGAAATCAATTAAGAAATGTCAAAAACATTTGTTATCCACATGTGTTGACAAGGTAGTTAAAGAAAAGAAGGATACAAGGTTGATGATGAGATCAAACCTATAGTGACAGTAAATTCCAAAAGAATGTTGAATAATATTAAGTCTTTAAAAAATATGGAGATCTAGGAATCTCCTAAGTTTATATTGTTTTATTGCCCTATGAAAAAGGGGTGCCTTTATTACACTTCATGGATACATTCTTTTATCATCAAAAGCATGAGGGTGCAAAAAATAAGGTTTGTTTTGAGTAGATTCTAGGTTATATATGTTGCAATCAGGGATATGAAGATGGATATTATCCCTTCCTTTGTTGATACCTTTATGGTTTGAATTAGTAGCATGATCAGAGATCTAAGATTGGTATTAGATATTTGAAGTCAAAGTGCAAAAAAATGATATATAAGAGGTAAGATTCTTATATATATTTAGTATAAGTAATTGATCTAGATCTATGAAGATAAAAGGGGAGCTTGGTAGATCTGAGTTGTTTATCAATAAAGTGATTGCTTTTGATATGCTTGGAGTTAAGGAGAGATTGTGCCCGATATGCTTCATAGACTATGTTTGTTGATCTTTTGGTGGATTAGCTAAAAGAGTGACTTGATTGAGATAAGTTTCTAAAAATGTTTGTCATAAATGGTTGCAATAGTTTATAAAGACTATGTGTCATCTAGTATCTTTGATACATAGTATAAGCTCATAGTGAGAGACTATGATTTTAGTAGTTGTAGATAATCTTTGATATCTATTGCTAACATAAGCATGTGAGGGGGAGCTATCCAAGTTGATAATTAAGTTTGAAATATGTTGAAGTGGTTTATTAATTTGAGTTCATTCTAAAAGAGATGATAGTTATGTAAGACCTTTTTCATTAATGTCAATGTGGGAGAAAGATCATCAAAGGTAAGAAAAGGGAGCATAACCCAAATATCAGAAAAGGCAAGAAAAAGGGGCAAGATTAGAAAGGGTGAAAAGAAGCAAGAACAAGGACTAAGAGATGATTTCCATCAAGAATGGTTGACATAATTTTTTGAGTATGTTTGCCATTAATGACAAAGGGGGAGATTGTTTAATATTTTCATTTATTAGGGAAGAGTTTGTTGAACATTGTTAATGAGTGTTAAACTTTGATATTTAATGTTGTCATTGATGTCAAAGGTTCTTATGAAGATGCATGATTATTTCATTTATGTCAATATAATTTCATTGATGTCAAAGGTTCTTGGTTAAGTAAGCCTTGTGGTATTTATATGAATGAATTGTGTTACCAATCTTAGTGAGTGATGTTGATATCTGAGAGCAGTGATGAGAAAATGTTGTTTAAAGAATGTTCTAATACCAGCTTGGGTGAAATCTTTGAAAAATAGCATGAATGAGTATATGTCAATTTGTCAAGAGTAAATCATCTTATAATGCTTTGTCTAGAGCTTATGAAATGGTATTTGTAGGTTGCATGATAATATGAGTGAGATACAAAGAAGAAGATGTATTCTCTAAAGATATGTGTAACTAATTTCAAATATGCTCTAAATGAGTTGCAAAGAATTAAATACTCCAAAGAATACTTGACAGTGTTTGATCATGAGAGAGATTGATTTAGTTTGTACATGAGGTGTTGATTACCTTTCAATTGATCAAAAAGTTAGTTTTTAATATCTATGTTTACAACTCTAAAGATGCTATGAATATCTTAGTTATGCTTTAAATATCTATAAGTAGATCTAAAGATATTCTATTGAAGTTTTGAAGAAGAATGAGTGTATGAGGTTGCTTAATCATACAAAAGAATCATTGAAACACAAGAGAGTTTCAAGGTGAATATTACATGGTAGATAAAATATTAGATTATAGGCCTTATAAGACTTGTAAGTCAAGGCATAGAAAGAAAGAAGATAGATGGTGGCTAGATGATGTAACAAGATTAGTTTCCATGACATCATCAAGTAGGTGAACATTGACAAAGGTGATTCAAGTTATATGAAGTATGTTCATGAAGTTCTAGGTCATGGTTTGAAATAAAAGTCTTGAAAAGTATTTCAAGGTTTCTCGAGTGTACATAATGAAGAGTTGTCTACACAAGGAAGTTTTATCATTGTTCATTGGCATGTCCAGATTTTACAGAGAACCTAAGCTATTGTTGGTAGATGAGGAAGGGTTCTATCTCATATTTATAAGCATTGGTTTATGGAAAGTGGATCTAAGTTTTATGAATGATTGTTAAGATTGGAAGATGGTCTAAACCCTCATAAAGCCCTAACAAGGACCTAATATTAAATATATTTTTATAAAGAGCTCATAATGGCCTGATATGATCAAATAAGTGATTGGAAGTTGAAGTCAACTCTCCCAAGCATCTCTAGGTGTGATTGGCTTCTTAGTTGACCGAGCAAACCCTACAAGAAATTGATTATCTTTTGGAGATTTGTTATAGTACATAGATTTAAGATCAAAGTGTCAAACTTGTAGTGTTTGTTCATGAAGATTTATGGATAGGTTATAGATCTCAAGTGTGAAAATTTGGTGATCAAAGTTGGCCAATCACTAACAAACCTAGTGGTATAAATAGTAAGGAAATCAGACAAATGTGTATAGATGTTTTCATGTAAAAGTGATGCATTGAAATACATGATGATGTTGTTTGGATCTTGGATTATCTTTACATGATTTTCAGAAACTTAAAAATCTATGTTATAGGTTGAAACATTGAATCCAAAATGGATTATCTGACTAAGTATAGTCTATGAGAGAGAAGTGTTGGTGTTCCTAGGTTTCACCTTAGTTGATCAAGGGGATTATCTAGGTCCTATTGTTCAAACCTGGTCCAACATGGGAATGACCCTAGGCTATGGGTCACCTAATCTTGGTTTAGACCACTAGAGAAGGTTGCCTTCCCTTTGGGTCTATAACCTATGTTAAATCTAGAGTATTTTATTGTTGGGAAAAGGGGAGAGAGATCAACAATAATATATGAAAGCATATAAAATGGAGGTGATGTACCAAATATTTTTATCCATATAATTACATGAGACACGCTATAAGACACATTAAATACTAAATCAAATCACCTCATTCACTATTTGATCAACCCTGACATCATTATTTCATAGAATGGCATGGACTAGTTATTAACCTGGCATGGGAGGGCAATTATCCACTTCCAAACTAACGAATAGACTATATATGTGTTTAGACTAACCTTTGAGAACTACCAAAACATTGCATGAAGGTGAGGGAACTTAGAATAGAGGCAAGAAAAACATATGTTTACTTAACCACATCAATAAATTTATGAAACACACTTCAATTCAGCTTTCAAATGGAGGAATTCAATCTTCTATTTATTTAGATAGGTGTTACAATACAAATCTTGGTAGAATGTAATCATGCCAAAGAGAGGGATCCTTTTCAAGGATTATAAGCCTATATTTATTGAAGAATGGGATGTTAAATATGATGGTCATGCATAGAAGGATGGATAAAGGATCATAATGACCAAGATTTCAAATTATCTAGCATTGATTTAGTTATAGAAGATCATAATGTCTAAGACTACTTATATAAAATGGATACAACAATTGTATTAGTCCTTTCAATCTGTTAATGGTCTGTATTGATTCTCTTTATGGTTAAAATGATAGAATCAAGTCATTTTCTAGCTAAATTTTGGCATCAAATCCATTAAAATAGCTAGACCAATCTCTTTTAATCTCCTTCTAGCATTGATGTAATTACAATAGCTTAATCAATCCATTTTGATCTTATGTTGACACCAATTACTCTTTATTGGTTTATTTTTATCATGTAAGAGTGGATAATAGGGTCATAATCATGCTTCTAGCTTTAGTGATGAACCCATCAAAATGGGTGTGTTTACCTCCATGACATCCCTTTTTAATATTGCTCTGGTTCAACTTTGATCATATTTGTCTTCAACTTTTGATATTGGCCCTTGATCTTGATCTATGTTTCTAAAAATGTGCCATTTTTTAGCTATGCCTCCCTTACCAAGATCCTACTATTAGTCTATCTACTTCTATGCTTACACTACATGGTGGCCTTACATTCAATTTGATCTCCTTATCCTATGCACCATTGATCTTCCTTTACACAACTTGAATGTGAACTATTGGATCTATCTAATAGGTACTTGAGATCTTGACACTTGTCATTGACATGTTTATGCTAACCTTTTGACTTTATGCTCACCATTGATCTATTTTTCATGATAAAATATGTGTTGTTGGATCTTTGAGACCCATTGACTCATCAAGTTACCCACTCACCATTAGATTATATCTTAGATCCTCAGAATTGGACACTTACCAGATCCACATTAAACCTAAGAACATTTGAATTTGAAAATATATTTGTCATGACTTTAACATGATGTTCCCATGAATATTTCACTCTACAAGTCTAACTTTGAATCTTTATATCTTGAGATAACAAGGTCATCAAGATATAAAATTTGAAAAGGATTTTAAAGGCATGAAGAACATCATGTCCATGAAATATTTTGGCCTAGGAGACTCCTCAAATGCATTTATAAAATGTATAAGCAAACTGACCCATTCATTTTTACATGACATGATGATGACAGTCTTTCTATTTAAGATCACCGAAGCACAGTTTAAGCTTACTTAAAGTGTTTTAAAAGATTTAAAATTCTATTTAATCTTCTCTTGGAATCTATCTACTCTTTTCACCATTTGATCATCCTTCAATTAGGACCGTACTCAGCTCCTTAGTCTGGATTAGGCAAATTTTTGTATGTAGGCCAACATTGGCCAACATCTTTGGTGACTCAGCTAGGTAGCATACATGTTAAGCTTTATAACTCAAACCATTTGTATGACTCTTGGAATCACAAAATAATGAAAAATTTGATTCATGGCTATGAACAACCCCCTTGACTTTTAAAGACAAGGAATTCCACCAAAATAGGGAAGGAAACAAAAAAACAATAGAAATAAACTAATATGCTAGGACAACACTTGGAGGAAAACAAGGCCAACTAACTAGGTACAAGGAACTTAGATTCCTTAATAGTAGTGTTTTATTTGTATCCCATTAATTGGGATAGGAATATCCTCACCATCTATCTTTGTAAGTTGGAAACCATTATGGGATTTACAATTGGAGATTATGTATGGAAACTCCAAAGAGAGTTAAACTTTATATGACTTCTTATCTTAGCTCTATCCTCATCTGATCCAAAACTTGAAAGCTTTGGTTGAAAGATAATTCAAGAAACAAGAAAAAGACAATTCAAATAAGGTTATCTCTGAGAAGAGATGTCTAATTTCCATTTCAAGTTACATATTAATTTATACATGTTTTGAAGGTGTGAGGAGGATGTGGAAGGTCACAAATATCAAGGGAGATTGAGTGGATTGACTTCCATGATTTACAACAATACAAAATTTGTGGAACTACTATTTTTAGAAACTTCCTATTTTTAGACTGCACTATTAAAATTGAAATTTAGGGCACTTTCATTGGGTTTTTGGGGTTCAAACTTAATCTAGCGAATCTCCATGCCATCTCATGATGTTCCCCTCATTATTATATTTCCAACAGTTCAAACGGAGAGTCAATTGGAGCTATGATGCAAAAGTTATGGCTCCTAGAAGTTTTATCATCAATTGGGGTGGACCCATCACCCGAATTGTCACCTGAATTATTACCCAGATCATTCCTCCCTCCTTGAGAAGCAATGGTCCCCATTTATTCAATATATTTCATCAAGTGTGGTAGCTTTACTTTTATTTGATTCTCAATGCATACTTGGAATGGACTATGATTTATGGAACTATGCAGGGCCTGATTGTTCACCATTTCTATCTGACCATCAGTTTATAAATGGAAGTCCGTGAACTTCTTCAGCTTGGTATCTATTTGCTTCTATTGTTGTGTAGTCAGGGCTGTAACATCAGCCCTTTTGGATTCTTGTGGCTTGACCATCATGAGAACAAATTTCTTGGCACTAATCAGAGAGATAAATGTAGGTGGTACCTCAAGTACCCTATAACGTCATGTTCCAAGAGTGACATTGATCCTTCAAGACCCTGATTCATAGATGCCATGTCGATCATTGACCACATCACATAAGACCTCATCTTAGAAATATTTTATTGCATAAGAGAGAATACATTGGTGGGTGACATAGAGGTTTCTCCCTGGACTCAACCATCCAATACTATATGGCTTTGGATGAGGCTTCATGGATAGATTTAGGCTTTTCACAACATTAGCAGAGATTAAATTCCTTTGACTTCCACTATCAAAAATGAAAGGCAGAGGATTACGTTTCACCCATAACTTAGAGTGAAACAACCTTTCCTTGTCATCTAGCCTCTCCTCATGGGTCTGTGATGAAGTAAAAATGGCTTTAGGATCAACATCTACAATTTCTTCTTTAACCTCTTTGACTTCAGGGTCTATATGAGGAAAAGTAGTAGATGTTGAGGATTATGACTTAGAAAGTAGGGACTTGATGGCTTGACATTCTTCTTTGGAGTGAGTTCCAGACTTGTGATAATCACACCACTTCTTAGTCTTTCCTTCCTTTTGCTTCTCATTTTAGCCTCATGTTTGACCTTCTTTGTCACTTTTCCATTTTGAAGGTTGACTCTTCATATTCATTCTTCCATGCTTCTACTCAATCTTCACTATGAACTTGTATGCCTCACTGATGGTTTCCAAATTGAAGAGTTCCATTTCTCCTCATATGTGCTATTGTAGTCCACCACGATATCTGAGAACCTTGTGTTTCTCACTTTCTTGGATGCCTAATCTCATAGATAGAGAATGAAAAATGTCAGTGTAATATTGAACAGACTACTCCTTACCTTGGTGAAGTTGTTGCCACTCTATATATAGATCATCATATGCTCCAATGGGGTAGTATTCTTCCTTTACAACTTTTATGAAATCATCCCATGTAGGCTCTGTCTCAAGGGCAATATCATTTGCACTGAATCTCTTTTTGTACACTTCCCACCAATTTTTGATAGGCAATGATGCTTTCAGAAGAGCAAAAGTAATCTTATCTTTATTGATGAATTTATTTATAGAAAAATAAGATGAAAATTGATCCAACCAATTTTCTACTACATCAACATTTATTTTGCCTTCAAATGTAGGGATATCAAAATCCACCTGAACCGTGAAGGGTGTTAGGGTACTGAAAGGATGTGGGGGTGTAGATGAGGAGCCAAAATTTCCCATCAAGATTTGTTAGAAAATTTGAGTGAATTTTTTTAGCATCTACTCTTGTTACTATTGGAGGGCTTCATTCACCATTTCCTTGAAAGGATTGGATGTCTCAGTGTTGTCCACCATTTGAAGTCATTTGGAGTGAATAGGTGGAGAGTCTGTTGGTTCTATTTTCCACCCAAGCTTCCTATAATCTGACCTCATCCTTGGGATCATACACTCTAAAGACAAACCACTCTGATACCACTGATCCAAAACTTGAAATCTTTGGTTGAAAGATAATTCAAGAAATAAAAAAAATACAATTCAAATAATTCTATCTCTTAGAAGAGATGTCTTATTGATCAAATTTGCAAACCCAAACATATGCTTATCTCTAAGAAGAGATGTCTAATTTCCATTGGGTTACATCTTCATTTATACATGTTTTGAAGGTGTGAGGAGGATGTAGATCTCGAGGGAGATTATGTGGATTTACTTCCATGATTTACAACAATATAGAATTTGAGGAATTACTATTTTTAAAAACTTACTATTTTTAAATTGCACTACTAAAATTGAAATTTAGGGCACTTCCATTAGGTTTTTAGGGGTCAAAATTCATTAAGCAGATCTCAATGCCATCTCACAACATTCCCCTCATTATTATCTTTCCAAAAGTTCAAACGGTGAGTCAATTGGAGGTACGGTGCAAAATTTATGGCTCCCAGAAGTTTCGTCATCAATTGGGGTAGACCCATCACCCGAATTGTCACTTGAATTGTTTCCCAGATCATCATCCCACTTGAGGACCAAATATCCTTATTTGAAAATTCATGAAGAAAATCCTTTGTCAAAGGCTCTCTTCACTTTTTCTTGATGGATTTCCATGGCTAGCATGGACTAATGTCTTATCTCTTCCAACTCCATAAGCTTAGCATATATGATCTCCATAGGTTCATTATATAACAAATTGAGTTGATGCATTAGTTATAGGGTAGGAAATTCAAGATAAATAGGCATTCTTTCTTATTTACCATATACTAATTTGTAGGGATAATTGGCTATTGCCCTCTTGTAGGTGATCTTATCAACCCATAAAGCTGACTTTAATTTTGGATTCCAAAACCTCTTCTTAGCTTAAACGGTTCTTTTTATGATCTTTAATAGGTTCTTGTTAGTGGATCTAGCAAGACCATTCCCTTGGGGATACTAGTTTGATGAAGTGATGAGAAAGACACTATGTTGAAATTCTCATTGGCTTATTCTAGACCCCTCAAAGGTCATAACATTGTCACAAATAATGGTTTAAGTGACTCCGAACCTAGTAAGCAGACCTTCATAGAAATCTAGAACATTGGTCTCATTTTCTTCCTTCAATACCACTGCGTCCATCTATATAGTGAACTTATCTATGGCATTTAGTATCCATCTATGACCAAATCCTAAAAGGGGTTAATTAGAGAAATAAATTCCAATCCCCATTGGACAAAATGTTGATCCAATGCAATGGGTTGGAGAGGTAATGCTAGAAGTTTCACCATTGCTACAAACATAGCACATTGTCTGCATTTCCTAACTCATGCATGATAATCACCAAATAAGCTTAGCCAATAATACACACCTCTCATGATCTTGTGGGTTGTGGTCCTTGATAAATAATTCCCTCTACCATGTCCATCATGGAACTCTTTGAGTAGCTTTTCCTTTTGATGTTATTTAATGCATCTTAATAACATGCCATTGATATCTTTTTTAAACAAAACACTAACAACAAGAATAAATGGAGTGGATTGTAATATAAAATATATTCATTTTGAAAGAGTTAGGTGAGAGCATAAAGTCCATCTTGGATATATCTTAGCAAATCATGATACTAACTAGAAGGTGAGGTATGATCATTTATAACTTCCTCATCAATTGATAACATAACCACATCATTGGCTTCTTGTAAGTCTTAGTCTAGATGCTCACAAAATCCTTTACCTCTAATCAAATTTGTGACCTTTATCTCTACATGATACTCCATTAATTTTATTACCCAACCAACTCTTTTCTCATTTAAATCCTTGTTTAAGATAAATTCTTTGATACTTGGATGAGAAACCATTAGATGTATCTTATCATTAGACAACAAGTACCTAAACTTCTTGATAGATATAGTAATAGAAAGTACATGTTTTTAACAAAAGAGTACCTTGTTTAATATTATTGCAAGCCCTAACTAAATAAGGATATTGGATACTCTAAGGCCTCATGATTCTATTGCATAAGAATGCCTGAAATGGTGTCGATGTTAGCATAGGTGTATAGAATGAAGTCCTTCAAAAAATCTGGTTTCATGAGCGTATGAGCACTAGCCATAACTTTATTAATTTCCTCAAAAATACTTAATCCTTCCTTGGACCATATGAAACTCTGATTCTTCTTTAGCATGGTTGTAAGTGACTTATAAAAAGTGACAAATTTGAGATGTGTCTTCTAATAAAATTGATCTCCCCTAAGAAACTTTGCAAAGCTTTTTTTTCTTGGGGAAGGAAAGTGCAAGGATTGAATCTATTCTTTTAGGATATATGCTTAAACCATGATTTGAAACTATATGTCAAATAAAATTAACTTCATGAACTAAGAAGACACATTTTTTTGGATTTAGGGATACCCCAAATTGCCTACATCTTTCAAACACTTGCTCAAGGTGAACTATGTGCTCACTTGCATTCTTTGAAAACACTATTATATCATCTAAATATACTAGCATAGACTTATAAAGAAGTCCTTAGAATGCCATATCCATGGCTCTCATAATTACTCTAGCATTAGATAGACCAAAGGGCATCTTTTTATATACAAACATCCCCCACCTTATGGTGAAATTTGTCTTAAATTGGTCCACTTCCTTGACCAAAATCTAGCTATAACCACTATATCCATTCTATAAGGAAAAACTTTCTGAACGTACAACCAACTATAAAATCTATTCCATTGATGGTAGTGGATAGTGGTCTTTAAGGGAAGCCTTATTTAGGGTAGTAAAGTCAACACACGATCTAATTTCACCATTCATTTTTTATACCAGAACAAGGTTTCCCACCCAAGTTGAGTGCTTGATTGGAAATATAATAGTTGAATAAATGAGCTTATAAATCTCATCTTTCATCAAAGGCTCAATCTTAGGATTATTAGGCCTTTGCCTTCATCTTACTATCCTAGTTTCATGTTTCATCTTAATGGTGTGTTGAACTATACTTGGGTCAAATCTCTTGAGATCACTATATTTTCATGAAAATACATTAACAAAATTTGCACATAAATTAATGAAATATTTCTTTTCTAAACAAGTGCATATGTTACCCAAATTCAAGCTTTTATGTAGTACAACTTCCACATTGACATAGTGTTCTTCCTTTGTAGATAAAGTTAAAATTTCCCTTCATAGCTTATCATCACCACTAAATATGTTCTCATGTGTGACCAATCCCTTGGGCAACTTATTTGTTTTCAATTACATATCTGATCCCCATACTGCTACAAGTACTTTGACTGATTTCTTAAGGAAAACTCATCCTCCTCTTTCAAAAATATAAAAATATGATTATCATCTTTAAACACTTTCCAATTATCATTATTATATATAATAGAAGTCCTTACAACCACCTCAATGTATGACTAGTCCTTTTCACTTCTTACATCAGTTGGAATACTAAATTGTGCCCCAATGGTAGCCAACCTATCTCCATGTTTGTTCTCATCTTTTGGTATTGCCTAAATGTTAAAGGCCTAAAACTATTTAATTAAGTCCCATACCCTATGCTTATAAGGTTTAAGCAATGGTTTTTTTTATACATTAAGACCTATCACTTGGTGAACTACAAGTTCACTATCACCAAAGACTTGTAAGGTGTCCACTTTCATCTTCCTAGCCCCTTGTAAACCATAAACTAGTGCCTCATATTCTATAGAATTATTTGAAAAACAAAATTAAAACTTAATAAATGGAAAGTACCTTTGATTTTTTGTATAAATCAACATCATTCTATCCCTAGTACCATGCTTATTCCTTGTTACATTAAATTATAATTTTCTTGGAACATCATTAGACTCATCATCCTTCATCAAGGCTAGAATTAGTGCATTTTTATCATGAAATTAATAAACACCAAGTAATTATTCTTCAATTAGCTTATAATTATTATATTCATGTGATCTATATGCCCACTCATTAAGGAACAAATCTGGAATCCCATCTAAAGGTGATTTAGTTTTCTCTACACTATCTTCTATCACCTCATTTGAGATGAGGTAATTGGTGTTCATAACACTTGGCATATATGGTTCTAAATGGAACCATGAAATAGTTTCAGAATGTATGGTTACCTTAGTACCATACCTAGTCTTAAACATCAAAAATTTCCAATCAAGTGATAAGTATCCTCCAATCTTTGAGGTAAAGTCCCCTGATAGACACATGGAAAAGTAGAGAGGCAAGTCCACCACAACTACATATTATTGAATGGTAACATTAGGACAAGCATGTAGTGTCAACTTCAAATACTTAATGATTCCTACTACATTTTTTAGTGACCCATCTAGTTTCAATACTCATTTAGTATTTGCTTCATAGATAATACCAAGCTTGTCTACAATTTGCTTAGGAATGATAGTGTTATTAGATCCAATGTCCACCCTAAAATTATGAATGAAACAATCACCAAATATTAAAGAGAGTTATAAGGGAGGATTTTTGCATTTATTTAACTCAGATTTGTCTCCTTTTACCATTTTGTATACCTATTGTACTTGATGCTTCACTTGTTGGTCTAAATTAGTTAGGACAACTCCTTGTTTCTTAACTAGTTTTGGAGACACCTTGAGAGATATAAGCTCTTGGATGAGCATATCTTTTTATCTTGGGATAGAAGCAGAATCCCACATCATAATTATGACACTACAATTCTTCATCTGATCTACTATGCTAAATTAATCTCCACTAACCTTTGGTTGTACCTTTTAAACCACTAGTTATCCATAGACCAGAGGTATTTGAGGGACCTTCCCATCCTCTACATTATAATTTTTCTATGTTATATAGGTATCAAGTTAATCTTTGTTACTATTAGAAACAATATTAGGATTACCTGAATCATTATTCACATATTAATCCTCGTAAATGGCTCTTTTTTAGCTCTAGTTATAACTACAACTTGACTACTTAGACTGTTAGTCTCACCACCATGATTGAAAGCAACATAATCATCTATTTACCAATTTAAATTAATAGAATTAGGATACCCTTGAAATTATTGAGCCCCACCTTGGGGTACCAAAATTGTCTCCTTATACTGACCTCCTTGAAGACAAAACTCTTCTTGTGTCATTTGTGGCATAGTGATGTTTTGTGACACCAAGGCATGGTTCTAGGCATCATTAAGGTTGGAGGGATTCCAATTTGAGTCATTCATAAAAAAATTTTGAGTTGGTGTGGGAATAGTATATTTTGATGAGGAAGGTGCATTAGGCTTAAGAGATGCATATGGCTTAGATGGAAATATGGATCCTTGCAATTGGTAGGATGGTATATTTTCTCTAAAATCTTGATAAGGAGACCTTTCATCTCTGAAAGGTTGATAAGAGGTTTTATTATATTATTGATAGATCCTATTAAACTGATACTATTTCCTCTTGACTTGTACTATTTCATTTCCAAAATATTGAAGCAAACCTTTCACCTCATCAAGCTCATTAGCTTGACTAGAAGGGGCTATAACTTGAGTTTGATGAGGTGGAATAGGACCTAATTATGGAAACTAGAGAAATTGAGGAGGTGGAATAAATTAAAACTCTATAAATATAGGTATTGGAGGCCTTGGAGAAAGATTACCAACTTGTATCAAACTATTTTTGGCTCTTATGGCAACTTTATAGGCATTTGGCAAGGTATGGACACTCATGGATTATATAATCCCACTAATATCAGAATTAATTACTCTTAAATAGTATAAGAAAGCATATTCAAGGGATGGTCTAATCACTGCACATATTCTAGTCCATATATTTTAGAATTTGAGGTTGAAATCAAACATGAACTCATGGGGAGATCTCTTTTTGTTGGTCAGATATTCAACTAAAGATAGGTGATCAGACTTGTCTTCAAATTTCCTGACTAAGGTTGCACCTAATTCATCCCATGTAGATATAGAATTTAATGGGATATTTCTATACCATTGTAGAGCTTTTCCTTTGAAGGAAGCAGTAAGAATTTTAATGGCCACATTATCTTAAAAAACATTATGCACTGAATAAAGGTTGGAAACATTCTAGATGTGGTCAATAGTATTTGTTTGATTTTCTCCCAAAAATAATGGGATGATTTTAAGAGTAGACACATAAATATCATCATACTAGGATAAATTCAATGGACTACCTCTATTGAATGGAATAAATACTTGATTTCTAATGACCATTTGAATAGGGGGATTACACTAATTAAAATAATGGGGTGACTAGAACATGAATATTAATTTTGGGGATAAGATCTTATCTTATTAAATGTTTCTCTCATATATGACACAGAAGGTAGGTCAATGAATTCAAGGGGAATACCTTTACTAGTTGACCTTGTAGTAACCTTAGGCATGAGAATGTTATCTAGATGATGCTATGAACTCTTCAATTTGAATATTATTTATCTTTTTATGATGATGGACCTCGTTTTCTATTGTATATGATTCTCCTTGGATCTAAATTTTAGTTCCTCTAGGAAAATGGTTCACACTAGGTGTGCTAGAACTGTTGTTATTCCTAGGTTGCACCCTAGATAAACAAGGGGATTATTTAGTTCCTCTTATTCAAACATAGTGAAATATGAGAATGAACCTAAGATTTGGTTCACCTAATCTTGGGCCAAACCTTTGAATAAGTCTAGATTCCTTTTGGGTCTATCACCTATGCTAAATTTAGACTAGCTTCTTGCTAGGAAAAGGGGAGAGAGATCAACAATAATCTATGAAAGAATATAAAAGGGATGTGATACACCAAATGTTTTTATCCTTATTATTTCACAAGAAAAACTATAGGACACATTGAAGACTACATCAAATTGCTTCATTCACTCTTTCATCAACCCTCACATAAGTATTTCATAGAAAGGCATGGACTAGATATTGACCTAGCATGGGAGGGAAATTGTCCACTTCCAAACTAATAAACATAATATATATGCACTTAGAATGACCTATTAGAGCTAAAAAACAATTCATGAAGTGAGAGAACTTAGACTAAGGCAAGTAAAACATACATTAACTTAAACACATCAATAAATTCATGAAAAACACTTCAATTCAGCTTACAAATGCAGGAATTAAGTCTTCTATTTCATCAAATAGGTGTTATAGTAAAAATATTGAAATAGTATAGTAATGTCAAAGAGAGGGATCATTTTCAAGGATTAAAATCCTATATTTATAGTAAAATGGGATGAGAGAGATAGGGGTCATGTATAAAAGGATGGAGAAGAGAGCATAATGATCAAGATTTCAAATTATACAATGTTGATTCAGTTACAAAAGATCATAATGCCTAAGAATAATTTTTAAAAATGGATACAAAAACCATATCAATCCCTTTCTATCCATGTTTTTTCTACATTAATGCTCCTTATAGTTTTAGATTAAGGTAAAAATAGTTTTTGAAGGGACCCTGAAACCCTATACAATAGGTAGAAAGATAAACCATAAAGCACAACCAGGTTAACAAAAGAACCTGAAAATAGAAAAGTACCAACACCAGGTTAAACAAGGACCTGTTACCAACAAATAAGACAAATCAGTCAGGAACAGGGACCTTTAGAAGAATCTTTTAAGTTGTTTTTATATTTTAAGCAAGACCGAAGATTCATAACTAGAGGAGGGACCAAAGGCTTAGACTTCTTTCTCCTAACTGCAGTCCATCTGTCCTCTACCTTAGCTACCTCAGCTTCCCATGCCTCAGAATATAATGATCTTTGGTTTCTAGTAGGCATAAAATCCTTGTGAGAATCAACCACAGTCATGTTCTTTGAAAGATCCTCCAAAATATGGGTTGAGACCACCACCTCCTCCTCTGGCTCAGCTATATCACTAACCACTACCTCATCAGGAGTTTCCTTAGAATGTTTCACCTCTGATTCCTCTTCATCTTCCAATTCAGATTGCTAACTTTCCTCAATCTCAGACTCGGATTCAGTTGTTGCTTCTAGAGGTTGTTTGTTTGTGTTTTGTTCAGAGGGAACTTTAGGCCACCAAGAAGGTGAACGTCTGGGATTAGAATTCCCAGCAACACAGTGAATAGCAATATGTCCTGTCTGGTGACATTTCTAGCACTGAAAAGGGATCCCCTCATAGTCCAAGATTTGTGTCCAGGTACCCCTTAGGGATTCAAGGTGAATCACCTCAGGAAGGCCCTTGGAAACATCCACATCAACCAGAAATATTGCACAAGTCGAGTGGAGAGGTTTCACACTATCTTTATATAAAAAATTCCCTATAGCATTTCCAATGGTTTTATAAACTTCCTCTTCCCTCAAGTGTAACGGAATATAAGGTAGTCGCACCCATATTGGGATCTTGTTAAAGGATTCTGAGAGAGGATTAAAATCCTTATGCCAGGGTTTGGCCATAAGAGGGAATCTGCCTTGCCAAGAAAAATTGTTGTGACACAATATAGATTTCCTATCTTTGGGGCTATTAAAAATTATAATAAAAAACCCCCTGGCATAGGGAAGGATTTGACTGTATTTAATATGCATCCAGTTCTTGGAAATTCAATTCTTTAGATCTGCAAGAGAGGGCCAAAAACCACGAAAGCAAAAAATTACAGCACAAGAGGAAACCGTTCTTTCGATTGGAAGATTTTTTCCACTAAATCAGGGTCTAGAGATACCCTAATAGGTTTCAAAGCACTTACCGGCGAGACACGGGTAGGCCCAAATGATTCGTGAGGCAAAGCACCATGTAAATCCACTTCAAAGGCTGCCACATCTGCGTAAGTTCTTCCCCCTGGTCCATACCCTGAACCAGAAGCATTGGTAGAATACAAGTCCGTTGAATCTCCTCCCCTCATAGAAAAAATTGCTTTAGGGGCAAACAAATCCCTCTCCTTACTAGCAGAAGGATCCCCACTCCATTTAGATCTAGTTTTGGCATTGATTTGTCCTTATTGGTTTAATTTTTGGGTGTAAAAATGGAGAAAAGGGTCATAATCATATTGCTAGATTTGGTGATGAACCCATTAGATCTAACATGTCAGCCTCCCTATAATCCATTTACAATATTGATATGGTTTGAATTAAATTGTATTTAACTTCAAATTTTTATATTTTCCCTTGATCTTGATTTGGGTTTCTAAAAATGTTCCATTTATCAGCTATGCATCCCTTCCCAAGATCCTATTTTTAGTCTATCCACTTTCATGTTTGCATCACATGATGGCCTCACATTTGATTTGAGCTCCTTTTCCTACACATCATTCATATTTCTTTACATATATCAAATACATGCCATTATATATATCTAATTGTTATCCAAGATCTTGATGCTTTTCATCGACATGTTTATGCTACACTTTTAACTTGATGCTCACTGTTGATCTATTTTGCATGATCAAATACGTGTCATTGGATCTTTAGGACCCACTAACTTATTAGGTTTCCCACTCACTATTAGATTTGATCTTATCTATTGATATTTATACACTTTTTAGATCCATGTTCAACTAGGGAAATTTTATTTTAAATGGGTATTTACTGTAGCTTTAACTTGACTTTCCCATGCACATTTCACTCTACAAGTCTAACTTTGAAGCATTATATCTTGAGATAACAAGTTCATCAAGACATGAAATTTTTAGAGGATGTTAAAGGCATGAATAACATCATATTTTTTAAATTTTTTTTATTTTTATACTCTCCAAGTAAATTTTAAAAATGCATAAATAAACTGACCCGTTCATTTCTACATGACGTGTTGATGACAGTCTAGCTCTTTAAGATCACCAATTTCACACTTTAAACCTACTTAAAGTGTTTAAAAAGAATTAAAATTATATGTGATATTATCATATAATTTTTATACTCTTTTCACCATTGTATAATCCTTCAATCATGACCCTGCTTAGCTCCTTAGTCTAGATTAGGCAAATTTTGGTATGTAGGCCAACCTTGGCCAATAAGAAGGTCAATAGATTGGTCTATAAGACCAATAGTTTTCATTAAAGATCATGATCTGATTGGCTGAGTTTTATTTGAGTGTGTTATAAGATCATATTCATGCATTTAAATCCCTTAAATTTATTCAATCATATGTCATATGTTCATGTTTCCTTGACTGTATTTTGGAAACAGTGGGCAGTTCTTTGTTAACATCTTATAGAGAAGTGTTTGAGCTTTTTTATCCTAAGTTGAATCATGGAATGAAGTTTGTGATGACACTTAGGTAATGAGTTTTCTAAATATGTAATTTTTTCCATTTTTATTTGGAAAAATTAATTATATTTCTTAGTTTTTCAAGATAGAGTTTTTTTTTCAAGATAGAGGTTTCTAAATATGCACAAGCCTTTTGTATATTGTGATTTGAGAAAGGATTCAAGTAGTGATTAGACATAAAAGGTTTGTTTAACTAAATTAAATATATATAAGTTATATTTGAGTGGTTTATTATGTGTTACTTATGTGTGGTGTATGGATATGCTTTAATAAATATCAAAGGGTAATGTGTTGTTAAGAAGACCTATTAGGTCTCTATAAGCCTAAAAGAGTAGTAAGGGCTAATTAATGTATGGTCGACCTATTATATTGATTGATTCATGTTTAAGGAATTTTATAATAATATTATAAGACATATTAATGTTTGACCTAAGCTATTTAAATATGTATCTAAATAAGAAGGATATGATCAAGTGACTTGTATAAAATCAAATCAGTTTAGGCATATTTTGTGTGAGACTAGTGGAATGCTTAGAGGATGCTAAGTGTGGAAAAGTAGAAGAGGATAATAAAATTATATATATCATTTTTTAGAATAAGAAGCTCATGTGGACCATTAGATAAGTGATATGAATATATAACAGAGGTCTTGCATATGAATATTAAGGTCAAAAGACCTAATCAAGCCATGAAGAGGCCTAGTTTAGAGATCAAGGCTAAAGGCCAATTTGAGAGGGATAAAAGAGAGTGAAGAGCTAAAGGAGTAAACCATCATCTAATATAAAATTACCAAAGGTTTTTTAAGGTGATTAAATAATCAAGTGGATTGGTTTATGCTAATTAATCTAGGGGATTGGTGCCTCCTTACAAGTGGGTGCTTGTTAAACCCTAATTGAGTTGGTGCTGAGCTATTTTGGGTTGGTGTTCCATGTGGATTTGGTGCTTCAATAAATATTGATGTTTATCTTATAGGACTATAGTCCATTTACTTCATTAGTGGGTTTTATTACCCTAGATGGTTTCCCATATATATGTTGTGTTTATGTGCTTCATGTTTGTCTTATGATTTGATGTTTATGCTTGATAAGATGTACATTCTTATTATAATGATTGATGCATGGTTAAGTGGAATTGAATGAAAAAATTTGAAGATTGATTCACCCCCTCCCTCTTAGTCATCTTATTTCCAACATAATAATATAATCACTTATCTTAATTTTGA
>JARHVA010002482.1:600000-602500 GCA_037957365.1 Torreya grandis | reverse complement strand
TTCACCATGGATATAATTTGAGTTCTCGTTAACTGCCACATTCTACCCCTTACTTATGTGGTTGTTGTCACATGAGTGAAATACAACATAGCTAAGTATGTTGCACATTAGCTGAATCACATAATTAATGAGGTAAAAATGGATAAAATTTTCAATATGGCATGCATAATTGGTTGTGGTTATAATTTATTAATTCATAGTTCCAAAGGAAAATAGATTCATATAACTAGCTAAAATAAGTATGCATCATATAAGTAGGTTCCTAAGATTTATCTACAAAGGAATGGTTGCCAATGTATATCACTAATAAATGATGAAGTGGTGGTATAGATGGGTATCAATGGCCATTAAAGATGAATTGAGGTAGAAAAAGAGGACAAAACTTTAGAGGCCATAAATTTTGATCTATAGCTCTATTTAAGCCCATCTTTATGCCAATACAACTATCTCAAATATTTCAATGCAGACAAATTAAACCTTTCAGTTATGGGAAATTTTCAATATTTTTTGAAGGCCTACGTATATGAGGTTATGAAAATGTAGTTTAATATTATTTTTGATATTTTCTTAAATTTATAAATTATCTATTTTTGTAATCAGACTTGAACTTCAGTTGATATTTTTTTGATAGGTTAATTTTAGTGTTTAGTTTATTTTTGGATATTTTTAGAGTTGCATGCAATTTCATGAAAAATTTGCTAAAATAGTAGCTATTAAAAATATCAAGTCAAGTTTTATTTAATTTTATATTTTTTAATTTTGCATGTCAACTCCAATTCTAAGTTGAGGCTTATTTATGCATAGATTGTAATTATTTCAATCATTCAATACAAATCAATACAAGTTATTATTTTAAATCTTTGCATATTGGTAATTTTATTATCTTGATAGTATTTGGGTTTAATATGAATATATTATTACACCACATATGTGACATTAAATTATTATGCAATGCTCAAGGTGATGGCTCATTATACATTGATGAGTCATATCTATGTTAGTGTAAAATTATTGGCATTTGTTATTACCTTAGGTGGTAATATTTGAATACTTGGTGTAGTCATTGTATTAATTTATGGGAATGAAACACTCCAAGGTGCACATATATTTGGTAAAGGATCCAATGTTGATTAATATATCATTATTATGAGGGGGTAGAAGCTTGAAAGATGCATATGATGTGTTAGATGAAGATAAATAGGAAATACAACAACCAATAAACACTATTCTGGGAAAATGGGATTATAAGTTGTAATATGTGTTCAATCTAAAGAAAATAAGGTTTTGAAAATCCTTGATAAGTATCTCAAATAATATACCATGAATAGAGCACCAATGTTTAGAGGTTTCACAATTAATGAGAAAGTAGTAGAAGAAAGACTATGTAGGGTGAGGTAGGTAACCCATGTGGAGGCTAAGGGTAAATAAAAACTAGTAGAGAAAAAACTTGTAAATAAGTTTCCATTTCACCATGTAATAATGAACTCTAGATATTTCATAACTATGGAAGGAATGTCTACAATGGTAGATACTATATGCAAAGGGTTATTAGCATGGATTATCTTTGGAGGTCTGATCTAGTAAATCAAGGTACATGTAAGTATGGAATTAAGACTACACATGAAAGTGAGGCAAGGTGTAGACATGACAAGACAAGGTAATTCATTTGTGGGAGCTAACATACCAAGTGTGTTGGACTAGCCTTATACCTAAACTATATGTCGAGGTTGAAGGGACCCCAAATAAAATATATGATGGCATAAAAATATATGTATTATTCATAGTGATAAAAAATTATAAATAAACCTTAAAGGAAGGAAATAAAATTACACATGAAGAATTTCATATGAAGGACATGTCAAAATAATTTGAAGTTTCTATAAGAACAAAGGTCATGAAAATGATGATGTGGAGGTTGGGGAAGAGTTGAGAATGAATATGAAAAAACAAATGGAGCGATTATAGGTACATTTTGAAGAGGATAAAATAGTGATATTGTATCAAGTTGCAAGCTCAAAAGTTGTTTTATAGATGGCTCATCATAAATTGATGAAGGAACATATGAGGAAACTTCTTCTTGACTATGTTGAGATCAAAATTTTAAACTTTTGAGTGAAATCATTTCCAATTATAACCTAGTAGAGGTGGATACATTATATAGAAGAGATATTTCTAAATAAATGTGGATGAGATATCCTATAGGAATCACCAGAGGATATTTGATAGTCATGAGAGTGAATGGAACACTATAATTGTCAGCCATGTGTGTAGAGATAGATAAGGATACTTAGGCATGGGTTGAGTGCACCTAGAAAGATATAGTGGTAGGAAAGTCCAAGTTATAACTTGTCATAATGAGGAGGAATATTATATAGATAATTTGTAAAATCAAATTATAAAAACCTCAAGTATGGAAACATGCAAAGATGTAATGGTAGTAGATGGTCAAAAAGCTATAGATAGTATTAGGGTAGTTACTAAAATAAGAGCTCACAAAATA
>JARHVA010002482.1:125000-595000 GCA_037957365.1 Torreya grandis | reverse complement strand
TGAATATCATCCATCATTTCCTTCTTATAGATAGGCTTTGTAAAATTGTAACCTTTGATTTGATGACTCTCAAATTAAATGGGTCATCATTCCTACATGGATACTATGTTTATTGCATACCTCAGTGCATCACATGCAATAATGAATGTATTTGAAAAAACTAGGGTCACCAAAATAGGAGTGGTGCAAATGGCCTCCTTTAACTTCTTAAATAACTTGGTGGTAGCTTCATTATATTGTAAGGTGTCCTTCAAAAATGCTATGAGTGGTGATGTTATGATGTTTTAATTTTAAAAACATTATGATAGTAACTTGTCATCCCTAATAATCCCTAGAGATTATTAATGGGTTCTAAAACTCTCCATTCAATCATGGCTTTGATCATGAGAGGGTCTACATTCACACCTTCACGTGAAACTATGTGATTTAAGAACTCTAAAAATAGACTTGGAAGGATTTACATAAGTTAATTATGTGCCATAGTTATTAGTACATGATTCACATGATACTATTTTCCTTCCCATGTCTTACTATGTATTAGGATTTCATCAAAAAATACCCAAATAAATTTCCATAGAAAATGACAAAAGATAATGTTCATCAAAATCTTAAAATGTAAGTGGTGCATTTTTTGTACCTAAATTCATTACCAAAAATGCATAATGGTCTTCATGAGTTATAAAAAATTTCTTATGTATGTTGTCATCTCTAATCTAAATTTGATGGTAAAAAATATGAAGATTCAATTTTGTAAAGTAGATAACACCATGTAACTCATATTACAAATCATCAATGACTGGAATAGGGAGCTTATCTTTAATAGTTTACTTTTTAATTTCTTTGTAATCAGGGCACATCTTATAGGTACCATCTATCTTACATCTCATTAACACTATAAATGATATTAGATTTATTGCCTAGGTCAAAACAAGATTGTAATAAATGAGTGAATGAATGAAAAAAATAACATCAACATAATAGAAAACAACTAAAAAGTTGAGACAAAGGTCACAAGTGGGGAAACTATCAAATATATAAAAATACACACTAGTATTAAAAGATTGAAACAATGAATCTACAATTACAATAACATTAATAAATTAGGATAAGAATTGTCTTAGGATAAGAGAGCATAAATAATGTAAGAACAAGATTATATCGATAAGATCGAGTTGTGTTGTAAAAAATGTATAAGAATGAGAGAGGAGAGCTCTGTATATAGAGATAAGAGAGGAAATGAGTTATACATGCAATCTTTAACATTTGTGCCAGGTGTCTTAATCCTCTTACACGTGAGGAAGATTTGTGTTCCATGTGGGGGAAGGAGTTACTTGTGAGAGTAACTCCCAAATCTAATAAGTGGACTAGAGAGGTGAGTGACACCTCATAAAGACTAGAATAAAGTGCATTTATAAATATAATAAATATATGCATAAATAATACTTAGGATAAGTCTAAAGGATTATAAGAAGGACCTAAATAAATTTTATTCTCCAATAATCCCCCTTAAACTTGATTTGGGGTTATAAAATTGTAGAAAATATTTTACAAATAAGGAAAGGACTATAAATTACATAGTATTCCCCCTTAATATAAACTTCCTTCAATAGGAAATACAATATTTTAAGATAAGAAAGAAGATATAAAATGTCCCCAAAAGTTACAAGGATAGAAGTGTGATCATCAATAATCTCCAAGAATCCTCTTTGGACAATGTGGTCAACATTTAATATAACAAAAACCATCAAAAAGGACTAATGATCCGCAAAACCTATAAGAAAAACAAGATAAAAACAATCTTTCAAGTTAAGTAACCAATATTCCAAAAAATACAATATACATTACATTAGATGTCCAACTAGGAAAAATGAAGAAAAGATAAATTCCATCAAAAAGTGTGAAATCCTACATGAAAATATGGTATTCAACATAATCAAATCATATTTCCTTTGCAATAAAAATCAAGGAATGCATAGAAAATTAAGAATATCAAAATGAACACAAAGGATATGCATTACTAGAAAAAGATATCTATTGTAAAATAATCAAATAAGCATCAAATGAAGACACATCAAAATCTCTAGAAGATCCATTATTTTTAGGAATCCAAATAGTACTAACCTTAGAGGTAGGATATTTAATCATTTTCCAATGATATAAAGTGTCGTACATGGATTTACCACAAGATTTACGTGGGTGCAATTTTCAATATTTAGATATATAGTTCTCATATTTTACAAAATGCACACAATGTTTATTATGTTTAACCAAAGCATCAATATTCTAAGCATTATAATAATAATAATTTGCATTATAAGTCCCATGATCAGGAGGAAAATAAGATGTCAAATTTGCATGAAAAGCATTTGAATCAGCAAACAATACCTTTACAGTTTGTATTATATTTAGGTAAAATAGGTTAAAGAATATTTTTTACACACTTATTATAGACATCCAATTTCTAACACCATTTGTGTTGAAATTGTCAAGCTTACTCGAATTGCACTCAAATGCACATTTTAGGTCAAAATCCATAAAATTCCCTAAATGGTTTGAACTTATCACTTACAAGTGCTAGTTTAGGTCAAAGTCTCCCTAAATAGGGCAATGCATTTTATGGGCTAGTTAACTTTGATTCAATCATTTTGAGTCAAAATGACAAATTTGCCATTTAGTACTCTAAATCACTCTATTCTTCTAATTTATTGGTACATGTCACGTACCTTTGATATTTGGTATTGGCAACATCCTAAATGGGAATACAACTTTAAAACATCTAACATAGCCTTCCAGTTCCTCTTTAATCAAATTATGATCTAGTAATATAACTTGTTGACCATTTTGATTAATTGTGCACCAATTTCCAATGAATTGCACTATACTTGATTAAACTTATTTAAGCTAATTAATCCAATTTAAGAGATTAAGTAAGAATTCCATAGATATTTTTGAATATCTCATTATTAGAAATTGATTTTGAATATTTAAATCACCTAGTGACATCATCTATGGGGTGGCATCCTTCAAGCCATAAGTGCATAAAATATCAAGATTATGGGTCACCCATGCCTAGTTAATGCCTCCCATGCCTCTTTAATGCTTATTTATCTTTAGAATGTTTATTAGTTTAATTCCAAATATTAGGATTATCCATGGCCACACATCTCAATATTGAGATGGACAGTCATGGTTGAACCTGACCAATCTCAAAAATCTATAAATAGAAAGGCCATGGACATGAATTTTAGGCTTGAATTTTGCAAAGTTATAATGTTAAATTGTTTCCACAAGGCTTTGAATTTGATCATTGATTTTATTTGAAAGCTTCATTGATAGGCTAGTTTAGTGATTCCAAATCATGAGCCTAGGTTTTATGGAGTGTTCTTGAGACATTGGAGGAGCTTGCCATCATTGTTGACAAAGACAAGGATGCTTGATCAAGGGAGAACATGATTTTGAGCCACATGGGTATGGTGAATCCATTTGAGAAGGTAATATGATGTTGATTTCTTTCATTTGTCTTTTTCTATCCTTTGTAATTCCCATAGGAATATATAGGTTTAGTTAGTTAATTCTTTATACATTTTTCATGATTTATGGACTAATGCTTGACTAACTTGTTTTGTAATCCTCTCTACATTTACCAAACCTAACACCTAAGTATCCCATAGTTATCATGATTTTTAAGTTTGGGTTGTTAGAATGAGTGTTAAAATAAGTTTTAGTTGATTAAGGATCACAAATTTTATCATTAGAACTAGTATCAAGTGAAAAATACATAAATTTTTCATTCAAAGTGTCATGGGAGGATTACATGTTTGTCATTTGGTTTTAAAAATAATTTTGAAGTTCAATAATCAACTTATTCAAGGTAGTAATAGATTTATTTAGACATTGAATTGCATGTTTAAGAGTAAAAAAATCTTCATTTTTCAAATTGATTTGATGCAATGTGTATGCAATCAAAAGTGAAGTAGATCCACAAATCAATCCTAACTTGGATAAGATAAATTAGCTAACTATATTTATATCAATATGTATATAATTTGGGTCATTACCAATATGGCTATGTAAAACCTACCTAAGGGATCTCTTATCATATGACATGGCTAAAGAGGGTTTCAAATCCTTTAGTCAAGCAACACCACATAATAACCCTAGCTAGATCTTGATAATTCAATGCAATAATAAAGTAAAGTAAATTAATCTAGTTCTCACTAAAGATCATGACATAAATGGGTGATAAACATAAAAAATAAACATGCAAATGAGAAATATGTTGAAGTTAATGTAGAGGTAATCCTAAGCAAGGAGAGACAATACATTCATTAACCATTATACATGCAAATATATCTACTAACAAAATATGAGTAAGAGTTATAAATACTTACCTTGAAGATGAACCCATCGAGTCTCAATCTCTCCCTTAGAAAATGGTAATTTTCAAGAAGTTGTTATGGTTTGTAAGGATCAAAAATATAGGTCAGCTCTAGGCTACAAGACTTATGTTATGTATCCAAAACATTTACACAAGATAAGATTCTTCTCCCACAAGTATGAAATCCTAAGGAATGACTCCTTAGGTATAATTATAGATAAGTAGATAAATAAGTTAAAATTAATAATTCTCTCCACTATAAAGAGGGTGAAGGATGGGTATATATAGCCTGATTTAACTCTAATCCCTTTCATATTCTTAGCTAGTGCAATCAGCCCAGTTGACCTAGTTAGTTAGGAAATTAGAGAAGTTAGGTCCTAGACTAAAGTACTTGGGCTGACTTAGTCTTATAAAATTCTCAATACCTATAACTAATTTGACCCAATCAATTTCATTCTATAAGGTGGTAAATGGGATTTTGGCTTTGGTAGGGGCTATTTTGGGGTGGTGAATTATTTCGAAAAGAGTGTAAGGGAGGTGCAAAAGCTTAGGTAAATATATAGGAGGAGTTTTTATTGGTTTTAGGTGGAGTAATAAGGGGAAAAAATATTCCAAATCACCAAAGGCTTTCCCACCCCTTTTTTGGTACACCCTTTAAGGCATGCACTCATAGAGTTTGAGACTCAATGGGTTCCTATAAGAGAGAAAGCATCAATAATTGATAAAGTTTTAAAATATTGTGTATACAGATATCTCACTCAATGTTCATCATATATCACATAATTGCAATTCAAGATGGTGGTTTGGGAAAATAACATAACTACAAACAATGCTGAGCTAAATAAATTACAGTATAGAGCAAAAAATATAATTGAAAGGAAAGAATTGAAAAATACATACCTTTACGTACCTTAGTGTTGTAGATGAGAAATTATGTGAGAGAGATGGAAAGGTGTCTAATGTAAGTAACATTAGTTGAGCCTACAAAATAAGATAACATCCAAACAAAATCAAAAATGCATATAGTATGTAGAAAAATTCTCTACGAGGTCATGATTGTAAAACATCTTACGGTTTGGAAAAAGAGCTAGTAGAAACAAAGTTATGATCAAAATGTAGAAGAAGGTGATAAATAATTGATAGGTAAAAAAAATTTAATTATAAATATAAATAGGATAAAAAATATTTCATTTGTAATTTTGTTACTCTAAGAAAATAGAGTTCTAAGAGACCTGAAGGAACCCAAAGAGCAATGATGGTGAAGAGGTCATAGGTGTGAGCTAGAGGACACCTAGCAGCAGTAGTGGGTGTAGCTCAAGTAAGTGATGCCTTAAATTATATTTTTAGTTTTTTTATTAAAAATTAGGCTAGTTATGAAAAAGTAAACATTATGGGAAAACCATGTAGCAGAATTGGCCCTAGGAAATTTTTTAGGTCAAGTAGGAATTAGGTGATTCAATGGGTAGGAAGTGGTAGGAGTAATAAATGATTAAGGCATTTATGGTAAATAATAGAAAAGTTACCCTTATTAAATGTAGTCAGCCCATTTGACTTAGTTGAAAAGGTGAAGGATGGTCAAAGGGGTTGATTGTATAGCATAAGGTTGTCTTAGTATAACTCAGTATGGTCAACTATGTAGCAGAAGGTCAATGTAGTTGGAGGGTTTAAGCAGTTGACTTAATGTCTTGGTTGACTTCATATTTTAAGAGGGCATTTGACATAGTTTTAAAATTTGGGTTGACTACGTAAAAGAGGGTTGATGTAGTTTTTAGAAATGGTAAGAGGTTTGACTTAATAAAAAATTAGCTGACTGTGTAGGCTAGTAGGGCTAACTTAGTATAAAAGTGGTTGAATACATAAGATGATAGGGCTGACCTAGTATAAAGTGGCCGACTATGTAATTTGATAGGGATGACTTAGTATAAAAGTGGTTAATTATTTATATTGATAGGGCTGATTTAGTATAAAAGTGGTTGATTGTGTAGGAAAAGAGGAGAAAATAGAAACAACATGATGATGTAGTTAATTTTTGAAATTAAATATTTTTAGAGTGTATTTTTATGAATTTTCTATCGATATCTAATATATTTTATATTGTTTAGAATATTGTAGAAGCAACAAAGATTTTGGCACCTAGTAGATATCACATGGTTACCATACTTACTCGAGAGACTATCATATGGCAATCATTATCAGATAGATTCCTTGGGGTTTGGAGGCATTATAGAGACGTTTTAGATCCCTATAAGTGTTGATTTAATCATCATATTATTCAAAGCATGAGAGATATTAACCACTGCTTTATGATGGGAGGTGGATGGGGAGAATATAAAGGTGGGTATCACATTAGATGATGTCTATGCTCTACTTAGATTACCCATCATGGGTACTCTTATGATCTATAGTGCCCCAGAGTCTAAGGCTGAGAAGTCAACCTTAGCTTTGTGGACAATGAGGTCAGAGAGATATTTTAATATTTTTTGAGTGTGGTTGTTTTATGTCTATATATCAACCATTATGTACATCCATAAGGCCATGATAGGAATTGTGACACCATATGTGCTTTTTCATAAGTTGGATGGGAAGATCCTACTATACACGGTGGCCTTGTGAAAGTCTATTCTAGAGAAGGACACATTATAAAACCTAGGATCAGTTATTTGTGTTAATCTAGTGCAAATTATGTATGGAATTATATCTATAGGATAGAAGACCATGAGCCCTATGATTTTGTTGAGAAATTAGATATATGAGAGTTTTTTTATGTGCTAGCTAGCTAGGTTTCCCCATGCAATGATAGGCTACCTCAGGTGACTAGGTGGTGATAGAACCATGTGGTATAGGTTGTTTTGCATACCCCACCATTATGGATAGTCACACATGGTGAGATTATATGACATTTGTAGATAGATATTATGCCTAGTTGTCTATATTGGTCTATTATTTTTATTAGCTTAGGTCATGTCTACATTACTCGGCACTATATGTGGTGGGTAGAACCACAACCTATAGCTCATATTCCTAGACATTTTGGCCTACCACATCCATTGGATCTTATAGTGGTGCTATATTTTTAGGTATAACACCCTAGGGAGCCATCGAGATTGAGTGGTGTAGGAACACTAGGGGAGATACTCATGATTTGGCCATGGTTAGTGAGACCATGGATAGATGTGGAGATGAGTGGTGCTGAGCGTGAGGGTGAGTATTTTGCTACTGCTGAGCCACAATAGACATTAAAATTTATCCCATGAGCACAAAGGAGACAAAGATGATTTTAGGTGGTACAATGACACAATAAGTATTAGCTATGCATGGAGAAGATATGACATAGGATATAAAAATCCAGTCTATAAAGAGATAGATTTAGAGAGGACCTTAGCATGTGCAGGTTATTATTTTAGTTTTTGTGTTTGATCAAAGACAAACTACATTGGAGGTTCTAGGTGGTTGAACTAATGGGGAAATCATGTCTAGTGGCATTGGTGTTAGTAAGTAATGGTTTATGTTTTGATTATTTGGATAGATCATTGGATGTTTAGTTTTATATTTTATTTGTGCATATATATGATTTGGAGATTTGGACACACACACACATGCATGCATGCATGCACACACACACACACACATAATTTGAGATATAACATACACTTGGTTTTTATTTTTTAGACACTATTAAGGAGGAGTTTAGATGGGATATAATAGTTCAGTCCACACACCATGATATTTTAGATTGAGTGATATTCCAATGTGATACTACTACCATGGAGGATCTTGTTGTACCATCTTCCCCAACATATGCTAGTTGGTTTCACTTGGATGGAGAGGTGGATTGAGAGCTATAAGAATGAGGGGATGGGATACGACTACCCCTTAGAGTTAGAGATGAAGAGGGATGAGCCTCATAGGCATTGGCCCAAGAGTGAGCTACTCATATATCCATTACTATAGAGCTTGGACATGTATAGGCTTAGGTGGCCAATTGACATTGATAAGTTTATGGTCTTATATCCCAAACTACCTCATTATAGTGGACTATTCATAGGGTGAGTCATAGGCATCTATGGGCAATGTGTCTCAGCCACTATATAGTCATAATAGAGCATAGTCATAGATCTATTTGATATTGTATTTTTAATTTCTATTATGTTGTATCAAACTCTTGATATATGTGGATATGGACATTACTTGGCTCTTGAGTTGTATTTGTATCATGGAGGTATAGATGAATGCAGTTATTTTCCTTCTAACACTTGTTTTAGTTTTGATGAATATTCTATGGGAAAATGTAAGATGCATGATTTCTTTTCTAGCATTATGTGAGACACATCCATGGTTAAAAAGAAAATGTAAGATTTGTAAAAGTTGGTAAATAATCATAAAATGTAATACACATTAAATCACAAAGGGAAATATATAAAATAAAAGATTAAAATATACTATATGTTTGTAACAATGGTTTTAATAATCTAAAAATGAGAAAAAAAATTAAAACAAGATAAATTATACTAAGTCAAGATGGGAAATATGAAAAAATTGTAATAAAATAGAAACTAGGTTATATCAAAAATGTTTGAAAAGTAATCACACCAAATCAAAACAAGATAAATCATACTAAATCAAGATGGGAAGTATGAATTTTTTTTAATAAAATAGAAAACAGGTTATATCAAAAATATTTTAAAAGTAATCACACCAAATTAAAACTAGATAAATCATACTAAATCAAGATGGGAAGTATGAAAAAATTGTAATAAAATGGAAAATGGGTTATATCAAAAATGTTTGAAAATTAATCACACCAAATCAAAACAAGACAAATCCTGCTAAATCAATATAGGAAGTATGAAAAAAATTTAATAACATGGAAAATGTGTGAAATGAAAAACAAACTTATCAAACAAAAATTTTGATAGTTATTGATGTGACTAATGGTATAGAAGTTTTTAGGAATATGTTGTGAGGAATGCATAGTCATATCCATGGTCTTATATTTCCACTCACAAAGGGAACACCACTAAGCTGGAATATAGGATATGATTATTAGGGAATAAGGATAAACTTATGAATAATGCCTGGTCCTATCCAAGAACTTATACTTCAACTCAAAAATGGAATAACTCTAGGAGTATGATCAATTAAAAAAGCATATCATCAAGGAGTAATATTATGATTTTTGTAGTGAATAAAGAGAATGGATTAAACATGGCATAGGCATTTGTAATAAAACGTTATTATATTTGAGGCATACTAAGAATATAGGAATGCACTAATAGTTTAGTGACCCTCAAATGTAAAAGATATTTATTCACTATAGACACAAAAAAATTAGAAAAATAAGTGGGATACTAAGATCAAGTCATGAAGGTTATATATACAAGAAAAGTAAAATGGACCTACCTTCCCACAACATGTTCCCTATTCCTTAGATCCCCTTATAGAGTTATTGGTCTGCTTCAAAGCTTGGGTACTTGTTTGAGAAAGTAGGTTACACTAGAGATAATTTTAAATTCCCCTTTCCCAATCTATTGGCCTACCACACCCCAATGGACCTCAACTCTAGTATGAGGCCAACTGTGGAATTTGAGCTTTAATTAGGGATAGGATAAGTGTTATGAATCATGTATTTTGAATTTTTTATCTTTATTTTTATGAATTTTTATAATTACCTTTTGTTTAAAATGATTTGGATTTTAAAATTTTATCGATATTGTGGATAACCAAACATGAATGACAAAAGTGACACACACAGATAATATTTAGGTTTTAGTTATAGGAGAGATATCTAGAGAGATGATTGAATAAATAATTTGGATTTCCTATAAGATAGTAAAAGTGATCTCAAATCTCAACATTATGTGTTCTTAATATGAGAATGGAAATAAAGGGGATAGATGGAGATCAAAATAAATCTTTGTATATAGTGATACAATGAAAATTATGATTGTTAATTGATCATATGGTAAAGATATAATATTATGGTGATATGGGTTATATAACCAAGTAAAAATAATAATTATCTTTATTTGAATTAAATATAAAAAGCAATAATAAAATCATAAAGATAAATCCATGTGAAAATAATTATAAACCATGAGTATAAGTTGTTAAAATTCCATATAAAAATAATTCGTAAGAGATTATGAAAGCAAGATTTAGATAAATGAGACTTGACAAAAATGAAAATAAGCATATCTAATATATAAATAATCATAAATCAAGGCCAAATCATGAAATACTATGATAGAACACCATGATGTGTTCACAAATACTGATAAATCTCACTAAAAATACCATCCATAACATTGGATACATTCTTATGTAGTTGAATTCTAACATTAATCAAAATCTCATCAATATTTACAAAGAGTCATGAGAAGACTTCATTTTATATCATATCTATATAATAATTATGATGCTCATGAGTCACCTCTTGTGTGGGATACTCAATGCTAGGAATGTAACAAGTGTCATGAATGTTGTGTGTTGATGTAGGTGGTAGGGAAGGATAATCCTTGGTCTACATATGAACTAGAGAAGGAGGGTATGCCAGTGAAGGTGTAGGCCTTGGAAGATCCTAAAGATATTTCTAAAGTACTTGACATATATCGGTATGGTGTGTAGTGAACTAATGATAAAGGTAATATACTCCCCCATATTTAGGTATATACTCTAGGAGACTTTAGGAGGTGGTATAGTTTTGTCTTTAGGCTATGCTATGGTTAGACATAATGTGTCAATTTATTTCCTAAATTGTTGGAGTAAGTAGAAGAATGGTTATGTGTACCATGAAAGCAATAAATACATCTATTATTATATAGTGAAGGTATACTAATTGAAGTGGTAGAGTAAGAAACCCAATGTTATTGATGTATATGATAATACTCGATCCAATGGCTAGCAACTCTATGGATATCAAAATAGGGATCATCTACCCATTATGTTATTACATTAAAAAGCTTAGGTAATGGTGTAATACCATCACCAAGAAAGGAAGAAGCTAGAGAAGAATCTAGACTAAGTTCTGTAGACACCTAAATCTGGGCATCGATAACCTCCAACCAGGCTTTTGACCAATTTCCACCAAAATGCATAATTTGGCCTAAAAACACTAAAAACATTAAAAGCTTTGAAACTAACATATTCAAGTGATGATTTTGGCCAAAGTGTTACTAAATGGGGTAATGTATTTTATGGGCCAGATAACTTTGATCAGATCATCACGAGTCAAAATGGTATTTTTACACTTGGGTACTCTGGATTGCTCCTTTCTATTAAATATATTTCATGAGATATGTTCCTTTGTTATTTTATGTTGAAAACATCCTAAATGGGATAAAAATTCCAATTCATCTAACATCATCTTCTAATTTCAATCTAGTCAAATTATGGGCCAATAACAAGGCATTCTAATCAATTTGAGTAATTTACGCACAAAGAGCCAAGGTTTGCATCAAAGTGCTTAATCATACTTAAGGCTAATTAAACCAAATAAAGACATTAAGTTAATTTTCCATGGAGAGTTTTGAATTTTTTTTTTTTAAATGAATATTGAATGTCTGCATCATCAAAGTGACATCATTTCTTGGAAAGACGTCCTTAGGCCATAAATGTCACAAATATCAGGATTCATGCCTCCCATGCCTCATAAAGCCCTTTTATGCATATTAAATTCCCCTCTATCCAAAATATTAATGGGAATATTTTTATAATGAATTTAATATTTGGATTTATCCATGGCCACACATCTCAATCTTGAGATGGATGGTCATGGTTGATCCTCAAACCATTTTAAAAGTCTATAAATAAGAAGCATCAAAGCCATAATTTAAAGTTCTCAAATTCCAAACTTACAATTCCAAAATGCATTCAAAATCATTACATCTTAGTGTTATAATGCCAAAATATTGAGTTAAGCCAAGCCAAGCCAAGCCAAAGCCACATAAGGTGCCAAGGAGAGATGGAGGTAGCCAAGATTCCATTGATGTAGACTTCATGAGCACAAACTAAGAAAGCCACTACAACAAGCATTTTGGAGCATCCAAGGAAGGTAAAAGAAGGTTTATTTTTTATTTTAATTTTTTTTTTCCATTCATGTTTTTTTAACTAAGCTCCCCCTTTGAGATAGGCTTAGGGTGTTAGTTTAGTGTGTTTTTGAATTGATTTATTTTATTCACTAACACGATACTAATCTCCCCTATTGCAATCCTATGTTCACAAATGGAAAGCCTCATAAATTTGGTCATAAGGCTCCTACAAGCAAACTAATAACATTTTTCATGCAAAATATTGGAGTGGGAAAAAATTGAGTAAAACATGTTTTTCTGGAAGTCATAGGTTTATCCTAACATAGTCACAGGTTTGTCACTATAAGTCACTCTATTATGTTTTAACTATATTTTTTAATTTAACTTTGTATTTATCTACATGCCTAGTAGTGATATTACAATCCTGCTACTCGCTAGTGATATTGTAATCCTTCTATTTGTCCAATAGTGATATTGCAATCCTGCTACTTGCTAGTAGTGATATTGTAATCCCACCACTGACTCAGTGGTGAGATTACACTGCGTGATATTGTAGTGTGTAGAATAGGCCATTTTGTGGAGATTGGTTTGGGATCATTCAGACTCTATTTTTGATGATTTGTTTTAAAACCATGTGTTTTTTCCAAATTTTTTGAATATGTAATTATTTTCACTTTAAATTGTATAAAGTTTTCACAAACCTATTTTTAACTAGAGTAGCAGGATTATCAAACCAAATCACCTGTCAACCCAACTCACCTATCAACCCAAGTAGCAGGATTGTGACCTTTAGTAGTAGGATTGTGACCCCAAATAGTATGATTGTGACCCTGAGTAGTGAGATTGTGATCCTGAGTAGAAATATTATGACCCTGAGTAGCAAGATTATAAACTTGAATGGTAGGATTATTAGTCTGAGTAGTGATATTGTGTTTCCTCATTAATCTAACCTAAATGGTGATATTACATGTTTGACTCATGGTTTTTTAGAGTTATAAGATTGCTCTATGGAGTAGTGGGATTGCATTGGGTGAACCTGAGACTTCATTTTCACAAGTTAATTATTTTAAACTTAAATTAGCTTCAAACCTAAGGGACATACTAAATTTTTAATTATAGGACCAAGTCAGAGATTTACTAAAGCATGTTTTTTAGACCTCTTTAGATGTTTAAAATCAACTAAAAATCTTTCTTTTGGTGTATATGAAAACTTTTTATGGTGATTTCTTAATCAAGTTTCATGATTTTCATTCGAAGTTACAACTTAAGACTAAGGGGTCAAAACAACACCACCTAATCTTTCATTTGGGGCTCAAAACTAAACACACTTGTCAAATTTTATCTTCAATAGTTGTTTAAACTTAGAATTTGATTGGCAAAGAAGATGATGTTGTGTGTATGCTCTTCCATCTATCCCCTTTAGGGAACTTTTGGAATCAAAAGCATCATCCTTATTTGCACACATTCTTAGTCCATGGCATAGAAAAATGTCATCTAAAACACTCCCAAAAAACTCAAAATAGTTTGGGTGATCTTGAAAATGACCCTAAAGTCTTTCTCTTATGTCTTTTATTTCATTACATCTTGGCTTGCCAGGGGGACTTCATCACCTCCCACAAGTTCTATAGGGAAGCTTTGACCTAGGGTTTTATCTCCTGACACTAACTTCATCCACTCCCATTAACATCAAAGGTTTGAGAAATTAAACCACCTTCTAGTGTTGGCATTGCACACAAAACGTATATGCACTTTGGACATCACACTACCAAGTGTTGTGAACACCCAATTATATGTTTTTTTTCATCATGACATTAAATTCATTCTGTAATTGATTCCCATAAAAAAATTTGAAAACTTGTAGATTTTAGACAAATCCCCACTTGTCGTGGAAGTGTTGTTGGTGCAAGGTACACCTCAAGGTCTATGTCATAGCACTATTATTTGAAAGAAGGTGGGGGTGTAAAAACCCTACTATATAATGCACATTTTACTTTTTGGATGAACATGAAAATCCTCTCAAATAATGTATATTGATGGATTCCAACAATACCATGTAACCTTGTCAGTTTAGGATTTAAGAGTGATTAATTAGTTGGTTTTGTCCTAGATTAAAGTCTTGTTTGGAGTCAAAACTTGATGTGAACAAATGATACAAACCAAACACATAGTCCTCATTTTCATTTGAACAAATAAGTGTTATGCTTCCCATGTGAATCATCAATTTGCCTTGTTCAAAGTTCATCAAAACTTGGAGTCATATCATCCACTTTGGTGTAGTTATGCTACCCAATTGAGTCTAGACTTTTACCAAACATTGTTTAAGTCCTTCATTTATAACTTAAATTTGAAATTTCAATTTCATAATTTCATAGGCTTAATGTGTTAAATGGTTTTTCCATTTTCACTAAACTTGAGGGAACTTAGGTTCAATTTCTAATTTGGGTTTAGGGCCACAAGACTCATAATCATTATCACCACTTGATAAACTTAAGTCATTTTGTGCTAAACACTTTCACTTTGAGTCTATGCACAAAACCTTTTGTTTTACCATCCTATTTCCATTAAGATCATTTGAAAACATACCTTTTTACCTTAGAGATATTGTTAAAACTTTGAAAGTATGTATGTCATTTGAATTAAGAAAGGTAGTATTATGTCACCAAATTTGTGAAAAACCATCATTGCCTTAGAGAGTTTTTGAAACAAACATTTTGTCACATATTTTGATTATTATATCATTTTTACACTTCTCAAATCATTTCAATCATTTTTTCATAGACCCTCTTGCATAGAGTTTAAGTTTGTGCACATTTTTCAAGCCAATCTGAGTATACCAATGTGAATCTTTATCTAGCATAGATATGGTGTTCACATTTGTCTAGCCTATTTGTCAAAATAACCAAGTTTTATACCATTAATTCTGAGTAACAAACTATCTTTAAAGTACCTTTTGTTTTATACCTTATACCTATTTGATCAAGTTCATGTCCAAAAGTCAAATGCCTAGTTTTTTTAGAGGTGTCTCAAATCCATTAGATTAAAATCTCATCTATGTCAAAGTCTATATTTTCACTCCTTTTGGTGAAGAGTCCTAGTTCATGCATTTTTTAAGCCTAAATTTTGATGCCACATTTGGATTAAATACCTATAAACTATTTATTTCCTAGATTAGACTGATTTAAAACACTTTGACCTTAGAGTTTGGTATTTCAATTTTCGGTCCATTTACTTAATATTTTTGTATAAGATGTGTAATTTAAGATACTTAACATTATCTTATTTTATCACAAATCATTTCATAAACCTTTCCATCCTTTTGACAAAATCTAGACCTGTAGACACCTAAATTTGGCCACTGATAACCTCTAACTAGGCTTTTGACCAATTTCCACCCAAAATGCACAATTTGGCCTAAAAACACTAAAACATGATAAATGATGTGAAAATGACGTATTAAAGTGTCAATTTTGGCTAAATTATCATTAAATGGGGTAATGCAATTTATGGGCTAGCTAACTTTGATCAGCTCATTCTAAGTCAAAATGTTAATTTTGCACTTAGGTGGTCTAGATTGCTCTTTCTTATAAGATCTTATACATAAGATGCATGACTTTATTATTTGTTTTTAGTAACATCCTAAATGGTAATATGATTCCAATGAATCTGAAAATGACTTCCAATTTAATTCCAGGCAAAATTTGGACCAATAACAAGGCATTCTAATCAATTTGAGTAATTTATGCACAAAGTGCTTAATCATGCTTAAGAGCTAATTAACCCAAATCAAGGCCTAATCAAGAATTCCATGGAAAATTATTGAATAATAATTTTTGGAAATGAATATTGAATATTTTCATCATTAGGTGACCTAATTTCTTAGGAAGACATCCCTAGGCCATAAATGCCACAAATATCAGGATTCATGTCATCCATGCCTCATCAATGCCTTGCATGATTCCCTCCATGCCTCTTAATTTCCCCTTCTTTCAAGTAATGATGAGGATAATTAGAAACTTAATTTCAAAAATTGAATTAATCCTCAACCACACATCTCAATCTCAAGATGGATGGTTCAAGTTGATTCTAGACATTCTCAAAAATCTATAAATAGGAGGCCTTACCACATCATTTCTAAGCTATTTTGGTGTAAAGTTATAATGCACAAATATACTCAAGGAGTGATTTAATTTAGTGTTACCATGCCAAATGTATTCCAAGCCACAATCCAAAGGTGCCAAGGAGAGATGGAGGTAGCTAAGCTTCTATTTCCAAGGACTTTATGAGCACAAAACCAAGCAAGCCTCTACTACAAAGGCATTTAGAGCATCTAAGGAAGGTGAAATTTTTTTGTTTTATTCCTTAATTTTTAGTTATAATTATCATTTTTTTTACTAAGCTCTCCTTAGTGTTTGATCCTAGAGATGTTATGATATTAGTGTGTTTCCTTCATTTTGTTTTCATTCTGGAACTAACACCATACTAACCATCCTCTCTTGAGTCAAATTCTTAGATTCACATATGGCACACCTGATGGGACTAGATGTATCTCACACCTAAATAAGATCATTTTTCAACTTTAAAATATTCATTTGGACCTTTAAAACTCTTTCAAATTGATTTGCTAACTTGATTTTGCTATTTTTATTTGTCATAGTTTTATGCAGTAACCGATGTCAGTAGGTAAGACTAACATCAATTGTATATCTTAATCAACAAAAGTTAGGAAAACCAATATCAGTTCTATACCTATCCTCAATCACATTGGTATAACTGATGTTCATTGGATAACTGACATTGGTTATAAAATATCACTATCATCGATTATAGAAATCGACATCAGTTACTATGTTTTTCTTAAAACATAGACCCCAGATCTCTTTGTTTAAAGTTTATTATTCCAAACCAAAAATAACTTAAAAGCTAAAAGACATGCTAACATTTTTGATATAGGAAAAATCTTGGCATTTTCTAAAAACATGTTTTAAATCACATTTTGCATGTTTAAAAATCAATTAGGAACTTTGTTTTGGTGTTTAATGAAAAATTTAGATGCTTAGATGAATGTTTTCAAAGTTCACAATCTTAAGATCAAGGGGACAAATGAACACCACCAAATCTTTCATTTAGTCTTAAAATTGAACACACTTATCAATTTATTTTTACAATAGCTATTTAATTAGATTTTGTTTATCAAAAAGAGGGATGTTGCATGTATGCTCTTCCATTTGTTCCCTTTAGGGAACCCTTAGAATAAAAATCACCATTCATATTTCAAGTAGCCTAGTCTAAAGCTTAGAAAGAAAGTCATCTAAAGAACTCCCCAAAAACTCATCAAAGTTTGGGTGACCTTGAAAATGACCCTAAAGTCTTTCTACTTTCATGATTTCTTTATTTTTATGCAAACTTGGCTTGCAAGGGGGACTTCATTAGCTCCCATGACTTTTTTAGGGAAGTTTCACCTATGGTTTCACCTCCCAGCATTGACTTCATTTGGCTGCTAATTGGAGTTACACACAGAATGTAGTGGCACTTTGGACATCACACTACATTGAGTGATAATAAGATGTAATGGTTGTAAAAAGAATAAGACCTTTTTGCAACAAGCCAAGTGATACTAACCCAAAATCCATGATTTTCTTTTACATTGTTTGGCATGAAAGTCATTGTGTAATTGATTCCCCTAGATTGTTCAGAAACTTTTTAGATCTTAGACAAATCCCCACTTACCACAGAAGTATATTAGTGCAAGGTACACCTCAAGGTCCATGTCATAGTACTGTCATTTGAGAGAAGGGGAGGTATAAAAACCCTACTATATAATGTGAATTTACTTTTGGATGAACACTTAAAATCCTCTCAAATGATGTATATTGATGGATTATAATAATACCAAGCAACCTTGTCGGTTTAGGATCTAAGAGAGATTAATTAGTTGGTTTTGTCCTAGATTAAAATCTTTTTTTAAGCAAAAACTTGGTGTAACCAAACAACCCAATCCAAACACATAGTCCTAATTTTCCTTTGAACAAAGAGGCGTTATGCTACCCACATGAAATCATTAGTTTTCATTATTAAAAATTTCATGAAAAGCTTAAGATTCATATCATCCACTTTGGTGTAGTTATGATGCCCAATTGAGTCTAGACCTTTACAAAAGTTGTTTAAGTCCTTCACTTATAATCTAAATTCAAAATTACACAATTATAAGTTCATAGGGTTGATGTGTTAAGTGGGTTTACCATTTGCACTAAATTTGAGGGAACTTAGGTTTAATTTCCTTTTTAGGTTGAAGGTTGTTTAAGACTCATAATCAGTATCATCACTTGATAGACTTAGGCCATTTTGTGCTAAACACTTGCACTTTGAGTCTATGCACCACAACATTTTGAGTCAAGGAAAGTAGTGTTATATTGTCGAAATTGTGGGAAAACATCTTTGCCTTAGAGAGTTTTTAAAATAACCCTTTTTTCATACCTTTTAGGGTAGTATAGCATCATTACACTGCCCAAAACATTTTGAATATTGTTTCATAGACCCTCTTGCATAGAGTTCTAAATTTGTTCCTACATTTTTAAACCAATCTAAGTGAACTTTTATGATCTTTTTCTAAAATAGTTATACTATTCACTTTTGTCTAGCTTGTTTGTCAAAATAACCGAGTTTTATACCATTTTTTGTGAGAAAATAAACTATTTCTAAAGTGCCTTTTGTTTTATACCTTATACCTAGTTGATCAAGTTCATGTCCAAGAATCAAATGCTTAGCATTTGTTAGAAGTGTTTCAAATCTGTTAGATTAAAACTTACATCTATTTCAAAGTCTAGCTTTTGACGTCATTTGGCCAAGAGTCCTAACACATGCCTTTTTTGAGACTATATTTTGACACCGCATTTGGCCAAAAGACCTAACAACTTTTAAATCCCTAGATTAGATTGATTTGAAACACTTCGACCTTAGATTTTTGGCATTTTGATTTTTGGTCCATTTACTTGCTTATCTTTGTGTGAATAGTGAAACATTGGGTACTTCACACTAGCTTGTTTCTTCACAAATCTTTGCATAAACCTTTTGATCCTTTTGACAAATCTAGACCAAGTTGGAACATCACCTATTTTAGACATTATCCTTTTTAGAGTTTGTATAAATGTTTAACATTTTATCACAAAACATTGACTATGAATCCCAACATGTATTCCTACACTAATAGTGGACTCATGTACAATCTAGGGATTAGTAATGTAGTTGCATAGGAAAAAATGGTGCAAGACCCCTATGTGGATAATATTGCTTATGAGATGGATTCTTATCCCTCTTATAATACTCAATCAGGTGCACAAAACCAAGATCCATTAGCTAATTATCTGGTTAACACACCACCTTATTTAGAATAAGATCAAGAGCAAAATACACAATACCTAGCTACAATACCCATAGTGGATGAGCCAATTCTTCAATAGTCATATTATAATAATATGGCTTCCATGTATGATTTTTTTATTTGAGTGACATTTATTAGAGAATAAAGACAAGATTTTGGTTAGAGCCATAGAGGTAGGGGCTAAGTTTCAAGCAAAATTTCCCCATGAAAATTTACTAAGCCTAGTAAGAGTCCCCCACAATATCATTTACAATCAACAGACTTCTTCTAAAAATCTTATGGCTCTAGTACAAATAACATACCAAAGATCCTAATTTATCTAATTGAGGCAAAAACATCATGGAAGATCATTTTAACCAAATGTAAATAGCATATCAAACTTACCTGAATCTAGCACATGATTTCAATAAGATGAACATGGTAAGTAAGCCTCTTATTGACCTCATTCCTTCAATAGGAGTATTGATAGAGTTAACTAGGCAAGATAATTCAAATTTTTATCCATTCATATAAACTACTTCAATAGATAACTTAATGCATATGCCTATTATTGAAGAAGTGTCTTCGGCCTCTACTTAAAATAATGAGCCAAATGTAGTAGATAATGTGCAAACAACATCCAATCCTGATCAAAGTGATACTAACACACAAACAACTATCCAAAAACATGTGCCTATAGTTAATCCTATGAATAGATCATCATACCAAGGGATAGGAGTTTCTACACCCCAACTTCAATCAGATTCTTCCTCAAGTGTACAACCTATGGGATTAGGTAATCAAATAATAGCTAATGTCACACCTCAATGATAGAATGTGATGAATCTTACTCCTCCTCAATAGGTAATGAGTAGTATGCCAAAATAATAGACATAATCTATTATATCAACATAATAGAGGACAAATACATTACCATCTCAATCAAAGGTAACTAATGTTCTACCTCACTATATAACGATAAACATACCCCTTCAGTCATACACTAATATGCCAATCCAAAACCAAGAAATGATTAGTCAACAACATGAAAATATTAGTATATGATAGACATCAAATTTGAAACTTATTTTCACTTCCTCATAGGGATTAATGTAACAAGGAGGTCCCCATGTTTCTCAAGTACATACTAGACAACCATTGGTTCAAAATGTGCCACAAATTTAGAGACAAGATCTTGGCCCACAAGTTCCCACTCAACTAAAAAGATCGATTAGTTGGTAGCATGTCCCTTTTCAACCATAGTAGACATAGTATATTTATATCCCTCCATCCCAACCACAAAATCCTCCAAGTCAAACCTTTAACTTCAACCTAAACTAGAATATCACACAACTAAATGTGCAATTTCAAGTACATTCTAATCCACATATGTATATTCCTGGTCCATTCCCCAACCAAACCAATAAATCCCAACAAGTATCTCCATCATACCCTAGTTAAAGTGTCCTAGTTGTGACCTCCCAACCATCTATCCAAACCAATATTCTCCCTCAAACTAATGTTCCTTCTAGTTTGTTATCCCAAGAATTACAATAGAGGAAAGATGTAATTGCTACCATTCAAGTTGGTAAATAGATTATAATTTTCAAATTAGATGATGTGTGTTCCTACCCATTTAACATGGATTATTTATAGATATCATTTCCTCCAGGATATAAGCCACCAAAATTTGACAAATATAAAGGAAAAGGTGACCCTAAGGCTCATTTGAGCAAATTCTTTGTCTCATGCCATCTAGTGGCATATAGTGACATATACATTTTTCTATTGTTTCCAAGGAGCTTGGATGGACAAGCCTTGGAGTGTTTTTTAAAGTTTCCCAAAAATTTAGTAACAGACTTTGATGATCTTTTTGATAAGTTTGTGCAACACTTTTCTTATAATCTTGAGCATGAGATTTCATTAGTGGACTTAACGCAAAGAAAAGCAAAAAGTTGGTGAGATTTTTGAAAGTTATTTATAGTGATGGAGATCCTTTACAAGCTATTTCACCCATAGTTTACTAGATAAATAATTAGCCACTATGTTTACCAAAAATTTGCATAGTGAGATAGCTTGCCATTTAGAATTGCAATGTGCACATATGTTCAAAGAGATCATTGATAAAGGTTTGTTGATTGAGAAAGTACTCATCAATAAAGGAGTCATCAAGATTAATTTAAATAATAAAAATCAAAGTACCAATCATATAAATGACCAACATCAACATCCCATTCATGTACCAGCATCACAACTAGCATAGGCCAATAACCAAGAAAGACTAAAGCAATTCAACCATAATAGGAATGTTGTGGGAAATGGAGTAATGAAATACCATCATATCCAAATAGTGTAAACATCATCTACACTACCTTTTTTAGCTAAATCCTAGCTATAAACCTTTCCAACCAATACTACAAGCACAACAACCAAGACTTGCACAATAGATACAATAATTGTTACCATTATATACCCCTCTTCGAAGGAGAACTATACATGCACGTCATGTCTTTAGTAATATAGGAGAACCTATTGAGTTTGTATTTCATAATATTTTTGTCACTAATTTGATTAGTTGGCCTATACCAAAACACTATATGTAAGGCATTCCTTATCCTAATTGGTATCATGAAAGCAAATTCTATGACTATCATTAGGTCAATGGGCATAATCTATGAAGATGCATCTAAATCAAGCATTTCATTGAGAATATGTTGGAAAATGGGAAGATGACATTAGATAATGGTGCTTCCACTTCTAATCAAAATCTTAGGATTTATCAAAACCCCTTTCCCCAACATAACAACTAGTAACAACAATAACAATGGCCAATGCAGTACCAAAATCAAAGGCTGAACTAGCAAAATCAACAAAATTAGTAGCAAAACCCACAATGATATAATAATAGACAAAACCAAGGTCAGAATGGTAACAACCAAGAAAGCTACCATGTAGTTGTACATGACTACAATAGGGTTGTAGGTCATATTGTAGGGGGTAGTATTAATATCATCTCCATTAATCCTAGACCAAGCACTAATCAGCCTAGACCATTGTTAAACAACAACATTCAACAAAATTACTTGGATAATCCTTCTTTGACCTAGGAATGCATATATTCAGACCCAAAAACTAAGACTTCCCCTTTTGGACCTTATATTGACAACTCATCCTTACCACATGACCACATGTGAGTGCACTGGTAATAAAGACTTGTCTTATATGATCCCACACCATTCCCAACATTGGTTAGCAATGATGGTCTAGTATTTAATCCTAATTATGAAATCACATATCAATGCTTAAGTATTACTATCTTAGGCCCACAACCATCCACCACTTTGCCTATAATTCAACCAACCATTCAGCCCTAGCATAAACCATTCGCTATTGACCAAGACAAGAAATCTGATATTATGGAACAATTGTAAAAGACACCAACACAAATTTCTATTTTAGATTTGTTGTGAATGTCAATAATACATAGGAACATATTAAATGATTTTTTAACCCAATCCCCTATTGCTAGTGACATATACCCTGATAAATTTCAAGCTTTGGTTGGACACCTAGCTCCAGCCCAACAAGTCACATTCAACCAAAGTGATATGTCCTCTCTTAGCCTGCTCCATAATAATCCATTATACATATAAGTTTATATAAGATGAAATAAAATGAAATGTTTCCTTATATACAATGGATCCAACCTCAACATAGTGTCGTTAATGCTCATCAAGCTTCTTGGTACACAATGGCAGATCTCTAGCTAGAAATAATAATTATCAAATCTTATGATAATCAAGGAAGAGAATCATAGGCACCATTAGTTTACCAGTTATCATTGGGCCTTTGACCTATGATATACTTTTCCATGTGTTTGATCTTGAGTTATCATACAATATTCTTCTAGGTAGGCCTTGGTTACATGAGATTCATGTAGTCCCATCAATGCTGCACCAATGTATCAAGTTTTCCCACTCAAGAATGGAAGTGAATATTCTAGGAGATTTACACCCATATGAACACTATAAGCATCTCAAGGCTGAATTTCAAAGCTACAATTATTATTATCACATGAATATAATTTCTAAGTAGGATAAAGGCAAGGCTATACTTATTGATCCTTCACCAGATAATTATATAGATCCTAATACCTTGGATTCCCTTTCCTACATGCCACCTCTTGAAGCTTCTAATAATTTCACCATTTTAGATAATGGACCAAGAGAGTATGTGACCCATGATACATTTCATATTTCTAATTTTCCTCAAAATCTAAAAACCTTTGGGTGACCTAAAATCACCCCATATGTGCACTGGCAACCAAAGAACAAAGATAATGGAACTATCAAATTTGTACTAGCATCTAGCCTAGAAATTGACCCTCTTGAAGGGGATGAATCATGGTTATACAATGACAACCAAGTTGATTTTTATAAAATGCAAAGTATCCTATTCCTAGTAGGATCATGGAGTGTCACAATTATGAAGGAAGAGGCCTCAGGTTGAATCAACAAACAACCATCGAGCCAATTTCCATGACTAAGTATGAAAGACCTTATGGACTTGGATTTAAACCACCTAGGGGTGACACCACATATCTTATTCAAACTCCATCACCAATGACTAGTGATGATGATGATTTAAACAATGAAGTAGAGTCTAATCATTGCCTCACCTTTGATGACCTACCAGAAACCAAATTGTTTGATAATAATTCTATTTGTACCCTTACTTTGAACATTCATTGCAACCCATTACCATTGTATTATGCCCAACTAATAGATTGGGACAAATAAGAATCCAATCTATTGATTGATGAGTTTTAGAATGATGAGGCATTTTGTGACTTTTTAGGCCTTAGAGACAATGTTTGATTGGGAGATCATAAATTAGGATTCTCAATCACATTAGATACTATAGCCTATTTTGGAGAGCGAGTGAACACCCTTAGCCAAAAACAAATAAGTAAAACATTGAGTTCCCAAAGTGAAAACCTCTTTGAGGTGCTTTTTGACTAGGGAAAAAGTAAAGATAAAGGCCAGTCTAGTGGTAAAAACATGTTTCAAGCACCATTAGATAGAGGTGTTCATTCTTCTTCGAATTTAGAATAGGAGACCACCAATAATGAGCTTGCTTATGGATCTGAGTTTAGCTTTGAGAAACAACAATTATTTGATTAAATTATTTAATAATTTCCAACTATTTTTGTTACATGGCTAGATCTCCCATTAAGTAACTTAGATTCATCATGCTTAGGAGAATTTAAAGAAGAAGTCCTTATGAAGGACCCTAACATAATTCAATATTTCAAGTTGTTTCCTACTATCCTAGAAGATGGTTTAACCCTTCTATTTGAAGATACAAAAGAGGTAAATATCAAGACTCCATTAGACCTAAAATGGATAAAATTGGGAGCATCCCTCACTAGAGAGAAACATGACATCTTTATAGCTCTGTTAAGATAATTTGTAAATATCTTTGTATGGGCCTATTCTGACATGCCAAGTTTAGACCCCACCTTAGTTTTGCACCACCTTCTGGTTAATCATAATGCCAAACTAGTAAAACAAAGGTTACATGAGATGCATCCTCACATTACTATATTAGTAAAGAAAGAGTTGGAAAATATCTTAGAAGTAGGATGTATCTAATCCATTGACTACTTAGAATGGATCTCTAATGTGGTACCTGTTAGTAAAAAGCCTAAAGGGATCAAAAGTTGTATTGATTTTTAGACATCAATAAAGCTTTTCTTAAATATTATTTTCCCTTGCCTAATATTGACATGATCATCGACTCCATGGTAGGTTATGAAATACTTTCACTCATGGATGTCTTTTCAAGATACAACTAGATCAGGATAACACTAGAAGGCCAACATAAAACAATGTTCACCACTCCATGGGGAACATTTTTTATTAGGTAATGTCATTTGGCCTTAAGAATGTTGGAGCTACATATCAAAGGGCCATGACTATCATATTCCATGATATGATTCATAATATTATTGAAGACTATGTTGATGACATATTAGGAAAATCTAAAACTAGTGCCAACCATCCAGTAGTGTTGCGTAAGATATTTGAAAGATTATGAAAGTACAAAGTCAGACTCAATCTAAATAAATGTGTGTTCAATGTAAATTTAGGAAAAATACTTGGCTTCATCATGTCTCATAGAGGTATTGAAGTTAATCTGGTTAAGTTCCATGCTATAACTGAGATGCCACCACCAACCAATTTAAAGTAACTCCATAGTTTCTAGGGTAATATCTAGTCAATCTAATGCTTCATCTCTCAATTAGTAGTAAGTGCCATCTATTTACACAACTTTTGAAAAAGGGAGTTGCATTTCACTAGGATGATTACTGCCAAACAACTTTTCAATAACTCAAAGACTATCTTATTAATTTGCCTATTTTATCACCTCCTATGCCAGGAAAGCCATTCTTATTATACCTATCAGCTACCAACCATACTCTAGGGGCATTATTGGATCAACATGATGACAATGGAAAAGATCATGTTGTATACTACCTAAGCCATACCTTGGTTACATATGAAAATAAATATGCACCTATTGAAAAAGATTATCTAGCCATGGTCTTCACAGCTTAGAAACTATGCCATTACATGTTGAATAATAAGAACATGGTCATTTCAAAGGTAGATCCACTCAAGTATATACCATCTAAAATAACTTCACAAGGTAGAATGGCTAAATGCATCATGATTCTTAGTGAGTTTGACATAGATTATGTTAATCAGAAGGTAATCAAGGGACAAGTTCTTGCAAATAAAATTATTGAAGCACCTCTCATAGACACACAACCACTCACATTTCAATTTCTTGATGAATACATAATGACCAACATTGACAGACCTTTTGAAGAGCAGTCCTAGAAGCTATATTTTTATGGTTCATTTATTGCACATAGACCAGGAGTAGGCCTATTGTTTATTACACCACAGGGGGATCTAATCCCTAAATTATTTAGAATTAGCTTTTCTTGTAAAAATAACATGGCTAAGTATGAAGCACTTGTTTCAAGACTTTGACAAGTAGTGAATTGAAATATATCTCATCTCCAAGTTTATGGTGATTCTCAATTAATCATCAATTAGGTCATAGATCATTTTTAGACCAAATATGACAAGTTAGTTCCATATAAAGCCATGGTCGACACTCTTAAACAATAAATTGCCAACATTCAGTTTGAGCACATACCAAGGGCTAGCAATTGAACTATAGATGCCATGGCTAATATTGGTTCTCTGATTCAAAAAATAGATAAATCTAGACAGTATTAGTTCCTCATTGAGAATTTGTTAGTACCAACTCATGAACCTTCAATCGTTGCCATGATTTGTGATATTATTGATCCTAATTCTATTTGGTACTCAGACATTTACAACTAGTTTTATGTCTATCTTACATACTAGTTTTTGTTGGCCCATAATGGATGCAAATGCCACTGCATATGTAAAAATGTGTGACAAATGTCAATGACATGATAATTTGATTCATGCCCCAATAAAAACTCTAAAACCAATGTTGACACTATATCCATTTTATATATGGGTACCTGACCTCATGAGAATATTAACCCCACTTCATTTGATGGCCATAAACATATCCTTACCACCACTAAATGTTTCACTAAGTGGGTTGAATCTATACCCCTCACTTATATGACTGGAAAGCAAATTTCCAAATTCATTTTCAACCATCTCATTTTCCACTACAGTATCCTCTCTGACATTATATCTATAATGGAAAATCATTCAAGAACAAGGATGTAGACTAGTTATATACTAAATACAACATCACACAACATTTTTTTATAGCATATTACCCTCAAGGTAATGGCCAAGCTAAGGCATCTAATAAAACTATTGTCAATATTCTCAAAAATATTATCAATGATGTCGATCATGATTGGCACTTGAAAATATTCCTTGCCCTTTGGGCATATCATACTAATCATCATACCCCTACAAGAGCCACTCCATACTCACTTGTTTATGGTACTAAATTCATCCTTCCCATTAAGGTCTAATTGCCTTCACTGTGCATCTCTTTCAAGCATGTCTTGGATGATCATGACTATCAAGTAGCTCACTTGCAAGATCTAGACCTACTTGATGAGAAATGTACATCTATGCTCAATAATCATCAATCATATCAGAACCGACTCAAAGGCCATTATAATAGACATGTTAAGTATAGAATATTTTAACTTGGTTATCTTGTTCTTAAAGAAAACCAAAAGAATACCACAGTTTAGAAGAAGCACAAAGGAAAATTCAAATCAAACTAGATAGGTCCTTTCATCATTACTACAGATTATGGATCAAGAGCATATAAGCTCACCACACCAGATGGAGATGAAATTCCTAAGCCGATGAATATTATTCATCTCAAAAATTACTATGATTAAATGCTAAGGTGTATTTTCTATAAGGACCATTTCAATTATGACATTTTATCACTATTATTCTTTGTATAAATACCATCCTTATCTATCTCTTCACCATATCCACTTTTTACTTCTATTCTATCAGCCTAGTGTGTTCTAAATCCTAGCTTATTTGACCTTGATTTTCACCATTTGTTACATAGTTTTAGCATCGAGGTATCTAATTAGTTTCATCAGTTGGTTCAAGTACTTCAGATAGAGATTGCATTTTGGGACAGTGTGACAGAAGTTTTGGTAGTTTCATCCTTTCATTTGTTATTCCTTTCTTACCACCAGTCTTACTACTAATTATAACTGCCTTTGGGAAAATTAGTACCATTGATCTATACCATTGTGTCTTAGTTATAACCACCTATGGTAAAACTAGGGGAAACATTAAGCCTTGACATATCAACTCGCCACTTCCTATGCCATATTATGCATTTTTACCAATTGTGCCTCTTTTTTTTGAATTGAATACTACACTAGTCGAATTCTTCCACTGTAAGTGTGGAACTACAGTGACTTGAGGTCCTACTCTTGGACTATGTAGATAGTGCTTGATACTTGTTGAGATCAGCTCAGTCACCCTTTCCACCATGTTCTCACTATTTTATGAGTAACCTAAGCCATGTTCTCACCATTTCGTGAGAAAACTAAGTTTGAATGCTCTCACCATTTTGTGAGCTTGAACCATTAATGTCTCATCATTCTTGATCAAGTTGAGATACTTCAAAAAATTCCATAAACATTTGAAAAATCATTATAAAAGAACAAAAAAATTGACCACTTCTTTGCCTTAAGGATTCTGCGAACCATTACTAAGTTACAAGCAAATCACTTGTCATTTAGTTTCCCCATCCTTTTTGTCCTTTTTCTCTCATGCACTTGATATTTTGTAAGACCATTCCTCTTCTTCTCTCACATATATTGTATTTATTTTCCTCAGTTTTCACATTCTTAACATTCCCTGGGAGAGCTACATTTATCCTAAAGGTTTTTATTAGATATTACATCTATGGAACTATGTCAGCAACATCCACTTGCCTAATGCATATGGAGATAGCTTGTCCACCCCCTTATTTTTCTTCTATTCCTCCATTTTATTCATTTGTTAAGTTGTCACCTATTTTCTAGGGATAATGTTCATGTGGTTTTTATTTCATTATTTGTTTGTTTGTTTATTTCAACTTATTTTGTTTATTTGTCTATCTATTTATTTTATTTTAGCATTGTTGCCTTGATTCAGTTTATGTGTATTCATTAGGTGATTCATTGCCCACACTTACACATGAATTCATCCATGTTCATGGGTTTACATTGTCATCATGGATTCTATCATTGGTGCATTATTTTCTATTGAGTATTGGATTACGGGAGTCAGTCTTTATGAATATTTAGGCCAAGTCTTCATGATGTTATACCATGATGCCTACAAACATGTGCTACAAAAAACCTTATATTCAAGAAGTTTATTTAGCAATAATGGCATCTCTTCAACATCGACATCCTGATTTAATCCCAATCATATCCCAAACAGAGTAATTAACCACAAAAGAATTTTAATCATTATTAGTTCATATGTGCATCTTTCTACTAGTAGGTTGTTCCAATTCATCATTACCCTCTTTGTTATGTTATCATCCTATTAAACCAAGTTTATCATGTTTTCCATAATCTAGGTCCAGTGATTATAACCACCTATGGGAAAATTATTGCACACCATCCCACCTACATTTCTCAATGATTATAACCACCTTTGGGAAAATCATTGTGTTGTCACCACTTTACTTTTTTTACTTATATAGGGGCATGTTACTATCTTGTTTGTCTATCCTAACTGGGGTGGCTCCATCTTCTCAATGATTATAACTACCTTTAGGCAAATCATTGTGTTATCATACCACATTGCCACTATTAGGGTATAATGTTTATAAATACCTTTGGGAAAACCATTATACATCATCCCACTTGCATTCTCAATTATTTTGACTACTTTATTAGTATCATTGTGTTTTCACCCCATCATCTTTCCTTTCTTTGGTCCCCTTGTTTTGCTTCTTTCTTTACGAGGGACAGTTTATCTGCCTACTTGTGCTAACCACTCCCTCAAGGGGCATCATACAGTTAGTTTATCATCATTGTAGTTGTAAGCATATATGACCTTTTCTTTCTTTACAAAGATGTTATTGTGCTTATATATTGCAATGCCTTCCCAAATAGGGGGAAACTGTAGACACCTAAATCTGGCCACTGATAACCTCTAACCAAGATTTTGACTTTTTTCCACCCAAAATGCACAATTTGGCCTAAAAACACTAAAGCACGCTAAATGATGTGAAAATAATGTATTCAAGTGCCAATTTTGGCTAAATTATCATTAAATGGGGTAATGCAATTTATGGGTTAGCTAACTTTGATCAGATCATTCTGAGTCAAAATACCAATTTTGCATCTAAGTGCCCTAGACTGTTCTTTCCTATAAAATCTTCCACACAAGATGCACACCATTATTATTTATTTTTGGTAACATCTTAAATGGTAATATGATTCCAATTCATCTAAAAATGACTTCCAATTCTGATACAGTTAAATTTTGGACCAATAACAGGGATTCTGATCAATTTGAGTAATTTGTGCATTAAATGCTTAATCATGCTTAAGATCTAATTAACCCTTATTAAGGCCTGTTAAATAATTCCATGGAAACTTGTTGAATACTTATTTTTGGAAATGAATATTGAATATTTTAATCATCAGGTGACCTTATTTCTTGGGAAGACATCCCTAGGCCATAAATGCCACAAATATCACGATTCATACCCTCCATGCCTCATCAATGTCTTCCATGATGCCCTCCATGACTCTTAATTTACCCTTATTATAATTTCATGATGAGGATAATTACAAACTTAATTCCAAAAATTTAATTAATCCTCAACCACACATCTCAATCTTAAGATGGATGGTTGAGGTTGATTCTAGACATTCTCAAAAATCTATAAATAGGAGTCATTACCACATCGTTTCTAAGCTATTTTGGTACAAAGTTATAATGAAAAAATATCTTCAAAGAGCCATTAAAATTAGTTTTATCATGCCAAATTGATTCCAAGCCAAGTCACAAGCCAAAGGTGCTAAGGAGAGATGGAGGTAGCCAAACTTCCATTTCCAAAGACTTCATGAGCATAAAACTGAGCAAGCCACTACTACAAAGGAATTTAGAGCATCCAAGGAAGGTGAAGTAATTATTATCTTTTATTCCTTACATTTTAGTTGTGTTTGTCATTTTTTTTTGTTAAATAAGCTCTCCCTACTCTCTAGTCCTAGAGATGTTATGATATTAGTGTGTTTCTTTCATTTTGTTTTCATTTTGGAACTAACACCATACTAACCATCCTCTCTTGAGTCAAATTCCTAGATTCACAAGACCAAGTTCAAACATTATCTTTTAAAATTTTGTATAAATCTCTTCCCTTTTTATTGTAAAACATTCACTATGGATCCCAACATGTATTCCTACACTCGTAGTGGACTCATGTACAATCTAGGGATTAGTAATGTAGTTACACAAGAAGAAATGGTGCAAGACCCCTATACAAATATATTGCTTATGAGACAAATCCTTATCCATCTTATAATACTCAAATCGGGGCACAAAACAAATATCCATTAGCTAACTATTTGGTTAATATGCCACCATATTCATAACAAGATCAAGTACAAACTACACAATACCTAGTTACAATACCAACAGTTGATGAACCAGTCCTCAACAATCATACTTTACTAATACACCTTCCACATATGATCCATTTTTATTTGAGCATCATTTGTGTAAGAACAAAGATGAGATTTTATTTAGAGCCATAGAAGTAAGGGTTAATTTTTTGATAGACTTCCCTCATGAAAGTTTACCAAGCCTAGTAAGAATGCCTCACAACATATTGTATAGTCAACATGCTTATTCTATTAAACCAATGAATCTAGTCTAAAACACATATTAAGACCCTAACATACCTAAAAAAGTAAATAACCTCATGGAGGACCACTTTAACCAAATGCAGGAAGCATATCAAACCTAACTAAATCTAGCATGCAATTTCAATCAAATGACCAAGGTAAGTAAACCTCTTATTGACTTAGTTCCTTTAACAAGATTTTAGATAGAGTTAACTGGTCAAGATAATCATATTTTAAACCCATTCATGCATAACCCTTTGGTATACAACTTGTTGGATATGCCAATTATCAAAGAAGTGTCTTCTACTTCTACATAGAATAATGAGAAAAACATAATAAACAATGTATAAGTAACATCTAATCCAAATCAAAGTGATACTAATACATAAATAGCTAGTCAATAACATATGTCTTTAGTTAATACCATTAGTGGCTTTATAAACCTAGGAATGGGATCTTCTACACCCCAACCTCAACCAACTACTTCGTCAAGTGCATAACTAACATGATTAGGTAGTCAACTAGTAAACAATGACATGCCTCAATAAGAGAATATGATGAATCCTATTCTTCCTCAATAGGTGATAAGTAGAATTCCATAATAATAGGTACAAATGAATATGTCAACATAGTAGAGGCCTAACATATTTCCACCTCAATAAGGGGAAAGTAATGTTCCACCTCATAAGGTAGTAGTAAATGTACCTTATTCTTTGCATACCAACATACCAATTCAAAACCAAATGATGTTTAATCAACAACATATTCATGTTGGTCAAGGATAGGTGCCAAATCTCCAACATGCATCCACTTCCTAACTAGGATTCTTTCAACAAGGGTGTTCTAATGTTTCTCAAATACCTATTAGGCAATAATTTCCTTTTATGTAGATCATACCACAAGTTTAGAGACAGGGTCTTGGCTCACAAGTTCCCACTCAATAGCAAGGTTTGAGTAGTCAAAAATAGGTCCATATTTAAACAAAATAGGCATAGTACCATTATATCCCTTGAACCCAACCTTAAAATCCTCCAATTCAAACCTTCATTGCCAACCCAAACCAGAATATTACACAACCAAATATACAATTTCAGTAAGTACATCCTAATCGATGTATGTATATTCCTAGTTCATTCCACAACCAATCCAATGTATACCAAATACCCCCATCATACCCTAGTCAAAGTGCTTCAATTATGGCCACCCAACCATCTACCTAGACCAATGTTCCTCCACAAACTAATGCTCTTTCTAGTTTCCTATCCCAAGAGTTACAACAAAAGAAGGATGCAATCACCACCATCCAAGTAGGGAAAAAGATTAAAAAGTTCAAATTTGATTATGTGTGTTTCTATAATTTCAAAATGGAGTACTTAAATTTTCTATTTCCTCCAAGATATGAGCCACCAAAATTTGATAAATATAAGGGGAATGGTGACCCCAAAGCCCATTTAACCTAGTTCTTTGTCACATGCTAGCCAGTGGCATATAACAATATATACCTTTTGTTGTTATTTCCAAGGAGCTTAGTTGGACAAGCCTTGGAGTGTTTTTTAAATTTTCCAAATAATTTAGTAACATATTTTGATGACCTTTTAGAAAATTTTGTACAGCAATTTTCCTAAAATAATGAACATGAGATTTTATTGGTTGACTTGACACAATCACAATAAAAAGCTAGTGAAAGTTTTGCAAGTTATCTACAGCAATGGAGAGCACTTATAAGCCAATCAAATCATATTTTACTAGATAAACAATTAGCCACTATAGTCACTAAAAACTTGCATAGTGAGATAGCCTATCATCTAGAACTACAATGTGCACATACCTTTAAAGAAATCATTGACAAAGGTTTGTTGATTGAACAAGTGCTCAATAATAAAGGAGTCATCATGCTTAATTCAACTAATCAAAACCAAGGTACCAATGAGGGAAGTAGCCAAAACCAACATCATATCCAATTATAAGCATCATAATTGCCATAGCCAAATAACTAAGATAGACCAAAGCAATTCAACCATAATAGGAATGTTGTGGGAAATGGAGTAACTGAGTCACAACATGTCTAAATGGTGTAAACATCATCTGCACCACCTTTTTACCTTACTCTTACCTAAAAACCTCTTCAACCAATGCTACAAGCACAATAACAAAGACCCACACAACAAATGCCACAACTTTTTCCATTGTAAAACCCTCCTCCAATGATACACTTTACCATGCACTTGATCTTGATTTGTCATATAATATGCTTCTAGGTATGCCTTAGTTACATGAGATTCATATAGTCCTATCAACATTGCACCAATGTATAAAATTCTCCCACTCAGGGATGGAAATGAATATTCTAGGTGATTTGCACTCATATGAACATTTAAAACATATCAAGGTCAAGTTTTAAAACTATAATTACCAATATAGCATGAATCAAAGTTCCAAGTAGGATAAAGGAAAGGCTATACTTATTGATTCTCTACAGGAAAATTGCATAAATCCTAATACCTTGGATTCCCTTTCCCACATGCCACCTCTTGAAGCTTTTAATCATTTCACCATTTTAGATAATAGCCCAGGGGAGTATATGACCCATGATACCTTTCATATTGCCAATCTTCCTTAGAATCCAAATACCTTTGGAAGACCTAAAGTTACCACACACATGCATTGGTAATGAAAAGGTAAAGGTAAACTTCATAATTTAGGACCAGTCAAATTCATACTGACATCTAGCCAAGAACAAGACCCTCTCAAAGGAGATGAATCATGATTATAAAATGACAAGTTGGTTGATTTTTATAAGAATAAATAGTATCCTAATCCTAATAGGATTATGAAGCATCAAGATTATGAAGGAAGAGGTCTCAGACCAAATCAACAAGGAACCATTAAGCCAATTTCCATGACTAAGTATAAAATACCCTATAGGCTTGGATTTAAACCACCTGGGGGTGACCCTACTTATCATATTTGAGTTCCATCATCGGTGACTAGTGATAATGATGTCGACAGTGATGTAGAGTCTAATCATAGCCTCATCTTTGATGACCTAGCTAAGACTAACCTATTTGAAAACAATTCCATATGTACCCTTAGTCTAATCATTCATAATATCCTATTTCCATTATATTATCCCCAACTGATAGATTGGGACCAACAAAAATCCAATTTACCAATTGATGAGTTTCAAAATGATAAGGTATTATGTGATTTTCTAGGCCTTAGAGACAATGTTTTGTTGGGAGATCATAAATCAGGATTCTCAATCGTATTAGATCTTGAAACCTATCTTAGAGAGTGGGTGAACACCCTTAGCCAAAAACAAATAAATAAAACATTGAGGACCCAAAGTGAAAACCTCTTTGTGGCATTTTTTGACAAAGGAAAAAGTAAAGATAAAGGCCAATCTAGTGGTGAAAACCTATTTTAGACACCATTAGATAGGGGTGTTCATTCTTCAAATTTAGAATCAGAGATCACCAATGATGAACTTGCCTATGGATCTGAGTTAAATTTTGAGGAAAAACAAGTATTTGATCAAAATTTTCAAGAATTTTTTACTATTTTTATCACATAGATAGATCTCTCATTGGGGGACTCAGATTCATCATGCCTAGGAGAATTTTTAGAGTAAGTCCTAATAGAGGACCCTAATAGAGTCCAACAATTTAAGTCTTTGCCTACTATCTTAAAATATTGATCAACCCTTCTAGTTGAAGATATAATAGAGGTAAACATCAGGACTCCATTAGACACAAAATGGATCAACTTAGGCATGTCCCTCACTCAGGAGGAACATGATGCCTTTATAGCACTATTGAGAGAATTTATAGATATCTTTGCATGGGTTTATTTTGGCATGCCAAATTCGGACCCTATCTTGGTTTTACATCACCTTGTGTTAAATCTTGTTTCCAAACTAGTTAAGCAAAAGCTACGTAATATGCATCCTCACATTTTTGTATTAGTAAAGAAAAATTTGGAAAAACTCTTAAAAGTAGGATGTATTCGATCCATTGATTACTCAGAATAGATATCTAATGTTGTACCTATTAGCAAAAACTCTGAAGGAATCAGAATCTATACTAATTTTCAAAACATAAACAAATATTTCCCTAAGGATAACTTTATATTGCCTAATATTGACATGATCATTGACTCCATGGTGGGTTATGAGATGCTTTCACTCATAGATGGCTTTTTAGGATATAACTAGATCATAATAGCATGAAAAGATCAACATAAGACAACAATTACCACTCTGTATGGAATATTCTATTATCAAGTAATGTCATTTGGTCTTAATAATGTTGGAGCTACCTATCAAAGAGATATGACCATCATATTCCATGATATGATGCATGATGTTGTTGAAGACTATGTTAATGACATACTAGCCAAATCATAAACTAGGGCCAATCATCTAGTAGTGCTACGTAAAATATTTGAAAGACTATGAGAGTATAAAGTTTAAATAAATATGTATTTGTAGTAACATCAGGGAAATTACTTGGCTTCATCATGTCTAATAGAGGCATTGAGGTTGATCCAACCAAGGTCCAAACTATAATAGAGATGCCACTACCAACCAATTTGAAGCAACTCCGTAGTTTATAGGGCAAGATCCAATCAATTCAATGCTTCATATCTCAGTTAGTAGACAAGTTTCATCCGTTTACACATATTTTAAATAAGGGAGTTGCATTCCACTAGGATAATCACTATCAAATAGCTTTTTAGTAGCTAAAATATTACCTAGCAAATCCACCTATTTTGTTACCCCTCATGCCAAGAAAACCATTTTTGTTGTACCTATTAGCTATATATAGTGCCTTCAAGGAAATTCTAGCTCAACATGATGACAATGGAAAAGAGCATGTACTATACTACTTAATCCATATATTGGTCACATATGAACACAACTATACACCTATTGAAAAACCCTATCTAGCCATGGTATCCACAACTAAAAAATTATGACACTACATATTGAACAATAAGACCTTGGGCATTTCAAAAGTAGATCCGCTCAATTATATACTATCTAAAAAAAATTACAAGGCATAATTTCCAAGTGGATCATACTTCTTAGTGAATCTGACATAGAGTATGTCAATCAAAAGGCAATCAATGGATAGGTCCTTATAGATCAGCTTGTTTGAGATACCCCTTGTAGACATAGAGCCACTCACATTCCAATTTCTTGATGAATCCATCATGACCATCATTGACATACAACTTGAAAATAATCATTGGTAGTTTTATTTTGATGGATCATTTACTAAACATGGATTGAGGGTAGGCCTCTTATTTATTACACCATAGGGGGATCATATTCATACGTCTTTCAAAATTAGTTTTCCTTATACAAACATGGTTGAGTATGAAACACTTATTGTAATAATTCAACAATAAATACAATGGAACATAATTCATCTCAAGGTTTATAGTGATTCTTATTTAATCATCATTTAAGTCACAGATCATTTTTAGACCAAGAATGACAAACGGGTTCCTTACAAAGCTATGGTCAACACTTTTAAATAGCAAATTGTAGATATCCAATTTGAGCATATACCAAGGGCTATTAATAGAACTATATATGCCATGACTACTATTAGCTCTCTAATTCAACATATGGACAAAGCTAGAGAGTATCAATTCCTTGTCAAGAATTTGGTCACACTAGCTCATGAACCTTTAACCATTACCATGATTTGTGATATTGTTGGTCATAATTCTATCTAGTATTTCAACCTTAATAACTATCTTCATGACCAAGTTATACCTTTTAACCTATCCCAAAATCAAACTAAATACTTTATCCATCACTCCACTCATTATACCTTACTTGTATCAACCCTCTACCATCATAGTTTTGATGGAACTCTACTTCATTGTTTAAACTTGGTAGAATCAACACTAGTATTATGAGAAGTACGTGGAGTATGTGGATCCCACTCCAGTGGGGTATTTTTATCCAAAAATATCTTGTGTACTAGTTATTATTAGCCCATAATGGATGCATATATAGTAACATATGTAAATAAGTGTGATAAATGTCAATGACATGCCAATCTAATTCATGCCCCTACCAAGACTCTAAAACCAATGTTGACACCATGGCCATTTTCTACATGGGGGCTTGACCTCATTGGGAAAATCAATCCTACATATTCATATGGCCATAAATACATCATTACCACCACCAAAGATTTCACTAAGTGGGTTGAATCTATACCCCTCACGTGACTAAAAAGCAAATTTTCAAGTTCATCTTTAACCATCTCATTTTCCACTATGGTATCCCCTCTGACATTATATCTAATAATGGAGGATCATTCAAGAATAAGGATGTCAAAAAGCTATGTACTGAATATAACATCACACAACATTTATCTATGGCATATTACCCTAAAGGTAATGGTCAGGCTGAAGCATCCAACAAAATAATTATTAACACTCTCAAAAATATTATTAATGATGTCGGTCATGACTGGCACCTTTAGATATTTTACACCCTTTGGGCATACCATACCAATAATCATACTCCCATAGGAGCCACTCCATACTCACTTGTTTATGGTATTGAATCCATACTTCCTATTGAGTTTGAGTTACCTTCACTATGCATATTTTTCAATAATGTCCTAGATGATCTCGACTATCAAGTAACTCACATGTAAGAACTAGACCTACTTGATGAAAAATGCACAATTGTGCTCAATAATATTTAGGCATATTAGAACTAACTCAAATCCCACTACAATTGATGTGTTAAGTATAGAGCATTTAAACCTGGTGATCTTGTTCTTAAAGAAAACCAAAAGAATACCATAGTCAAGAAGAAGCATAAAGGTAAATTCAAACCAAACTAGATAGGGCCTTTAATCATTACTATAGATTATGGATCAAGAGCATACAAGCTCACCACACTAGATGGAGATGAAGTTCTTGAGCTGATGAATATTATTTACCTCAAGTCGTACTATGATTGAGCTATATGGTTTATTGTCTATAAGGACTATTTTAGTTGTGCCATTTTATCAATATTCTTCTTTGTATGAATATAATTCTTATCATTCCTCTTAGCCTAATACTTATGTATTTTACCATTCTATTTTATGAATTAAGCATGTTTTGAATACTATCTACCTATCTCATTTAAACTTGGTTTTGCCATTCATTGTACCCTTTCAGCACCATTGAATTTGATTTTAGTAGTTATTTCGAGTAGTTTAGATAGATTTAGTATTTTGGAGCATTATGACAAAAGTTTTGGTAGTTTCGTCATTTTTTTCTTGTTCCTTTCTTATCATAGATCTTGTTCTATGTCATTGTGTCCTAACTATAATTGCCTATGGGAAAATTAATACCATTGATCTAGGGCAACATTTGTTTATTAATTCTTGACATACGAACTTGTCATTTCCTATGTCATACTATGTATTTATACCAACTATGTCTATTTTGTTTGAATTGACTGCTATACTAGTTAGATTCCTCTCGAACTATAGTGACTTGAGGTCCTACTTTGGGACTATTTAGGTAGCACTTGATAATGATTGAGGTTAGTTCAGTCGCCCTAAGCCATAATCTCACCATTTTATAAGTAACCTAAGTAATGCTCTCACCATTTTGCAAGCAACCTAAGCCATGCTATCTCCATTTTGTGAGTAGCCTAAGCCATGCTCTTACCATTTTATGAGCTTGAACCATTTAGTGTCTTATCCTTTTCAATCAAGTTGAGATACTCTAAAGATTCCAAAAATATTTGTAAAACTATTAGAAAAAACCAAAAACATCGACCACTTATTTGCCTTAAGGATTTTCAGAACCCTTACTAAGTTACAAGAAAATCACTTGTCACTTAATTTCCCCATCATTTTTGGCCTTTTCTCCCATGCACTTACCATTTTTCAAGACCATTCCTATTCCTCTATCACACCTATTCTATTTATTTTCATCAATTATCATTTTTTCCACATTTCTTGGGAAAACTACATTTGGCCTAAAGTTTTTGTTGGATATTATGTCCATAGAACTATGTAGGCAGCATCCACTTGCCTAGTGATTATGGAGACAGCTTGGCCACCCCCATTCCTTTTATTTTATTCCCTAATTATGTTAGTTTGTTAAGTTGTCACCTATTTTCTAAGGGAAATGTTCGTATGGCTTACATTAATTTGTTTATTTCATTATTATTTTGTTTTTGTGTTTGTTTATTTTCTTTCCATATTGTTTCCTTGATTTAGTCTATGTAGGTTCATTGGGTGATTTCTTGCCCACACTTACACTTGAATCCATCCATATTAATATGTTTACATTGGCATCATGGTTTCTATCATTAGTGTTTTGTTTTCTATTGAGTATTAGATTATGGGAGTCAGTCCTTATGCATATTTTAGCCAAGTCCTCATGATTTTATACCATGATGCTTACCGACACATGTTATAATAAACCTCAACTTTAGGAAGTCTATTAAGTAATGGTAGCATTGACATCTCTTCAGTACCACCATCTTGATTCAAATCCCAAACATATCCTACATAGAGTAATTAACCTTTGTTAGTTCATATGAGTATCTCCCTACTAGTAAGTTGTTTCAATTCATCATTACCCTTTGTGTTAAGTTACCATAATGATCATCCAAATTAATTATGTTTTCCATAATCAGGGTCTAATGATTATAACCACCTATGGGCAAATCATTGTATACCATCCCACCTAAATTTCTCAATGATTATATTTACCTTTGGGCAAATCATTGTGTTCTCACCAAATTTACCTTTTTTCCCAAACAAGGGCATGTTGCTATCTTATTTGTCTATTCTAATTGGGGTAGCTCCATCTTCTCAATGATTATAACCCCCTTTGGGAAAATCATTGTGTTTTCATGCCACATTACCACTATCAGGGTACAATGCTTATAACCCCCTTTGGGTAAACCATTATACATCATCCCACTTGTATTATCAATGATTTTGACTACTTTTTCAACCTCATTATGTTTTCACCCCATCCTTTTTCTTTCTTTGGTCCCCTCATTTTGCTTCTTTTAAAGGACTGTTTGTCCACGTACTTATCCCAACCATTCCCTCGAGGGGTCATCATGCAGTTAGTTCATTTGCCATTGAATTTGTAAGCATATAAGACCTTTTCATTCTTTGAGAAGACTTTACTATGACTATAACTTACAATGACTTCCTAAATAGGGGCAAACTGTAGACACATAAATCTAGCCATTAATAACCTCCAATCAGGATTTTGACTAATTTCTACCAAAATGCACAATTTGGCCTAAAAACACTAAAAACATTAAAAGCTTTGAAATTGACAGATTCAAGTGCCAATTTTGGCTAAAGTGTCACTAAATGTTGTAATGTATTTTATGGGCTAGCTAACTTTAATCAGATCATCTCAATTCAAAATGGCATTTTTGCACCTAAGTACTCTGAATTGCTTTTTTATATCAAATATCTTGCATGAGACACATGCCTTTATGATTTTCTATTGATAACATCCTAAATGGGATAACAGTTCCAACACATCTAACATCAACTTCCAATTCTAATCCATTCAAATTTTGGGCCAATAATAAGGCATTCTGATCAATTTGAGTAATTTGTGCACAAAGAGCCAAGGTTTGCATCAAAGTGCTTAATCATACTTAAGACTAATTAAACCAAATCAAGACCTTAATTTAATTTTCCATGGATATTTTTGAATATTTGTTTTTGGAAATGAATATTGAATATCTGCATAATCAAAGTGACATAATTTCTTGGGAAGACATCCCTAGGCCATAAATGCCATAGATATCAGGATTCATGCCTCCCATACCTCATCAAAGCCCTTCCATGCCTATTCAATGCCCCTCTATCCCAAATATTAATGGGGATATTTTTAGAATGAATTTAATATTTGGATTTATCCATGGTAACACATCCCAATATTGATATTGATGGTCATGGTTTATCTTCAAACCATTCCCAAAGTCTATAAATAGGAAGCCTCAAAGCCATAATTTGAAGCTCTCATATGCCAAACTTATAATGCCCAAATGCATTCAAAATCATTACATCTTAGTGTTGTAATGCCCAAATATTGATCCAATCCAATCCAAAGCCACATAAGGTGTCAAGGAGAGATAAAGGTAGCCAAGCTTTCATCGATGTAAACTTCATGAGCACAAACCGAGCTAGCCACTACAACAAGCATTTTGGAGCGTCCAAGAAAGGTAAAAGAATGTTTCTTTTGCATTTTAGTTTTGTTTTCCATTCATGGTTTTTTAACTAAGATCCCCCTTTGAGATAGGCTTAGGGTGTTAATTTATTATGTTTTTGAATTGATTTGGTTTTTTCACTAACACAATACTAATCTCCCCCTATTGCAATCCTATGTTCACAAGTTCATCCATATGTATGGCTGGTTGTGTAGTGGGTTGAATCAAAGTAGATAACATTTAAGGAGGAAACAAACTATAAAGATATTTGTATCTATCAAAATGGTAGGGTCCTATCTTAGAATGGTCCATAAGCATACTTATGAGATGTTTAGAAGTGACTGGAGGTGTATTAAGTGTGTGCTCCATCTCTGACCTATTAATAGTAGAGGAAAAAATAATATCAGGTACTATAAGAGAAGGAATGATAGAAAAAGAACTGAGAGACTAAAGTAAAGAAGAATAATATCTAAACACCTCTACATTTTTAACATGAATTAATCTAGTAAAAAATGGGTCTTCTAGAGAATATTCATCATCATAATCAGGTGTATATAGGTCAATAATACATACATCAATTATTTTATTGGATGAGGAAGTATGGTGAATAGAATTTTTAGTTTTAGTTAGGGTATCTAGTAGTTCATCTGAAGGTTTTTGACTAGGAATGAGGTGAGAGAAAAGGAGGTAATTGAGAAATGGTCTTAGGAGACAATAAGTTTTGATCTTTAATATTATCTCATCTAGTTCATCATCATCTGAGACTATAAAGTTAAGAGGGATGTTTCTTATTAATTCAAGATGACCATTATAACCTCAACTAAAGGTGATAGGATAATTAAAATGTTGTGACTCATGAAATGGAATGCTAGGTAAAATTACAAAGGTGGGTATTGTTAAAACACATCATTCTTGGAATTATTTGAAATTAAAAGGGTTTGTGTTACCTTGAATCTTATATATAACACAATTATGTGGAAATTTAATACATTGGCAACTACTCTCATGTGATGTGTCCAAGGTTAACTGAGTAATATATTATAGGAAAGTGGAAAGTTATATATCATAACTTTCACATGAATAGTGAAGGGAGGAATAGTGATGGGAATCCAAACATAACTTAGAGGAGGCATTTGTCTTCTATCATATCCTTGACATGTACTTTGTGTGGATTTAATATTAAATTTAGAATATCTAATTTTATTAATAAAATCAATGGAAGCAACACAAGTGTATGATCCTTCATCGATTAAAGAACATTTGACTTGGATATTTCCTATTTGAATGTGAATAAAGAGGGGATGGGTCATCCTCATGAAGTAATATTTCATCGGGAATCAAGGAAGTGATAAAAAATTGAGTGAAAGAGAAGTGTATACCATTTCATCAATTTGTATGGACATCTCTTCACATTGTTGGAGAATGTGATCTTTCAATCCGAATAATGTAGCTTCTTTCACTATGGGTGTAAGATGAGGGATGTTCATTTTAAATAGTAATTGCATTAGGTGATTACAATGATGAGTGGAGGTATTCATAAGTTATAATAAAGTAATTTGGAATGGAATATGGGAAATTTTAATATAAGATCCCACTCATCATAACCCATTATATAATTAGTGGATAAAGGTGTATAATGTTGTAATAAATCCATTAAAGGGGGGTTGGATGCACATTGAAATTTGTGTTGATAAGGTATATTTAGTTTAAGTTTGGTTGAATTGGGTTAATACATTTTAGGAGATATAGTTGTGTCATAAAGTGTTTCAAGTGTTTGAATGAAATAAGGGTGGTGGTAAATTTTAGGTATATATACTTGAGGTATCTTAGTTGGTATAAGAGTATAACTTATATTGAGTGTATGAGAAGTATGGTCAATTTGCATTATTGTAGGTGATACTTGTATGTTAATTGGTTCTACATGCCCTAATTATATGAGATGTGATGGGTAACTATCTTGAAAAATGTATAAAACCATATAGTTTTTATGGTGAGAGGCTTGGTATGGTTCAATTTAATAAACTACACTCCTCATATTATTCATGTTCACCACATTCTCGTTGTTGGTGTTAGGATCTATGGTATTCTTGATGTTATTGGTGGTAGGGTAAGTTGGTTGGTGTTATCTTGATGTTTAAGAAGAGGATATTTATAGATTTTTAGATGAGCATTGGCTTTATTTGAGAATTCATTTTTAGTTTTCGTTTTGTGAGCTTTAAGTGATATTTCACAGGCTTGTTTGCATTTAGGTATAAGTGAATCATGGTCAAATTTGGGTCCAAGAAAAAATGATGAAGGAGAATCAATGAAAACATGTAAATTAAGTATTATTTAATGTATTATGGTTTTTAAACTTGATTTTGTCACAATAATCCACCCTTGAGGCATTAAAAGTCCATTATATGTCTTTTAGATGTTCTAGATAGTTTTCCACCAAAAATTAGTTATTTTAATTTTGAAATGTTTTTGGTGTAATTTCATGAGTATATGTAACTATTGCAAACTCATGTTGAGTTTTATAAGTTATATTAGGTCTTTATGTGTGTTTGAAATGTATTGAAATTATTATAGACATTTTATAGGTCATGATTATATCTTTTGTCCTAAATAGTTAATGAACCACAAAGACCTATATATGAGGTTAGTTTACTAAAATAAACCCAAGAAAGTGAGAAGAAATATAGACAAGTTTAGTCAAATACCAACCTTGGAATACATTTTATAAAATTTATTTGTATCATCCCTTATAGGGTTGAGGTGATGAAAAATTAATTCAAGCATAAGAAGACCAAGAATCCATGTCTAAGAGGGTTGATGAATAGTTTACAATTTAGGATAGAGGTCTATGTTTTAACAATCTATAGAATTTAAATAATTTTCTCAATAAAGTGTGTTTAATATTGTTTAGATTAATGTTTTTAACATTTTTATATTATAAATAATCCAATTTTAATGTCTTATAATTTTTTCCTTATTTTTATCTTGACATTCAAGTCTTAAAATTCTATTTTTCTATGGTGTGCACAGTCAAGTTAATCACCTAAAATACATATAAAACTATGAATTAGATCTATATAAGTATTGGGGTAGTTATAATATTCTTTCTCAAGTGTTATTATTAGTCATAAAACCCAATAATTTATGAACCATATCTAAGTAAATCTCAATCTATAAAACCTAGAAAAACCCTAAAATGGGGTTTAATGATAAAAAAGATTCATATATTTGTTTTTACCCATTGGAATTTAATAAAAAAAATTAAGAATGTGGATTATAATTTTCATGAAACATTTTAATATTTATTTTTAATAGATATACCATGTGAAGAAATAAAAATAGGTCTGTGTAGCATTTTCCTGTAGGTCCTTTTTTGATATAACAGTTAAGAGTGGTTTTTGAACCAAATCACTTGGTAATGAAGTAAAAACTTTGTTTATAAACCTAAATCAATTTTATTATAATTATATAATATAAAATAAGTGTTTTCTAAGTTTACAAATAATCTAATTGGTGTTTTGACCTATTAGGGCCTAATTAGGCCTAGAAACCTAAAATGTAGTCTTAGTCCAGAATTGTTCTTTTTGAGAAATAGATGCGTTGATATTGGTTTATTACCAAAAAATTAAGTATATAATCATTTAAAATATTATAAATAAGCTATAAAAAATGGGTAAGAGTCAAAAAACATTATTTTAAGTTTTATATGTTCAAATTGGTCCAGTAGCAATCTTAAGATAGAATTTAGAGTTTGAGGTCTTAAAGTGAAATGTTAAAGATTTGAATTAATGAAAAGGAATTATATGAGTTAAATAATAAATTTTTTATTCATTAAATGATCTTTGAGATGGACTAATTTAAGACAAAGTATTTTATGAATATATTTCATAAGAGTATAAGTGAATATCCATAAAATAATAGCTTGTTTTGAAAAGAGCTTTCAATAAAAAGTTCACCAATGTCATCAAGAAAATCCAAATAAATATTTATTATTCATCTACAAGTTTAATGAGAATGACCCCAACTTGCATGGAACCCAAAAAAAAATAGGATTATACCAATGTTTCATAGGACATGTAGGGTCAAGATCTCATGGTGAGGGTTGTGGAAGATGCCTTTGAAGTTATGCTAAGGAAAGAGGTTTGTGTGCATCCATGTTATTATTTTGAGGAAATAAAAAACTAAGATGAGAGTTTTTATTAGGTGGTAGTGAGGTAATATGCTCCATTTTAGTTTTTAGATCAGTATATTATATTATGTGTATAGAATCATAAATATTGTTAACACCTTAATTTGTTTCATGTTAGTTTTTAGCTTTTAAAAGCATGCAAGTTCCTATTGGAGGGTAAGAAGATTCAAATTGATGTATAAGGAAATATTGGAATTTATCTTGGTCAATAGATTCTTACAAAGTTAATATTCCTAACATGGTATTATAATGTAGGATGAAGAACATTAGTGAATAAGTGAAAGATTTTCTCATCTTCTATATTATGCTTGGATTTATTAAACAAAGCTTTCCATCATTTAATGAAAACTTGTGTCATTTCAGATTCTATTTCTTTATAGTTGACAAAATGGGCTAATTTTTTTTTAGAAAGATCATATTTTTTAATTCTTGAACAAATACATTGACCAAGTCCTATAGACTACTGATAGATTAGGTTTTAAGTTGATTATACCAATCAAAAGCATCTCGAGAGAGAGTTTTAGCCAAGAATTTGGTCATAGCAAATGTATTAAGTTTAACATAATATTTTTATGTTTCCAAAAAAATTTAAGCATAAGGTAGGATTTGTAGATCCATTATAAATGATTATTGAAATTATACATCCTATCTCAATGTTTGTAGTTTTGGGTACAAGGGGTTCATTTTGTAAATTTTTAATAGTTTTATTAATAAGTGTGGGTTGAGGTATAAGGTTACCATGTGCATCCCTAAGGGGAGGTGGAGGGGGAATTAAGATTTGGTGTTCCCTATTTACTATGTTGAGGTTAGTTTTCGAGATGCAGTAAGGGATTTTGCATATACATCATTTGGTTTTCAGTATTGGTTTGAAAATTAGTCATTTTGTTGATCTGTAATAGTACTTGATTAGTATGAGCACCATTTTGACTAGTAGAAGTAGCTTTGGAAGCATTAATGTGTTGTAAGGTGTTAATAAGTTGGGATACACTAGTAGCATGAAATGAATTAGTAGCATGAGAATTAGTAGTTTTAATATCATAGGAATTAGTATTAGTATGATAAGTACTAATTTTATTAGATCTATTTTTAGTTAAATGAAATTGGTTATTGGTGTCGATGTTTGGGGTAGGCTCACTAAATAATACACTAGCCATGTTAGTAGAAATACTTGACATCGAGGTGAAAGAAGACATGGAGGATGATGTCATAGTTTTAGAGTGAGATATTATAAATGGTAAATGAGTGGAGGAAATTATTAATTGATTTTCCCTAGATCTTATGGAAAATCTAGGTGAAAGTGAATGGGGGATCTTCAAAAAGAGGTCCCATCATGATATTATATATAACTAAAGGATCCTTACCTCTATGTCAAGGATTTTCATTGATGAAAATAATAATTTAAGCCATGTATTCAAGATCATTTTCATTTTCTACCATTTGCATAAATAAGTGACTAAGTGATGAAAAATAAGGAGTCCCATAGTTGGTAGTTCTAGTGGTGACATGAATGTTACTTTGATCTAGGTTAGTTACTGATAAACTTGACCTATTATGTTTGTTATGATTATTGAAATTCATCAAGTTAGTCTAATTTTTCTCTATGGAATTATCAAACAAGTGTTCCATGATGAAATGGGGAAGCTAGACACTAACTGAAAAAGAGATCAAATTGGTTATTACACTAGGTTGAATGGGTCAATTATGTTATGTAAAAAAAATAGTTGGTAGTAAACAAAGTTGAACAAGTTGATTGTGTTTTGTGAAAAGACAAATAGAAAGGCTCTATGGTAAATTAAGTCAAATGGGTTGACTATGTTCTATGAGAACATAAGTAGAAAATCTCTGTGACAGACAAAGTTGATTGAGTTGATTGTGTTATGTAGGAAAATAAATAGAGGAGCTTGTAAGAGGCTAAGTTGACTGTGTTTTAAATGTGAGAAAAAATTTAGAATTTTATAAATCTATATGTCTGAGTAAATTTTTTTTAGTACAATAAGATAAACACATAAGAAACTAGGTTTATTAAGTCAATCTAGTTGCAACACACAACATAAACCTTGTATCAATGTTGGATAATAAAAGTTTTACAATACAAAATATAATTGGCAAACAATAAGTAGTAATACTAAAATGTAATTCTAATATAAAGAGTGGATAATCCTATATGTTTTAAATTAAATTATAAATTAAAATGTACTAGGGCATTTGAATTTGTAATGGATCTAAAAGAGGTAAGATAAATTTGGTTTTAGGTATGTTAAGACTGAAAGGGATATGTATTGGTGATGATATTGGTTTGGTATTGGGGCCTACCCCCTCACTTCACAATCCCATAGTGATAAGAGTGTCAAGTGATTTGACAATATACAAAATCAATTACGTATTTATACTCAAAAAAAAAATAGTTGGCTTCCCCCTTAGTAATGAAATCCAATTAGGTAGACCTTGGTAGAAGTGTTTTAAAGCTTATTTGATATTTTATGATTTGATAGTGTGTGAAAGAAGAAAGTAACTAATATGGTAAATTAACCTTCCTAGTTATACTATGTGCACTGGTTTAATCAAGTAACCAAATAAGTGAAAGGTGAGTTAATTACTACCAATGTGAGTTAATAGACTTTTCATGAATAAGAAGAAATACTAGGTAATTAGATCGAGCTAGTATACAAATAGTATAGAATAAAGTCAATCTAGTCAACTTTGTCTATTATAAGATAGTCCAGAGTAATGTAATTGAGAAAATCAACTAATTTTCCTAGGAAATAAGAAGTTATAGAACTATTTCAATCCAGTAGACTTAGCTTATTGTAATGTGTTAGTTTTTATAAAACAAAAAAACTAGAAAAATAGAACTGTAATTTAAATAAAAATGAAATGATTAAGTTAATTAAAATAAACTTGTAGTTGATTTGATAAATTTGCTTTTTGATTGATTTTATTAATGTATTGAATCTACTAAATTATTTTTTTCAAGTTGTATTGTCTAGATGAGGGATTGAACCTAAAAAATAAGATGTTAAAATAAATTCAAACCAGTCAATTGAGTTTTCATTAACTAAATAATTAAAATGACTAAAATAACTATGTCAACAAGATCAATCTACTAATCTAAATAAAATTTGTTAGAACAATTAAAAGATAGGATGAAAAACTAAATTAATAAGATTGATTTAGTGTTCTAATAATTTATATCTAATCATAAAGAGTTGAACAATATTGATAGGTTCACCTTAGTTTAAAAACATGTGATATGATGCCCTAACTATGTCAATCAGATCAATGAATTATAAGATGGCCTATAGAGAATATAAAATTGGGTCAATTGAACCGATCCAATTATCTATTCTAAATTACCTATATATAATACTGAACTAAGTCAATTGGATTGACTAAGTCTTGATACCTGTGCAAAAACTATTACATTGAGGTTACACAGTCAATCCAATAGTCTAAAAATGATGATTGAAAACCTAAAAAGGTTAGATTCACATCAGTTTCACCATAATATATGCAATAAAAATTAATGATGATCTACAAATCAATCCTGACTCATAAAATATAAATCAACTAACTATACTATTATTAATACATAAATAATTAGGGTCATGACCAATATGGATTTGTTAAACCTACTTAAGGGATATCTATATGGCATGGCTAGAGAGGGATATAAATCCTCTATTAAATTAACACCACATAATAACCTTATCTATATCATGACAATTCAATGCAATAAAAAAATAAATTAAATCTAATCTAGTGCTCACCAAAGCTTGTGGCACAAATAGGGAATAAACATAAATAATAAACATGCAAAGGATAACTCTACTTAAGTCAATGTAGAGGTAATCTTAAGAAAAGAGAGACAATACATTCATTATCCATTATACATGAAAATATATCTACTAAGAAAATAATAATAAGAGTTAAGAATACTTAACTTGAAGATGAACCCATTGAATCTCAAACTCACCCTTGGCCAATGGTACTTTGTAAGAGGTTATTATGGTTCATAAGGATCACAAAGATAGGTTAGATCTATGTTAAAAGACTTATCCTATGCATTGAATACATTTTCACAAGAAAATATTCTTCTCCAATAAGTATCAAACCCTAAGAAATCACTCCTCAAGTATAATGGTGGATAAGCAGATAAAAAAGCACAAATGAATGATTCTCTCTATTGGAAATGGGGTGAAGGATGGGTATATATACAAATTTTTAGTGATGTGTCAGCCCATTCAACCTCATTAGTTAGGAATTATAGCAGTTAAGTCCCAAACTAAGTCAATTGGGCTGACTTAGTCTTGTAATGTTCTTAATTCCCATAACTAAGTTGATCCAATTGACTACATTTGGTAAGGTGGTAAAAGGGGTTTTGGCTTAGGCAAGGGCTATTTTTGGGTGGTGAATTATTTTGAAAAGAGTTTAATGGAGGTTTCAAAGCTTATGGAAATGTATATGAGGTTTTTTTATAGGTTTTAGGTGGAGGTATAGGGAACAACAATCTTGAGAAGCACCAAAGGTCTGCCCACCCCTTTCCTGGTGCACCCTTTAAAGTGTGCATTCAGAGAGGTTGAGACTTGACATTTTATTGAAAGAGAGAAATCATCATTAATTGATAAATTTTAAAAATATTATGTGTATACATGAATCTTGTTTAAATTCTAAAAAAATGGAGAGTTTAAATGTCATAAATTCAAGATCTAAGATTGTAAAAAAAACCAAAACCCTTAAAAATCTAAAATTGGATCACTAATATTATAAATTTAAGTCCACACCAAAACTCTAAAAAATAATTTCTTTGATGTTAATAATTAATTTTTTGTGAGTTAAAACATTTTATAAAAATTATTAAAAAACCTTTAAAACACAAATGTTATAAAGAAAAAAATTGAAGTTTTAACAAAATTCCTTTGATAGCATGAAAGAGAATAAAGCACTTTAAATTGTTCTTTTTATATTTTAAAGTTTGCATAGAAAATAATGTCACATAAACCAAAAAATTCTTTCCACTAATTATAAAAAGTGATAACAATGCCAAATGTCAAGCATGAAACACTTGTAATGAATTTTTCTTTAAAAAACTTAAGGTATAAAAAACATGATTTAGAGAATGAATATATGAAAAAAAACACACTTATTAAAAATAAAAGATCCAAATTAACATGGATTTAAAATGCCTTTATATACACTAAATATTTTAAGAAAATATACATTGTGATGATTTCAAAAGAGTAGAAATTGATTTTTGTAAAAAAAATTAAGTATTAAAAAACATGTTTCTTCCATATTAATGTATAAGTCATTTAAGATCTAGAAATTAACCAAATATGAAAGCATGGGAAAGGTGAGTAAGATGTAAAAAAATGTTAATGCTACCAAATATAGCTTATAAACTGGAAACATTAACAAAAACATTATAAGGATAGTGCAATAAAATACTAAGGCATAACACCCATACAAGGTGCTCAAAATAAAACTCAGGACTATAAAAATAAATGTACTAAGTAGAATGCATTATAACATGAATATTTGATAATGCATGAAGGACTACATAAAATCAATAACCTATGCATACCCAGAAGGCACTTAAGAGTAGAAATGCAATCTGAAATAGGGATGGATTAAAAAATGTGAATGACTTGAACATAAAACATGAAGTGCAAAAGACAAACACAGGGTTAAAAAGGTGTAACAAACACATAGAGTGCCACAAGTAAAGTGTAACGTTAAAACTCAAATATCTAGGTTAAAAAACCAAAAATATAACTAACAAAAGATAATTAGAAGAATAAAACTAATCATATAACACCCCAAGTAAAGGAATGTCAAGTTAGACAAGAGTGGGAATGCTAATACCAGCTGTAAGATGCCTCTAAAATGAGAAGAAAAGAGGTAAAAAAAATATAAAAGGAAAGGTATATACCAAAACTAAGAATAATAGGGATAAGAATAAATTTGGATAATAGAGATAATCTAGCCACAAAAAAGAACAAAACACATTCATATATTTAAAATTATGTAGTTATTCAATTTCAATGATGAGCAAAAGCAAATTGAAAAAGAATTCTAAGATTTGGTAATAAATAGAATGCTAAAAACATGAAAACTAATTTTTTTGTTGTATCTTATAACCATAATGCATGAAAAAAAAATTAAAGGCCTACAAAAAGAGGTTAGAAGATAAAATATTTTCCATGGGTGAAAAAACTGCTTAAAATCAAATAAAGAGAAAAAACTAGAACATTAGAAGACAAAAATTCTTATCTTCCACCTCTAAATATATAAAGTTCTCAAGAATTAACATTAGAAACTCATGGATATGATACCATATTATATTTATTCATAGGTAGAAATAGCATTGAAATAAATGAGTGAATGAATGAAAAATAACAATATCACCTTGATATAAAAAAATCACAAAGTTGAGACAAAGGTGACAAGTGGGGAAATTGTCAAATAAAGTAAAACCCCACACCAGCATAAAAAACTTGTAACAATGAATCTCCAATTATAATAACATAAAGAATCTAGGAGAACAATAGACTTAAGCCAATAGAGCATCAATAATGCAAGAGTGAGACTAGATGAACAAGATTGAGTTGTGTTATATAAAGGGTACACGAATGGGAGAGGAAAGCTCTTTATATAGAGATAAGATAGAAAAGGAGTTACAAGGGTCTTTAACCCTAAATTTGGATATGGATCCTAATGGGATAAATAGTGTTAAAAATATATAAATTAATAAGCATAAGGGTGATAAACAAATATATAGCAGGCCAATTAATTGCAAAACTCACATAAAAAAATATACTAAATTTGTTATGCTGAGATATGTTTAAATGGAAAGTAAAGCTATGTTATATATTGTAATGAAAATGAAAAAAAGATACTTGGACAGTTTTGATGCTAATATAGATCTAGATCTAGAATATTCAAGAAATAAACTAGAATAATATTATGTAATAGTCACCAAATTTTAGATTAAGTGCCTATGTATCTACAAAAACTTGCATCAACCTAGGATAGGTGCATCAAAGCTAGTGTCTGGATTAGATGCACATGTCTAATATAGATTAACTACTAAAATAGGATGTGATCACCATGATTATTATAGGTTCATCATTGCCTTTATTTTGGTGTAATTATATCTAAGTCATGGACTATTACTCCTTGTTAAATGAGCAAACCTTAGTTTTTCATCTTCACAGTGGCTATGGAAAAAATGGGTTGACAAGCACATGGTGTCGAGCTAACCTAAATAACCCTATATCAATGAGTGTTGTCTACATAGACAATACTCTGAAGAGGGCTTTGAACTTATGTAGTTCTCCCCTACATGTCTTATGTGTGAATTATGCAATGTGTGATAAATAAATACAATAGTGATCTAGCTTGTAACTTAGAAAATATACCTCTTGGGCTACTCCTTAGTTAATTTAGACATGTACATGTGTTTTCCCTATGAATTATATGGATATATTATAAAATAAGTAAAATTGTATCCATTTAATGAGCTTTAAATTCTCTTTGATATGAATCTAGGTCTATGTTAGGTAAGTTTAGAGTGAATGATCATGCATATATACCACTCTTATACAAAGAATATCTTAGACAATAACACTTAGGATAGCCATTAGGATAAGTTTCATTTGAAAATTAGATTACTTTAGGTCACTGGATACTTGCATTAGGTAAAGACATTAGCATCGATGTAAGAGTCTAACTAGGACTTAAGTGTCTAAGAAGTAGAAAAGTAGGTATAGGACTTGAACTTGTAGAGGTGGAAGATAAGTGGGTTTTAAGAACTTTTGGAGAGATAAAAGGCTTGGTTCATCAACATAAAACTAGTCAGACTGATAGATAGGTGAAGGGGCACAAGAGAGAGTAGATGTGAGACTTATAGAAATGTGAAAGGTCTAGAGCTAAGGTAAATAGTCATGGTTTGAGTTTGACAACTATAAGATATTGAGGTGATATATATTTTATAAATATAATCCAAATTCCCCCCCTTTAATCTAGTAATTAAATTTATAGTTTAAAGGAAAGGAATGTGTGTCTGGCTATGTATAATTCAGATTACCTTTGCTTGAGTCCAACTTGAGTGCTTTGTTGGAGACTAGCTTGTAACCAAAAGCATTTTACATTAATAATCAGTGCATATAATTTAAATTTGAAAACATTAAAATGATTGAAATTGAAAGAGATCAAGGTTTAAGAGTACACATGTGTATCGATTCAACTATTTTACCTTTTGGAAATTTCACTTGAAATATGTATCATTACAAATAATTGAAATTGATATTAGGAGAAATATAAATCTATGAAGTGCATGTATTTAAGGATATATATATATATATATATATATATATATATATGAGGGACCATGCCCTAGCCTTGGATAAAATGTGAATTACTACCTGGCAATTGAAACTAGCTCAACAATGCAACCCAGTCATACTTCTATCTTGGTAAGTGTGAGTGAACCAAGTAAACTCACACTATCAAACTAGAGTGGATGGATGACACAATCAAGTCTAACCTATAAACTTGGAAAGATTAATTGATTTAATCATCTCAAATAAACCAAAAATCAAACAAACTATTATAGTATATTGGCTCAATGTAGTCCATAAAATTCCAACTTGGTGAGTGGCGACAATCCTTGGAAATGTTTTAAATCTGAAACTATTTTAATTTTACAATATTAGTCACACATTGCATAACATATGCACCTTATATATGTCTCAAGTTGAAATTATGTATAAAAATGGTACAAATGCATAGAATTATTACACAAATGTCTATTTGAATCATATAGTTGTGCAATTTAGCTAATTTAAAACTGTGTAAGCATGGATGACATGCTTCCCAATCATTCACACACTATAATCTAAAACTTAAAACTGATACAGCTACCAATGTGGAGGTGTTGAATACTAAGTGAGTGTGGAGAAAATGTTTCCAAAACATGACCCCAATGGATATGAGAATATGATCATGTGTTAAATCCATGCCTTTGTGACATTCCCCCACTAATATGCCCCATTTTGAGGTGAAGGAAGAATAAAAACTAGTGGTTACCTCACCTCAAAATTATTTTCACCATGACGCCAAGTATCAAGTGTATGTAAGACAACTAAGTTTGGTTATGTAGAGCAAACACATGAAGATGTATTCATACATAATAATTAATCACAAATTTAATAGAGTAGAAGTCTTATTTTAGGTAAATTTAACTATTATCAACCCAAGGTGCACTCTTTGAAGAAGATTATTCAATTTTGCCTCAAACTTGGACTAACATGGGATTAACCTAAAGGTTGTGGGTTACCTATAGTTAGACTAAACCTATAGATTATGGGGCTAGATCCTCTAATATATCAAATTAAACTCTTCCTCTAAGACCTCTTTATCTTGGAATGAAAAGGGTTAGGATGAAAACTTGAAAGGAAAACCCACACTAGGGGTGGTGATACACCAATTTTCACTTGTCTTCATTTAATTGATCTTCAAACACACTTGTAAATATAATAAAAATAAAGTAACTAGATATTTTTGTTAACATAGTCCTAAACATGAGTATTTCATATGGAGGTCAGGTAGAAAGTCTAAAACTTGAAGGTAAAATAATGAAGGTCTACATGAGACACTACCAATCAACTCACTCTTCAACACCACTATTACCTATCAACACTTCATATGACCTAAAAAAATATGATAGTATAACATTAGGTGAAAGAGAGGACATACAAAATAAGATGCACCTCATATTTTTTTATGAATCAACAATCATAACAAACACTAATGTTCATAAAGGAGAATGTAACAGTTCATTCTCTATTGATTCAAGGTGTAAGATATAATTTTTGTAGATATTTTATACACCTAGACAAGTTATGAAAATAAAGGACTCAATCCCTAAATATATAGAGTTTTACACAAGAAGGAGAAAGTAATCCACATATATATATATATATATATATATATATGTATGTATGTATGTATGTATGTATGTATGTATGTATGTATGTATGTATGTATGTATGTATGTATGTATATAAGTCTATGAAGAGGCCATAGTGGCCATGTAGTAGTTACAATAGTCTCCCTCATTCTCCTATGCATTGCTTGAGTGAATAGGTGCCTTGAATGATAGTTTTAGTGTTGATGTATAAATATAGTAAATTTTGACCCATGAAGAGTCTATACACTCCACATTTATCCAATTACATCTCCCTTCAGTAGTTATCAACATTTAAATTGGTTTATTGAGCCTTTTCCATGAGGCATTAAGTGGTTTTCCATACCTAGAAATTCACCATGTTCAAGAAACTACCCAATTATTCATAATATCCATGGTCATAGATCTAACTCACTTCAAGGGTCAATTAGAGTTGTCCTAAAATGTCTTATTATCTCTATGATGGCATTCTATTCCCATTACCACCTTCATCTTATTGGTTAAGTAGGTATTATGAGCTAGTAGCTTAGTCTTCTATCCATCCACTATTTGGATGACTGTGATAGTTGAGCTAGACCTTAAAACTATCTAAGTAGGCTTGAATCACACCTAAAATAACCTTATACATCATTATCTAGACCTTTTTAATATCCCATACCTACAACCTTACCCTCTTTACATGATTAGGCCATATTTACTAGCGTTTGTAGACTGGTTGATTGGTGAAGGTTGGCATAGACACTTATAGGTATAAAAGTGAGAACCTGGTATCTTGGGAAAATGAAATAAGTTTTAAACTTTCCTCTCCAATGATTAGAAAATTATTACCAAGTTATGTACTTCATCTCATGCTCAAAACCCTAAAAATTTGTAGTTTATATAAGTGTTCATACAATTAAGTACTATGATCATGGCCTTCTCTATGTGGATAACCTGACCCATGTATTTTTCAAGTGGTTCCCATCTGTTTAGATGCATGTTTATTAAAACTCTCTAGTTGAGTCCTTATTAGGGTTTTATATAGATTTAATAATGTCTAGGACTCTTAACTGTGCTTCATAGAGATTAGGGCCTAAACTTTTGAACCAAATCCACTAAATTCTTGTAGAGAGAACCCATCACCTTCCCTAAAGTCCTCAACCTCCCATGTAAAAGTTTCATATAGTTGTGAGCATCTAATATTGCTTCTCAAGTGAAAATCATGTATTCTTAGTAGTCTTTAGGTGTCTTCAGTATAGAATGACCAACTATAGCACCTCCTCTGTAACCCAAAGTGACCTACACTTCATAAACAACATGATGATCCTCTCCATGAATATTTTAAGTGTCCTCTAATCTCATTTTGTTCTCTGTTATGACCTCTAAATGGAATTATCTTAATGGAGGTGTTAGACTAACATGTCTAATTATAGGTTTTATGAGTTTTGGAGTTAACCTAGAGTTATGAGCTACCTATGCATTGTTATCATCATTAAAATCACCCTTTAGTGTCCTTGGAATACCTATGTTGACATCATCAAGCCATTTACCTTCTTTGGTATGTAATAGTATCTCTCACTTAAACACTCGAGCCTATTTTCAAGGGTAACCAATCATGGAGGCTCTTGTGGGTGACTAATATAAGATTATTTGGGGACTTTTATACCCCTTTTCCCCGGATAAACTCATGGTAAATATAAATTCTTCTCAAACCCCTACTTACAGGATTAAATTAGCTTTTCTAGGCCTAATATGTACAACATGACCCCTACACATGCCAATAAATATATGATTTGAGTGATCAGAAGACTTGAGGAGACCTTTAGGACCATTTCATATCCAAACTACTCCATATAAATGCATTTTGAGGCATAAAATCTATCATCAAGTACCATACAAGGTTTAGGAAGTGTTTTGGAGGTCCACCATATCAATGATGGTTCATATAATATAGACCTCCAAACCAAAACTTATTACCATGAATATTTATTCCATTGACCCCTTCATCTCTCCTAAATATCTTAGAATTCCATGAAAGAGTGTGTGGAGACATGATTGTTGGAAGCTGTACCTCAAGCTTTTTGTTAAATAATTTGAGTACGTTAAATTTTTAGTGTTCATTTATAAAACTAAGACCTTTAACCCCTCTCATTATTTTATGTATTTTGAGTCCAGATGGGTACTTTATTTTCCTTAAGATCCCTAGGATTCTGCCCCAATAAGGTGAAAGGTATGAGTGCTTGAAGGTGTAGCCTAATAGGCTTATTTAATAAAATAGAGCTTAGGGAAAGGCTAAAACCATTATGAGCTAATTTATTTCACTCCCCTACCTAGAATTTATTTTCCAATATTTGAAACATCCTCCTACACATATCACATTTCATTGAACTTACTTGGAGATTTGGATTGGTTGTTGAGGTAAAAGTAGGGTCCTAGACCTGAGAGAAGGGCTTAGGCCTCATAAACCCAAGCTAGTGTTTGGGGTCTTCATTCACCTATAGGTTCATATTTTGTTCCCATGATACCATGAAACCCTTTTCAATATATCCTATACCTCATTCTCATGTTCTCATCTACTCATACATCTTGCCACCCTTCTCTTTCCTATAGACTACCTTGGTCAACATGCCTTGTGCATAAGACTTTTGTAGATGATACTAGAAACCTAAGAAATCTTATTTTAGATGTCATAGGGGTGTAATAATATCCAAATATTCATGTTTCAAACTTTATCATATACTTAAGGCTCATTTATTTTAATCTTGCCAACACATCTCCATATATAGTCAAATATAGCCTTGTGTTTGCTTGGTCTGCAACCCTAACTAGATAACTTCATGGCTTAGGGGTACCCAAAAATGAGACTTCAAGGAGTTGAGATTTGTATGTGTCTCCTATATATTCTCATTTCATCTATTATGGACATTTTTACTCTCATTTGTCTAGTAATTTTACATTGCAAGTAAACCTGACTGATTATGTGAGCTTTACACAGCCCAAATGCACTCCTACAGGCCTCCCTAACTTTGGTAAGGATGAATCCATGTTTTAATTCTTTCCCTCAATATGTATTATTTTCCATTTAGGTGTATGGAATATCTCACACTCAGACTAAGATTACACATCAACATTATTGTGAGTACTGAGTCATGCATACCTAACTGGAAGGAGCCTGTAGAATAAGTTTTTGAGTGAGGAGAGAGAGTTCCATAACATAGTTAAGGTCCAAATGAACCTATTATGTTCCAACCAATATCCATAAGATATGAATTTTTCTATCCATATCCTTTTCTTATTCTTAAGGATGATCTATATAAGGTGATCTTTAAGGACATACCAAGATGGATCCATGTGATTCCCTGTAGTGGTTATTACTATCTCAATAGGGTATATGGTTACATAGGCCCATTTATTCATGACATGATGGTTATTGACAACCCTAAGGAGCATTTAGGCTTTGATCACATGAATTTTAATTGTATAGGGGGTAGATGTCCCATGGATGATGACAGAAAATGGAGTGCAGGGCTTACCACATAGGTGTAATGACATTATAAGGTCATCAAATGGAAGAGGTTATTTTATGGCTTGAAATGAACCATGAACCTAAATCCAAGATATTATACAAGAACCTAAAACACCCCTATGTATATACCTAATATAACATAATAATTGAAGGCCACCAATGAGGTGCATACAGTCAGAAGTTGAAACCTAGGACTTTCTAAAGAACCTTGAGATTTGCTAATTAAAGTTAACTTTTATTGAAAGAACTGTGAAGATGTTTGGCCTATGGGGGCTATATCGAAGCTTAAAAACCTTAAGGTATGGATACTTTGGCATGCATAAAACACTCTTTGTTGTGTTTGATGTGTTTTGAGAACCTTTAGGGCACCATTATGCAATATATTACCTTCTCTTGTAGTGGAGCTCAACCTAAAGAGAATATTACTTTGAAACACCATTTTATAAGGTTGGAGACCATCTCAGTATTCAAGTTGGATTAAGATACATGATTATCCTCAAGACACCATTATTAGACCTATAAATACCATTTAACTTTTAGATGTATACATGGGGTACTCTTCTTCATCATTACAACTTGCCTAAAGATTGTAGAGATTGGAAATTTGGATGTTTTCAACCCTTTAGACCGACACATGCAAACCAAATGTTGAGTAGGTAATGAAAAGTCTCTACAAGACTTAAGGAACTAGGAACAATAATCATTTTGATCAAATAAACCAAAATTTAAATGAAACCATCCTCTTTATTTTACACTATGTAGATGAGGTTAGTGACTATATCACTTAACTTCTTCATGAATGTTCATATAGCTCAACCAATTAATCCTAAAACCAATGCCCATGATTGGAAGGTGACCAAGTCTAGTTTCTCTAGCCAAGAGCTTGGGCCCTCTTTCTCTCTCCTTCATATGAACTAATCACAAACTTGAAGTGCTCTCCAAGACTACCAATGAACTTGATGGGGAAGATGAATCAATTTTTATATCCTCAATCTCTGAAACATTGGGATTCCTTTCACACATGTAAGCATTGAACTCCTATTACATACCTGTTGACCAAATTTGACTTTTAGGTCAAATTGGGGTACCCCTAGTAAAAAATTGATTTTTAGGCCTATAAGTGGGTATAATATATTTTCAAGAGGTTTTTATGGATTAATTTATGTCAATTAATGTTATATTAGCTTTGGTCAATCAGTTTTTATGTCCTTATATCATTTTAGGTCATTTGAGGGGTCAAATTAGTGCATTCAATGCTTTATACGAGTTTATTAGGAAATTTTCAAGTTTCAATGGGAGATTTCATGCCCCATGTGTCCATAAAGGTCTTAAATAACTAACAAAACTGAAATTTATAGGTTCATCAGAAGAAAAGTTAGTTTTCTTAAAAAACGGAAGAGTTTGACACTTTTATGACCTCTTTGGGAAGTGTGCCACTTATAAAATGGTTAATTGTGTCTCTTCATCTCCACCACACTCATTTTCATGTTTTATTTTCTTTTAAAGTTCCATTTTTGGCCCAAAACCATTCTGCTACATTTTTTCCCTTCTTGGAAGATTGAAGTAACACTCAAGTTTTTAATTGGTACGGTCAACACAAGGGGTTTTAGGTCAAACATTTCTAGAAGGTGATATTAAAATCAAGGAGATCCATTTTCATATCAATAATTTTTAGTTTGGTCAACCATGATTTATGAACCATTTATTTTAAGTCTAACTTCCAAAACTGCCTATCAATCTATGTACCCTTCACATTTTGGTCTTGTTTGGGCAATTCCATACAAATAAATTGTTGATATTATTTATAGATTATTTTTTATATGTCCTATAATGTCTTTCATGATTTTTTTCACATTTTTAATTGTTTTTATGGTTCAGGTACATCACATTTGTAGGAAGATTTAATTATTTTTTATGAGTAATTTTTTCACCATTTGAAGGATCTTCTTGCTTTGATAATGGTTTGATAGAATGAATTTGGGTTTATTTTCATTTATCCAAAGTTATATTATCCAACTTAACTTCTAAACCTCTTCTCCCAAATATATATTTATGAAGTTGTAGTTATATGCTACTTGCTAGCTAATTTGCCATGAAAATGTCATATACAGGAGCTTGAAGAGAAAATTTACATTGAGATCAAGTTATATTGACATTATACAAGGCTTAAAAAGTTGGAGAGATTTAATTTTCAAATTTTAAGGAGTTTTGGCTTGTTCATGAAATATTTCTCATGCACATTGTTCATATCTACTCTTTTTTGCCTTTGTATATGTGAATATCCACCTACAGGTTGTTAAATAAAGGTCTATAGGATATTGAATAGAAGGTTGAAATTATTTTTGACACCCTTATTAAAGTATTATCATTATTAGAGACCATAACATCCTTATTTTAATTTTTAAGTGGATACATAAGATGGGAGGTTATCTCAAAAGGTGCAAGGACCAAATTCTGGGAAACTTTCTCTAAAATGAATAAATAGAGGTCCAGGTGTGTTTTGGAAACACCATACAACAAGTTTGTAACACCTTTTCTTCCTCATAATATTCTTATAGTATATCCTATACCTATTAAAATGACCCATGTAAGGTTTGAAAGGATAATGGCAAGTGGAAAATAGTTATTTGAGGTCTTAAAGTTGCTTCCAAACACACTAAATTTTTCCAATGGTATCTATAGTATTGAGAAGCAAAGAGACATTTTTCACCAAAAGGGGTAAATAAACCTTTATATTAGTGTAAGTACCTTCAATTATGGAGATAAAATTAATGAAATAGAGGGAACCACTAGATAAGTTGATATGCAATGTTTCAAGTTCATGTACCCCTAGCAGTCTGTATAATGCCTAAATGTGCACCTATAGTAGGGCACACTAAAAGATGAGTTGGCATGATATTTTGATGATTATTTAAGAATTTTCAAGGTGAATAATAGTCTCTAAAAATTATAGTGACTCTTTAGGATTCAAATTATTTTTTTGGCATCATGACCAATACCCAAATAGCCTAAGTATTCATCTATAACCAACAGGGGTCTTGAGAGAAGAAAATGTCTCTGTCAAAAGATGAAGGTATTATTTGAATTCAATGGGACATATAGGTTAATTCAAAGGAAATATCCATTATTTCACCTAAAAATTCATTTAAAATAGTTTATGAACACCATAATCAAATGACTGAGATCCTTGTATTCACCTACAAGTAGGGTCTTAAGGGAAGGGTGTCTTAGCCAAGATAGTGACCCTCGATTTATGCTTGAAATTTGTTTGAAGGTTTAAAAAGGATAATTAAAGTTAAATCATTCATTATATTACCATAATAAGCTCAAGGTGATCACCAAACATCATAATCAAGGTCTCAAGCAAGGAAATCAACACCTGTAAGCTTGAGATGTACCCATATGCAAGGTAAAAAGAGAGTTGTCTCAGTCAAGGTATTGGGGAATTAATTCATGAACCAAGGTATATGAATATATGTAAAATCACTTGAAAAAATTATTAAATTCAACTATATATTTGGAATTATGTTATTTATTTTGATTCTCCAAGCTTGGATCCTGAACTAGTCACATATAACAAGGTCATCTAACAGGGGTTAATGCCATAACATGGTAACACAGTCATCTGAAGTAAGTGGTATGAGTGTATTTGAAAGAATAATTGGATGAATAATAATATTTATGTTGTTTATAAACTTATGTAAACACTCAAACACCATTCCAAATACCTAGATTCATATAAGTATACCTACAGATATACCTCCTAACACAGTCACAGTCAAGACATGTGTGCTCAGTCTTAGCTAAGCAAAGCATGAGATAAAGGTGAATAAGGATGATGTGATGAATTATAACTTGGTAAATATTTTTATGATTAAATAATTACATACCCACACATCACAAAAGAGATAGAGATAAAACTCCCATCAAGCAACATATCACTCCATTTGATTAAACTTTTCATAGTCTACCTATTAAAACTCAGTCTTGGATTTTTTTATCATTGAGATGTAAAATTAAAAAAACCAAGAAATAAAATTTTATCAATATAATCATCAAAAAATTTATAATCCCCTAAAATAATTGGTTTTGATGAGGGAATAGGCTAACACCCCTTTATTTTGTCTCAGAGGTAGAGCACTTTTCAGGATCAAAAACCTTGTAGATTTAATAGAAAGAGATAAAAAGGTGAAGCAGAAGTCAAGGAGAGACTTAATGAGGATTTATAGAGTTTAATAACACATATTAAATCATGGATAACCAAGTAATGAGTTTGGTAACTGAATAGGTCACCCTAAACTCCTAAGGTTACAGCCATACTTATTTGGCATTCCTAGGTTTAGAAGCCAAATGGAGGATCATATTCATCCCCAACATTGGAAAAGTTTCCCAATTTATTTATTCATGTTTTTATAGGTATAATTTATGTTTTTGAACTATTTTATGTAGATAATCCATTAATAAAGATCATTTTGAGCTACATTTACAGGTAGGCCTATTAGACATGGCTAAACCTAGTATTCAAATGGGGGTTCACCATCACATATATCATGAGTTAAGCCTTAAAATTTGTGGAAACATGTTCATTGGTATATTAAATAGGTTTTTAAACTCTCAGAGTGAAAATAAATCTAGGAGAACCCATTTTTGGACCTTGAACTAACTGAGACTTATGCAAGATGAGAAAAATAGCTCGATGAGGTAGGTTTGATTACTCATATCTCCCATGAAGACTTGCATGGTGGAAAAATAAGTTTAGGGTGGTTATTACGGTCATCTAATATCATTTTTATGACATTTATCAAAAATTTGGATGTGTAAATTTTATGAACAATCCTTAAGATCCAAAACTGCTTAGAAACCCTTGTAAGCCCTTGTTAAGGACTAGTTTCGGAAGATTGAGTTGGAAAGATAGTTTAATGGAATGTTCAGCTCATGAAACCTTTTATAACTTATATATAACTCACCTATTCTTGTCCACACCTTTTTGGTTGTACATAATCATATGGATGGAGGTAAAAATAGGATTTTTCTCAATTTCTTATGTCTTGTGCAGGATACAAGAAGAGTCAAGAGATGAAACAAAGTTTTAGTGGAAGTTTAAGACTTAATATAACTCTATATATTAATTTAATGACATAAAAAAAAAATAATTTCCCCAACTAGGTGATTCAACTTAGCCAATCAAATCTGGCATATTGCACAAGTTAAGACGTGTGAAACTTCAAGTGGATAGCCTTTTAAGGTGCCCCTGATGCTTCCAAGGCCATGGAGGGCCTTGAAACTTTTCATTAACTCCATCCCATGGATTTTCATGGAAAATTGAAGCCATTTTTAATTCAAGTGTGTAGGGTGCATGAAAGGAGTTCTTTTTAAATTACAGATGATGATGGCTCACTTTCAATTGATTCTAGAGGACCAGGCATGCAACCAATTCTTAAAGATGCATTTATGATGTCCATAAATTAAATTTTAATAATTTTAACTTGTATTAATCAGTTATGGGATTTCCAAACATAGGCAATCACGAAAGCATTTTTTTGATGCAAATTGTGGAGTTTTAAGCCACTTTTCATTAAGTTTGCCAATTGAATTGACACTTCTTTCTCCTAAAATTGCATGGTTTTTCCCATAACTTATTCTCATGTATTTATAACTTATTTAATTTTCTTTACAAGTGTCTTTTCATCCCTTATACTTCTTTTCTTCTCTCTCTCTCTCTCTCAAACTCTATAAGAATCAGCCATTTTAGCAAAATATGGATGTTCCACCTAAGTATCATGAAGCCCTACTCATTTGTATACATTTTTAAAAATTAAATGACAAATTTTTACCTCTTCATGACTTTTCATAAGTGTGTTCCAATTTAATTATGAATCTTTTTTAGTGAAGACTATGGATTCCTAGCATGTAGTCTCATTCTTCCACCTTGTTTGCGGTTGTAAAACTTTTCTTATAGGGCATGTGAAGTGTTTAAGGAGATGTCAAATGTTGAGTGAGTTAGTATTTTCATTAGTTCCATTCAATTCCTCTTGTATATTCCTCTTATATTTTCACATTCATTCATGACCTCATAATGTAAAATTGATGTGAGAAGATGAAGATTGAAAGAGTGTATGTTTTAGTTTATTTTTTAGTCTCAAGTGTAGAATGCAATTGGTTGAAAGTCATAAAACTGATTTTGTGTATCACCTACTTATTTTATATTTTGTTTCATTTATCTTTATCCCTTTTTCCCTCCAAGTTAGTACTAGATTCAATCCTAAGTGGTATATTAAGGGAGTTAGTTTGATCTAGAGATTCACCTCATTCCTTAGTCTAAACAAGAGCCTAGAGGTGATTCCATTGTGCCAATTAGATTAGGAGAGTTTTTAATCTCCTTAAAGGGTTAAAATATAACTTAAAATAGTTTTTTTATGCCTAATGGGACTCTTATTCCAAGAGATTGAGATATTTTTGGTGTTGTCTCTCAATAATCAGACTTTGGAGGCATCTTTTCAAGCATCAATGGTGACTCTGAAGACATATCAACTGATCAATCAGCCAAATTTATCCTTTTAATATTTATGGTAACATGTTACCTTCATTTTATTTCTTTCAATCAAGATCTATGGCTGACTTTGGTGTTGATTTTTGTTCCTTATAAGTTGGTGAGGCATTTCAAGATTGTGTCATTTCGTATCAATATAAGGAAGTCCTTGTTAAATCTTGTCATGATCCTTATTAACCTAAATATGAATTTAATAAGATCCAATATGATCCTTTTTATCCCATACATGAATTATGTTATTCCTATAACCAGCCTTCTCAATGTTTTTCTCCTCCTAGTCAACCTAGCCACTCCTCAAGACAATCCATTTCCACCTTCAAGAAGACACTCTTGGGATATGAGAGATATATTTTGGATCTTGATACTCAAAGGGGATGTGGTATAGAGGTTCCTAATATTGTTATTAATAAGGTCAGAGAAGCATTATATTTGATCAAAAGATAGTGGGTAACTATTGAGAGAGCTAATTGGCAAAGTCTCACAAGTGAGATTCTTGATGTGAGTCGTTTAGTTTATTCCTTAGAGGATAAGCTAGAATTTCATGAAAGGAAACATCACCATACTTATCAGCCTTAATAAAAACTTCTCCAAGTTTCATACATGTCATACATTGCCCCTAATCATGATCTAAATCAAGCCCATCAAATCATCCTTTTCCAAATTAGTTGAAGGAGAGAGTTGAAAAAGAAATTTTGTGTTTGAAGCTAATCTTGATAGGTAAATTGAGTTGGAAAATATGAATATGCAAAAATATATGTTGGAAAAAAAGGAAGTGTATTTCAAACCCTCATTTCCCTCTCACATTAAATCCCCACTACCTCAAAAGAAGACTCATAACTCTAATGTCCTAAGTTGGAATAAAATAGTGGAGTCATGGGGAAAGAAAGAGGAGAAAAGTCCTGACAAATAATGTGAAGTTGAGGAGAATATTGATCCTATACAAACTCATCATACCATTCCTCAATAAAAGGTTTCTAATCCTAACTTCCTCAATTGGATTAATATAGTAGAGTCATGGGGAAAGAAGGAATATAGAAGCATTGTCAAAGAGTGTGAAGTGGAGAATGGAGTTTATCCTTTGCAATTGCCTCCCACTCTTCCTCAAGAAGATTCTTTGTTCCATTGTAGACCTCATGCACTCCATGTGCTCATGATGACTCTTATTATCTCCAAGAAAATATTTTACAAGGTAACCTATCCAAAAAAATTGAAGAGTTAGAGGCAACGATGAGATTGCTAAGTCAAGGTGAGATGAAATGTTTAAACCCAAAAGAAGATCTTATACCTAAACACACCCCATCTAACATCCTTAAGGAGAGTTCCCAAGTTGAATAAAATGTGAATGAAGTGAATGTCAATTGGAATGAATAAACTCATTTTTTTAACCCAAGGTCTATCTATCCTTCCGCAAGAGCTCCCAAAAGAACCTCTCACTTTACATTTTCAATCTGATTTTATGCCCTATATTCCACCTCCACCAACTAGTTCGTCTTGTCCTCATCCCATAACCATTTTCATTGATGGACCTATGGTGTTTGAACCTCATGATGATTAAATACATGAATAAAATTTATAAATTTCACTTGAGGAAAGTGTAACTCCTTGGTAGCCTTATTGGGCTAGGTAACCAGATTTCAAGATACCTAGTCTTGGAATCACTAGGAAGGAATTTGAAGATGTTGCATCCCTTGATGAACAAGATCATATTGTAATAGTTTAAGTGCACTTTGAAAACTTTCAATAGGTCCTACGTGATGAATAAGAGGTGAGTTCTTGTCTTGGATCTCCTTATTTGGTTGATGATAAAGCATACACTCCTTATGTTGAAGAAAAAATCTTGGAAGAGATCCATTTGGAATATAAATAAGTTGGAGGAGTCTCTCCTATTTTTCTCCTTCATGATGATCATGATGACTTATGGCATATATTTTAGGACACTTACAAATATTTTGAATCTTTTAAGGAGTCTAAAACTCCTTTAGGGTTGGTTAGAAGTGATTATAATAAATATGACATTATCCATGGTGTCATAGATGAGAAAAATGACATTTTCCAACATGTCATAGGTGACAAAGAAAAAAATTGACTTTAGCCTTTGGAGGTCAAGGCAAACTTCTATTGGCCTCAATCTTTTAAAGAGAAAGAGATCATTCCTTTTGAGACCATGCCTACAAAGAAGATGAAGGTTGATCATAATAAAGAGGGTGGGTAACAACATGAAATGAGTGCATAAGGTTAAGGGTAATATTTCTACATGGGAGACCTATTTTAAGATGATATACTTGAGAATAAGAAAAGTTAGTTTTTTTTAAAGAAATGAAAGAGTTTGGCACTTGTACAACCTCCTTAGGAAGTGTGCCACTTGAAAAAAGGTTAAAAGTGTATATTAAGCTCCACCATACTAATTTATATGTTTTAGTTTCTTTTAAAGTGCCATTTTAGTACCAAAACTATTCTACTACATTTTTGCCCTTCTTGGCAGATTGAAGGGACTCTTAGGTTTTTGCTTGGTATGATCAGCACAAGGGTTTTTTAGTCAATAATTTATGGGAGGAGATATTAAACTCAGGTATTTCCATTTTAATATCAATAATTTCTATTTTGGTTAACCATTATTAATGAACCATTTATTTGAAGTTTAGCTTCCAAAACTGCCTATCATTCTATGCACCTTTTAGGTTTTAGTCTTGTTTAGGCCATTCCATCCAAAAAACTTTTTTATATTGTTTATATATGATTTTTTATATGTATTATAATATCTTACATGATTTTTTTCACATTTTTAATTATTTTTATGGGTCAAAATACATCACATTTATAGGAAGATTCAATTATTGTGTTATGAGCAATTTTTTACCATTTGAAGGATCTTCTTGCATTGATAATGGTTTTATAGGATTAATTTGGGTTTAGTTTCATGTATAAAATTTTATATTATCCAAATTCAATTATAAACCTCTTCTCCCAAATAAATATTTATGAAGTTGTAGTTATATGCTACTTACTAGCCAATCTGCCATGAAAATGCCATATTCAAGAGCTTGAAGAGAAAATTTACGTTGAGATAAAATTATATTGAATTTATCAAAGACTTCACAAGTTGAGTAGGTTTAATTTTAACATTTTAATTATTTTTTTATTTCTCATGAACCCTTTCTCATGTACATTGTTCATATCTACTCTTTGTTGTGTGTGTATATGTGAATATCCACCTACAGGTGGTTGAACAAAGGTTTATAGGCTCTTAAATAGAATGTTGAAATTTTTTTTGACATCCTTAATTAAATTATTAAAATTATTACATAAAATAACATAATTTTTTGAAATTTTAAGTGGATACATATTATGGGAGGTTATCTCAAAAGGTGCAAGGACCAAATTCTGGGAAACTTTTTCTAAAATGACTCAATAGAGGTCTAAGGGTGTTTTGGAAACACAATAAAACAAGGTTGTAACACCTTTTATTCCTCATAATATTATTATATTATATCCTATACCTATTAAAATTACCTATGTAATTTTTTAAAGGATAATGGCAAATGAAAAAGGATAATTTGGGGTCTCAAAGTTGTTTCTAAACACACTAAATTTTTCCAATGTTGTCTACAACATTGAGAAGCAAATGAGACCTTTTTCACCCAAAGGGGTAACTAAACCTTGATACTAGTTTAATTACCTCAAATTATTTACATAAAATTCATAAAATAAATGGAACCACTATAGAATTTGATATGAAATGTTTCAAGTTCATGTACAGCTAATAGCTTGTACAATGCCTAAATGTGCACCTCTAGTAGGGTACACAAACAATTGAGTTGGCATGAGATTTTTATGAGTATTTAAAAATTTTCAAGGTTAATAATAAAAGTATATAAAAAAATTATTTTATCTTTAGGATTAAAATTAATTTTGTGGTATCATGACCAATATCCAAATAGCCCAAGTATTCATCTATAGCCAGCAGGGGTCTTAAGAGAAGAAAATGTCTTAGTCAAAAGATGAAGGTATTGTTTGAAGTCAATGGGACATATAGGTGAATTAAAATGAAATATTAATTTTGTGACCTCAAAATTAATTTAAATTTTTTTATGAACACCATAATCAAATGATTGAGATCCTTGTATTCACCTATAGGTAGGGTCTTAATGGAAGGGTGTCTCAGCCAAGATAATGACCCTAAATTTATGCTACAAAGTCTTTTAAAGGTTAAAAAGGAGAATGAAATTTAAAACATGCACTCTATGACCAAAATGATCTCAAGGTGATCACCAAACATCATAATCAAGGTCCCAAACATGTAAATCAACACCTACATGCCTAAGATGCACCCATAGGTAAGCTCAGTCAAGGCATTAGGGAATTCATTCATGAACCAAGGTGTATGAATATGGATAAAATCACTTGAAATAAGTATAAAATGACCCTATATAGCTATAATGAGGTTATTTATTTGTTTTTCCAATCTTGGATCATGCACTAGTCATATACAGTAGGGTCATCTAATAGAGGTTAATGCCATAACATGGTAACACGGTCATCTAAGAAAGTAGTGAGTGCATGTAAAAGAATAAGTAGATGAATAAGAGTATGTATGGTGTTTATAACCTTGTTTAAACCCTAAAACACCATTACAAAGACCTATATTCATACAATTATACCTATAGGTATATCTCCTAACATAGTCATAGTCAAGACAAGTGTGCTCACTCTTAGCTAAGCAAAGCATGAGAAAAAGGTGAAGATGGATGAGGTGATGAATTCTACCATGGTAAAAGTTGTTATAATGAAACAAGGACATTCCTACATATCAAAAAATAGAGAGAGCTAAAACTCTCATCAAGCAGCATATCACTTCATGTGATTAAACCTTGAACAGTCTACCTACAAAAACATAGTCTTGGAATTTTTTAGCATTAATGGGTAAAAATAAGAAAAAATGGATAAAATTTTATATATATCATCCTAAACACTTAGATAATCCCCTCCAAAACTTTTTTTTGATGAGGGAATAGATGAACACCTCTCTATTTTATCTCAAAGGTACATCACTTTTGAAGAGCAAGAACCTTGAAGATTTAAGAGAAAGTTATAAAAAGCTGAACCAAAAGTCAAGAAGAGACTTAAGGAGGATTTTGAGAGTTTAATAAAACTTATGAAAGAATGGAGAATCAAGGGAGGAGGATGGAAACCAAACAAGGTACCCTACACTCTTAAGGATGCAGTCATACATGATGGGCATTCCTAGGTTTAGAAGCCAAATTGAGGATCATATTCATCCCCAACCTTTGAAAAGATTCCCAATTTATTAATTCATGTTTGTAAAGGTATAATTGAGGTGTTAAATCTATTGGATGTACAAAATCCACCAAGAAAGATCATTTTGAGCTAAATTTACATGTAGACCTATTGGACATGGCTAAACCTAATGTTCAAATGGGGATTCACATCACTTATAGAATGAGTTAAGACTTAATATTTATGAAAACATGTTCATGGGGATATTAAAGAGGTTTTCAAACTCTCAGAGTGCAAAGAAAGCTAGGAAAACCCATTTTTGGAGCTTGAACTAACTTAGACTTGTGCAAGATGAGAAAAAGAGCTCGATGAAGCAAGTTTTGTTACTCATATCTCCCATGAGGGTTTATAGTTTAGGGTGGTTATTAGGGTCCCCTAAGATAACCTTTTTTTCATTTGTCTAAAATTTGGAAGTGGAAATTTATGAACAATCCCTAAGATCTAAAACTATTCAAAAACCCTTGCAAACCCTTGTTAAGGACTACTTTGGGAAGATTGTGTTTTAAAGATAGACTAACATAATATTTATATAATTGAACATTTTTTTACCTTGGTAAGGACTCACCCAGGCTTATCCATAGTTTTTTGGTTATACAGAACTATATGGATGGAGGCATAAACAAGGTATTTCTCATTGTTTTGTGTATTGTGTAGGCTACAAGAAAATTCAAGAGATAATAAATGTTTGGTTGGAATAGTGATACTTAATATAATTCCCAATATTAATTTAATTCCAATAAATAACTTTTAAGTTCCCCAACCATGTGATTCAACTCAGCTAGTCAAATCTGGCATATTGCACAAGCCAAGAAGTGTGAAAAATTCAAGTGGATGGAATTTTAAGGTGACCATAATGCTTCAAAGGAGATGGAGGGACTTTAAAATTTTCATTAACTCCCTCCCATGTATTTTCATGGAAAATTGAATCCATTTTGAATGCCAAGTGTGCAGGGTGCATGAAAGGAGTTCTTTTTGGATTGCAGATGATGATGGCTCACTTTTAGTTGATTCTAAAAGACCAGGCATGAAACTAATGCATGAAGATACATCTATGATGTCCCTAAATTTATTTTAAATCATTATAATTGGTATTCATTATTTATGGGATGTCTAAATAGAGGCAATCATGAAGGCACTATTTCTATGTAAAATAGGGAGTTTTATGCCACTTTTTGTCAAGTTTGTGACTTGAATTGACACTTGTTTCTCTTGACCTTTCATCATTCATCCCATAACTTATTATCATGAATTTATACCTAATTTTATCATCTTTACAATTGTCCTTGTGACACTTGGACATTTCTTCTTCTTCTTCTTCTTCTTCTTCTTCTTCTTCTTCTTCTTCTTCTTCTTCTTCTTCTTCTTCTTCTTCTTCTCTCTCTCTCTCTCTCTCTCTCTCTCTCTCTCTCTCTCTCTCTCTCTCTCTCTCTCTCTCATCTCTCTCTCTCTCTCTCTCTCTCTCTCTCTCTCTCTCTCTCTCTCTCTCTCTCTCTCTCTCTCTCTCTCTCAAACTCTATAAGAGTTAGCCATTTTGGCATTATATGGATGCTCCACCTAAGTATGAAAAATACATGCTCATTTGTATAACTTTGATAAATTAAATGAATAATTTTTACCTCTTCATGACTATTCATAGGTTTTTTCCACTTGAACTATGAATCTTGTTTCGTGAAGACAATGGATTCCTAGCATGTGGTCTCATTCTTCCACCTTGTTTATAGTTGGAAAATGTTTCTTGCAGGGCATGTGAAGTATTTTAGGAGATCTCAAATGTTGAGTGAGTTAGTATTTTAATTAGTTCCATTTACTTCCTCTTGTCTATTCCTCATATCTTTGCACATTCATCCATAACCTCATAATGTAACATTGATGTGATAATATGAAGATTGAAGGAGTGTATGTTTTACTTTATTTCTTATTCTCAAGTGTAGAATGAAATTGATTGAAAGTCATCAAAATGATTTGGTGTATCACCTCCTTATTTTATATTTTCTTTCAGTTGTCTCTCTCTGTTTCCCCCTAAGTTATTATTAGATTCAATCCTAAGTGGTAAATCAAGGGAGCTAGCTTGATCTAGAGATTCATCTCATTCCTTAGGCTGCCCACAAGCCTAGAGGTGATTCCATTGTGCCACTTTGATGAGGAGAGATTTTCATCTCCTCAAAGGTTAAAAATACAAATGACAACAATACCTATTGACAATTTTTCCCCATAGGTCAAATTATCACCCCTAACATTCGAAACTTTGCATATCCATGCCATTTCATCTTGTGAGTAAGTATTGGTCCTAAAAAATCCTTGAAATAATCCATGATTAATAGAGATTTTTGAGGCATTCACTTTGGTTTTCAAAGGATTTTTTATGATAAAATCATCATGGAGGCTTCTTTTATTTATTTAAAAAGGGTTCATCTTCAAGAAACCTTTTCAAAAGGAATTCTTTCAGAAGGAGGAATTTTCAAAAAGACAAAAGGGAATTCTTTCGGAAGAAGGATATTTGCAATTTTCCCAAAGGATATCATTTCAAAGGGATTGTTTTAGAAATTTTGTCCAAAATAACTTTTCTGAAGGGTTCTTTTAATTTTTTTCAAGGGTCACTTTCTCTTTGGAAAAAGGTCATTTTTGAGAAGTTCGAAGGGTTCTTTCAAATTTTTCAAAGGGTTCTTTAAACTTTTTTTAAGGGTTCTTTCAACTTTTTTGAAGGGTTCATTCAAAGTTTCAAAGGACCATTACAACTATTCTAAAGGGTTCTTTCAAATTTTTTGAAAGGTCATTTTCAAGAAGTCCGAAGTGTTCTTTCAACTTTTTCAAAGGGTTCTTTCAACTTTTCCGAAGGGTTCTTTCAACTTTTTCGAAGGGTTCATTCAAAGTTTCGAGGACCATTACAACTTTTTCGAAGGGTTCTTTCAACTTTTTCGAAGGGTTCATTCAAAGTTTTGAGGACCATTACAACTTTTCCGAAGGGTTCTTTCAACTTTTCTAAAGGGTTCATTCAAAATTTTCAAGGAGTATTTCAATATTTTCAAAGGGTTCATTCAAAGTTTTGAGGGCCATTTAAACTTTTTCAAAAGGTCATTTTTAGAAGTCTAAAGGGGTATTTCAGTGTTTTAGAAAGGTCCATTACTAAAAAATATCCAAAGGGTCACTTGACATGATTTCCTTAGAACTAATTGTCCATAGAAAATTACATTTCAAGAAGTTTGAATGGATCTTTAAATTCATAAAGGTCCATTTTTAAAATTTTCAAAGGGTCACTTGTCATAAAGTTGAAAGGTCACTTGACATGATTTCCTTCAGGGAAATTATCCATAGGAAAGTGATAAGCAAAAAAGTCCAAAAGAATTATTCTGGGGAAATAAGGCTAAATAAAATGAATAATTCCTTCAGTAAAAAATCCCAAAGATAAAATCCTAAAAAAACCTTCGAAGGAATAAGCTGTGAACAAATTGGCCAAAAGAAATAGACAGAGGCAAAAAAGTTTTGAAGATCCTTTTCCATAGAAAAGGACCAAACGAATAGCCTAAAGTAATACATGCAGAAGAAAAGATCTCAAGAGAAAACAATTTAGAGTTTCAAATGTTGCATATCTTAACATGGAATTTCATGCATGTTTTAGTTTTCAGAGCCTTTTCATGCAGTTGGAGGCTATTTGGTGTTGATTGGTCTTGAGTTTGAGTTGACATATTATCAAATTGTTGCATATATTCTAACTTATCTTTTTAATTGAATTCTTTCAACACTTCCAACTTGTTCAAACTAGAGTTATTCATCTAAGGATTGGTGTAGCATCATCTCATGCAGGATGAAGTTACTTAGAGTTGACTAGATAAGGCTTATCATGCATTTTCCTTGTTTTCCATGCAAAGAAGGACTTTCTTTTGTTCCAAACACATCAAGTGGAGTTTCTCTTTTAAGATTTGGTGTAGCTTTCATGCATGGAGTAGATTAGTCCAAGATGGGCCTACCATCCCTTTCCAAATGCCAAAGAGCTTTTTCATGCAAGACATAAGATAAAAGAATATTATTTGAAGGCTATGTTATCTTTTGATAGCTCAAATTGGACTTGTGTGATGTGGGAGTTGATCTCCTCTCCTATTTTCAATGCCAATTTCTTTGCTTTGGTATGATTCTTCCTATATAAGTTAGATTTTTAGCCTTGAAATGGATCCATCTCTTGATAAGACTAGACTCTATCAAGATTGAGTTTTGTAACCTTTTCAAATAAATAGTACTATTTTTATATTCCAAGATGCTGGTATGGTGTATTTATGTTAGTGATTTGCATATGTGATAGAATTTTCTTATTTATGAAGTCTTGATTCTTACCTTGTTACTCGTTGATCAGATTATGTAGGTCATGTTCTATGTTTGATATCTTTTGGCTAAAGTTATAGTGGATATAAGTGGCTAGATAGTGCTTTGAATCAGGCCAATTCCATCATTTCCCTCAAGTTTTCATCACTAGATAAAACCTTTTCATGAAATATTGATGCATAGGAGTCAATTGGATTTGAAATTTCAATCTTTTTCTTGCCTAATCAATGTTTTTTAAACTCAAATTGAGTAGATGAACCAAAATACAGGTGTATCACCATCATTATATAGGATTTTCCTTCAAATTTCTTTCTTAACTTTTCCCTCTTCCCTTTTCCCTGATAGTTTGTATCATAGAGTAGATATCTTAATTGATACACTAAAGGGAGCTATCCCTTAGAATATAGAGATTCAATTCATTTATTAGGCCACCCACAACCTAGGATTATTTCCATGTTTCAGTAGATTGTGAAGGCCTGAAACTACCTTCATAAGGGTGCAAGTCTGATTGATAATAGTTTTTGACATACTTGGTGAGACACTTATTCCTTGGCATGGCTAAATTTTGGAGTTGAGGAGAAGCATTTATAGTAGAGAAAAATATATATCTTTATTGCAAGCTAAAGATTCTTTAGGTTACATAGTTCATAACATCATTTAGGCAATTCTTTCATGCCAAAGGTTACAATGAGGTCAGCTAGAAAAGGTATTCCTTTTGAATTCATTGATTTATCTTCTAAATCATATAAAATAAAGAGGTTTAGTAGGACAAACCCATATCCTCAAAAACAATATTTGTCTCCTATTTATCCTACTATTCTAATCACTACAACCCCCACTATCTAAATAGCATCAAAAACCAAGTGTTTATTCCCTTCAATAGAGGTATCCTGCTGAATTTATCCTAGTTTAATGATATTATATTATCTTACCTCAATAGCATCCCATTCTTTTGAGGATAAAATCAAACAACCCCTATTGAGCATATTCAAGATGTAACTAATATATGTTTAGTCCATAATGTTGTTGAGGATAATGTTTCTATTAGATTGTTTATTGATTCCCTCAAAGTAAAATCATTGTAGTGGTATAAAAATCTACCACTGAACTCCATTTCTACTTGGGATGAATTGGGTGCAACCTTAGTCAAGCAATTTTAGTACTAATCTAATCACCTCTATTTGGTTAAACAGTTAACTACCATAAATAGAGATCCTCATGAGTGCATGTTTGATTTGAATCTCAAATTCCAAAAGACATGGACTAGGATACCTATGTTGATTATCCATCCCTTGAATATGCATTCTTATACTATTTAAAACCCCTTAACTCTAACATTAGTGTGATGAGACAGTCAATGGGTGGTCCTACCTTACCAAATGCTTATGAGGTTATAATAAGGGCAGAGAATAGTTTGATACATAATGGTAATCTTTCTCTAAGTCCTCCAATGCATATATTCCTAGAATTAAATTCTATACTAGTCCCTTAAGTTCTCAAATTCCTCAAATTCCATCCTTAGCTCTTGTTCCATCACTTCAAGCTCAAATTATAGCCTTTACTAGTCAATCTAGTGAGATAGGAAAGTTGAAAGGCTTGTTACAATCCTTTGGGAATGAAATATTGTAACTCAAGAGGCAAAAATATCAGGCTAATAGGCCCTATCAATAAAAAAATCAAACCACCTATTAGCCCTTTAAAAATCAAAGGCCTCCTTATCAAGGTTTTAGAGAGAATATACCACCTTATCAAACATAAGGAGCCATAATTCTAGCTAAGTCATATGTTTCCCTTGATCTTAATGCTCCTTCTACTTCAAAGGCCATTATTCCTAACCCACCTCAAAACAAGTTGATGTAGGATTCAGGTTGGCAGTCTTCAAATCTCATTGATGCTCAAAACCATGCCTTCGTATCACAAAACATCACTATGCCACAAATGCCACAAGAAGATTTTTATTTCCAAGGAGGTTAGTACAAAGATACAAGTTTAGAATTAGAAGGAGAGACTCAACAAGTTTAAGGGTGGCCTAATGCCATTAATGTAAATTGGCAAGTGGATGATCAGGTTACCTTTACTTAGGGTGTTGAAACTAACTATATAAATGGTTAAGTTGTAGTTGTACATAGAGCTAAAAAAATATCTACTAATGAGGTTAAAAAGTGTTAGGTTATGGAGCTAAAAGCTTCATTGATGCAAATAGGGAAGGAGGTTGCTAGAGGTTGCTGAGTGTCATAGACACTGGCATCAGTCAGGCCAACCGACGTCGGTCAAGATCAGTCGGTGTCGGTCACCTCCAGGCAGATAGGGACCGATGTCAGTTGCTTGTGCAGTTTAGAACTACCAGTTTCATGAATAGTTAGTTAACGAACCAAGTGTTTGCATGTTAAGAGCCAATTTTAGACTAGAAGTTGCAGATCTAATTATTGTAATTGGATGTCTAATTATTGTTTGCATGAGATCTATTCAAGAGACTCATGGGCTGTATTGTAAAGTGTGCTAGTTTGAGTTGAGCAAAGTTAGCTCCTTCTGTGTGTGAGGTGAGCAAGGGTGTTCCTCCTAGTTCCATAGCAGTGCCAAGTGTGGGTGCTAGTTTTGGAGAATCATAAGGGTTCTTCAGGTGTGTAGGATCTTGGTCAACAGGTTTGCATGGATACGTTAGGAGATCTACATGGTAAGTAAGGTCATTGATCTATAGGTGTATGTGTGTGCATGATCTAGGTTTGTAGGTGTGCAGAACCAGATTGATTTGCAGGTGTGCAAGATCAAGGAGGATAGCAACACAACAGAGAGCAAGATTAGGCAAGATCTACTTGGAGTATAGTGTGTACTCAGAAAGAGAGCAAAGAGGAAGGCAAGGTAGTTCCTTCTATAAGTAAGGTCTGTTGAGTTACAGGGTGTTACAAGTTTAGGGGAGATCTACTTGAAGTAAGATTGTGTACTCGGAGTGCGTGGAGCACTTGTGGAGTGTGTGGAGCACTGGAGTACTGGCAGTAGTGGATACTAACTGGTTAGAGGTGAACACCAACTCTGTGTTTGAGTTGTGTGTTGGGACCGTAAGAGAGAGAGCTTTGAGGGAAGATTTACTATTTATGCCCTAGAGGTGTGGGAGCTCTACAGGTGTGTAAGGAAGAACTGTGGCAATCTTCTTTGTTGTATTTCCTTCTAAAAAGTTTTAATACAGTTGTGTATTGTCTCTCATATTCTGTGTTATTTCTAAATTCTAGTTACTTGTGTATTCTGGTTAATTTCTGCATGTTAAGTTGCTTGTATTTGGTAATCAATTGTGTGCTTCCATAATTCCCAACAAAGGTGGTGGTAGAGTTTTTGGTTGGGTATCTAACAAAGTGGTATCAGAGCTAACGTTGTAGGGAGCAATTTTGTGTTTGGTTATAGGTCACTCTCAGGGGTTTCTGATTGAGTGGGAGTATAGTAACGGTGGAAGAAAGTAAGCTAAGAATGGAGGAATTGAAAAGCACAGATGATCACTTACGATGTTATGGAAAGAAAGAGCAGGGAAAAGAATATTGTTGGTTGGTAGAAGATCAGCATGAAGGAACTGAAGAAGCAGATGTTGCAGGAGTTGTTACACAGGATGCTCTAGTATGTTTCTTAGATAAAGTAGAATCTTGTTTTATAGATTATGTTGCCTCTTTCCATGCAGTCTGAAATAGAGTATTTTTCCATGTTAATGTCTTTAGAGACTTTGGAAAGATTTATTTAGGGGCTGCTATGCCTTGCCAAAGAATTGGCAAAGGGGAAATAAAGCTAAAATTTCAGGCAGCCAACACATGGGTGTTGAAGGAGGTCATGCAGGTCCCAGTCTTGGAGATGTAGCTAATTTCTTCAGGGAAGTTGGGTGATGAGAGATGCATAAGAACTCTCACAGTGAATGTACTCGAATTAGCTGGTGGTAAGAAAGCAGGTACTCTTTATCTACTTGCTTATATTACTAATTCTTCTTCTATTGTGGAGATGTGGCTTTGTAGGCTTGGTCACATGAGCAAGAAGGAGATGCATGTTCTTAATAGGAAGTCAGATGTCTTTGATAGACTTAAGAACTGGAAAGCCTTGGTGTTTCTAGAGGAGATGGTGGATAGAGATCAATGGAGAAGGTTGAGTAACTCTGTGTAGAGTAGTTTGGATAGGGATTTGATTCAAAGAAAGCTCATGGGTAAAAATTCATCACTCACAGGTGAACACAGGTATTGGCATCAATCAAGAGGAATCGATGTCAAACCGACAGGTGTCGATGTCGATCATGTGTAGACCAAAGTTGGTGATGTCAGGCAAGGTAAGACCAATGTCGGTCTAGTGGACTGATGTCAGCAATAGGTAAGACTGACATCAGTAGGAGGACCGATGTCGGTAATAGGGACACTGATGTTAGCAGGGTTAATAGTCAGGATAGGTGCATGGAACTGACATCGATCAAATGCAGACTATGTGGTGATCAAGGTTGGTCACTGTAACAGATTTTGGGTAGACAAGCTGTCAAGGAGTCTCAAATGCCCATATGGAGGACTAAAGGGGTAAGTAAGCCTCAAATTCATTATTCCTCTTCTTTATACTCATTGCTCACTATAGAGTAGGAAGGATCTAACAAATAGTGGGAGCATGGCAGGAATATGATGCAGAACCAAGCGAGAGATTTGGTAGGGTTGTCAGCCAGAAGAAAGCACTGAGAGATGAATGGATACCTTAGCTGAAGAATAGAGAGAATGGATACGTGAGATGAAAGGCCAGGTCATATGGTCTTGAGGAAGCTGCAGGATAGTGGTACAGGGCTAACAGGTGGTACCAAGTGGATGACAAAGTAGGGTTTTAGTCAATGTCAGTATAACCATTGTGTTTGTCTTCCTAGGTGGATGATGGTCACAACATTATCCTGTTACTATATGTGAAGGATGAGCTTGGTGCAGGTTCAGACATACAGGGTTTTGCTGAGCTACGGGTAAGGTTAGTTTAGTGGCATGTCATGAGGAATTTGGAGCAGCAAAATTCTTTAGCATGAGAGACATGGAAGATCATAGGTTGATTTTGTCTCTAGTGGGAGCTGATGTGAATCAGGTGTTAGCAAGGTTCAATACGCAGGATGCAGAACTAGATCACACCAAGGGCTGGACAGTTCAGTGTCCAAAATCACATGAGGTCTGGTATAGACCTAAGTTTTTCCAAGCAGTGGGAGCTATCAGAGAGTTAGGAGCCAATTTGGGGAAGTGGGTTCTCAGGGATCTGAGAGGGACCAGCAGTAGGGATTCATGCTATGCAGGGTCAGGACTTCACTACATGGGTTTGTAGGTTCGAATGTGGTAGGTTACTTGGATGATAGGAGGTGCACCATAGGTTGTGTGGTGGTTGGTCTTCAGGATTGATCTTGAAGAGGGATACAAGCTAAGAAATAGATTAGATGGGGTATAGGTACAAGTATTTTATCTCTAAGTGGGATATTATTAGGTTGTGGAGCTAAAAGCTTCACTAATGCAAATAGGGAAGGAGGTTACTAGAGGTTGCTGAGTGTCATAAACACCAGCGTCAGTTAGGCCAATCGACGTTGGCAAGATTAGATAGGAAGAGCAACTGACGTTAGTTAGGATCAGCCGACATCGGTCACCTCCAGGTAGATAGGGATCGACGTCGGTCACCTGTGTGGTTTAGAACTACTAGTTTCATAGATAGTTAGTTAAGAAATTGAGTGTTTGCATGTTAAGAGCCAATTTTAGACTAGAAGCTATGAATCTAATTATTGTAATTGGATGTCTAATTATTGTTTGCATGAGATCTATTTAAGAGACTCATGGGCTATATTGTAAAGTGTGCTAGTTTGAGTTGAGCAAAGTTAGCTCCTTCTATGTGTGAGGTGAGCAAGGGTGTTCCTCCTAGTTCCATAGTAGTGCCAAGTGTGGGTGCTAGTTTTGGAGAATCAGAAGGCTTCTTTAGGTGTGTAGGATCTTGGTTAGTAGGTGTGTGTGGCTATGTTAGGAGATCTACATGGTAAGTAAGATCATTGATTTACAGGTGTATGTGTGTGCATGATCTAGGTTTGCAAGTGTGCAGAACTAGATTGATTTATAGGTGTGCAAGAGCAGGGAGGACAGCAACACAATAGGGAGCAAGATCAGGTAGGATCTACTTGGAGTATAGTGTGTACTCAGGAAGAGAGCAAAGAGGAAGGCAAGGTAGTTCTTTCCATAAGTAAGGTCTATTGAGTTGCAGGGTGTTACAAGTTCAAGGGAAATCTATTTGAAGTATGATTATGTACTTGGAGTGTGTGGAGAACTTGTGGAGTGTGTAGAGCATTGGAGTACTGGTAGTAGTGGATACTAACTGGTTGGAGGTGAACACCAACTCTGTGTTTGAGTTGTGTGTTGGGGCCGTAAGAGAGAGAGCTTTGAGGGAAGATGTATTGTTTATGCCCTAGAGGTGTGGGAGCCCTAGAGGTGTGTAAGGAAGAAGAACTATGGAAATCTTCTTTGTTGTATTTCCTTCTAAAGATTTTTAATACAATTGTGTATTATCTCTCATATTTTATGTTATTTCTGAATTCTAGTTACTTGTGTATTTTGGTTAATTTCTGCATGTTAAGTTGCTTGTATTTGGTAATCAATTATGTGCTTCCATAATTCCCAACAAAGGTGGTGGTAGAGTTTTTGGTTGGGTATCTAAAAAAAATGTGAAAAATGCTTCAAGTACTCCTAATTTTGTTTCTAAGAGTATAAAATAATAACTTACTGCCCCTATGACTCAAAAAAATCAAAATATAGAGGTTAGTAAAGTTCATCACTTACCTCTAGTTTGTGAGCAGCCAGTGCTTCAAAAAGTGAAACTAAAGGTTTGTGGATCTTATTTTAGTATAGTGGATCAGACGAAGAAGTATAATATTATAATTATCATGTGGTATTCTCTTTCTATCCTAAGACAAAAATATATGCTCATCTAAGAGCTTTCAACTCTCAAATTGTCTCCAAAATTAGTTGAGAAAGGTGTTGTCTTAACTAATTTAGATGACCCAACTAAGAAAAAAGTACATCAAGTAAATAATATGGTAAAGGTGGGAAAAATAAGGTAAAATTAAATAAAACTCATCCTTTCTACCTTTCTTTGATAGTGGGTGATACTTTGATTCATAATTATATGGTGGATAGTGGAGCTAGTAGTATAGTCATGCCTAAACAGATTACAGACAAGCTCAACCTTTTTTATGAGCCAAACACTAAGGGGGTATTAAAATTATATGGGTCACTAACAAAGATGGTAGGCATCATCAAATATCTGAAATTGACTTTACATGCTTGTCCCAATGTTACTATTCATTAGGATGTTGTTGTGGTAGACTTGCCTCCTTACTTTGTTATGTGCCTTTCAAGGGACTTCACCTCAAAGATTGGGGGACATTTATCAAATTATTGGACCTATTTGATGTTTAAAATCAGGTATGGAACCAAGGTAATGATTCATTATGAACCTATTTCATGTTTCCATATGGATCCATTTATGCTAAGTGTTGTGAACACTAACTATATCATCTCGGATGATGTACTAGAAACTAGTGGAGTAGATAATGGATCACATTTAGATGGAGTTCCATATTTGTTTCTTGATGAGTGGGCTTCCACTTTTCATGATCATGATCCTTATAAGTTTATTTAAGAATGACTTGGTGTGTATTGCCTTCATGAGAATGATGCACTAATTTCGACCATGGTTAAAAAAGATGAATCTAGAGAAGGTTTGTGGCATTTATACATTGATGGATTAAGGAATAAACATGGTACCAAAGTCATAATAATGTTTTTTTCTCAAATAAATTATATATATTTATCTTCGATTAAGTTTCAATTTGATTGTTCAAATAATGTTGCAGAGTATGGGGCACTAATTCACGGTTTATAGTGGACTAGGAAGATGAAAGTCAATTTTTTGTAAGTTTTTGGTGATAGTGAACTTATAGTTCACCAAGTAAGAGGTTTAAATGTATATAAAAAATTGTTTCTTAAATATTAAAAGCATATATTATGGGACTTACTTGAATATTTTCAATATTTTAACATTCAAGCAATACCAAGAGGTGAGAATAAACACGCAGATAGGTTAGCTGCCATTGGGTCAAAATTTAGTATCTCAACTAATATAAAAAGTGAAAAAAAATGGTTATATATAAAGGTGGTTGTAAGGCCTTATTTTCCAGATAATCATGAGAATTTTCAAGTTTTTAAAGATGACAATCAAATTGAGAGATTCTTGTAAGATGAGGTGGAGTTTTGTTCAAGAAACCAATCAAAGTATTTATAGTAGGATGGTGATCAGGTTGTGTAGCTAAAAACAAATAAGTTTACCAAGGGATTGATCACACTTGAGAACATTTTTAGTGGTGATGATGAGCTAAGAAAGGATAAGTGATCCTTGTCAACAAAAAAACAACACTATGCCAATATAGAGATTATGTTTGGTAATAATTTAAAGTTGGATAAGGTATCCACTCATTTACAAAACAAAGCTTTCATTGAGTTATGCACAAGTTTTGCTGATGTATTTTCATGGAAATATAGTGATCTCGAGGGATTTGACCCAAGTTTAGCTCAACACACTATTGAGTTAGAGGCTAAAACTAAACTAGTGAGACAAAGACAAAGGCCCATCAATATTAAGCTTGAGATTTTGATGAGAGCTAAGGTTTAAAATCTCATAGAGTCAGCTATTATATTTCCAACCAAGTACTCAACTTGGGTGACAAATCTTGTTTTAGTATGAAATAAAATTGGTGAGATTAGATTATGTGTTGACTTCTATAATTTGAACAAGGCTTCACTTAAAGATCACTATCCATTGCCATCAATGGAACAAATTTTATAGTTGGTTACAAGTTCAGAGAGGTTTTATTTTTTAGATGGATATAGTGGCTATAATCAGATTTTGATCAAAGAAGATGACCAATTTAAGACAGCCTTCACAACCAAGTGGGGGACATTTTCATATAGAAAGATGCCATTTAGTTTATCTAATACTGGATCAACCTTTTTTAGAGCCATGGATATGGCATTCCAAGGCCTTCTTAATTACATGTTTATTTGGATGATATAATAGTGTTTTCAAAGAGTGCAAGTGATCACATGGTTCATCTCAAGCAAGTATTCAAAAGGTATAGGCAATTTGGGGTATCTCTAAATCCTAAAAAGTGTGTCTTATCTATTCATGAAGGTAAGATCCTTGGCCATGTGGTTTCAAAGTATGGTTTAAGCATAGATTCTAAAAGGGTAGACTTCAATCTTTCACTCTCTTTGCCTAAATAGAAAAAGGCTTTTCAAAGCTTCTTCAGGAAAATCAATTTCATAAGGAGATATATCTTAGATTTTGCCATTTTAGCTGATTCATTTACAGCCATGTTAAAGAAGAATCAGAGCTTCAGCGAGTCCAAAGGAGTAAAAAGTTTTGAAAATATTAAGAAATCCATAGCTAGTGCTCCTACACTTATAAATCCAGATTTCACAAAGGATTTCATTTTGTATACATATCCTAACATGGGCACCATTTCAAGAATTCTTATGCAACAAAATCATGAGGCTTTAGAGTAGCCAATAGATTTTTTTAGTCAAGAATTTGAAGAGTATGAAACAAGGTACTTTTTTATTTAAAAACATGTGCTTTTAGTTATAAGGTCTCTTAAAAAATTTAGATACTTGTCTAAAAATAAAATATGCATAATGGTTTCTCATCCAAACATCAAGGAGTTCCTTTTGAACAAAAATATAAATGAGAAGAGATCTAGTTAGATAACAAAGGTAATGGAGTATGATGTGAAAATTCAGGTCACAAAGATGATTAAAGGCAAAGGACTTTGTGAGCATCTAGCTTAAGACTTGTAAGAGCCTAATGAGTTTATTTTGGTGTCAAATGATGAAGAGGTTGCAACTGGTCATACTTCACCTTCCAATTGGTTTCATGACTTGGTAAGCTATCTCTAAGATGGTATTTATCCCTCTCATCTAAGTTCTGCAAAAATAAAATATTTCAAGTTGTAATCAATTCCATTTTTGCTTATTGATGGTGTTTTGTTCAAGAAAGATATCAATGGTATGTTTCTAAGATGTCCAATGGAGCCAATCCAAAATTAGATATTTCTTAAAGAATTCCTTGATGGATATGGTGAAGGACTTTTTTTACAAGAACTACAGCTTGTAAGATCATGATAGGTGGGTACTATTGGCCTATTATATTTATTGATTACCATGCATGGGTAAGGAAGTGTAAAAAGTGTGTTATGTTTGTAGGAAAAGTGAAATTTTTAGCCTTACTTCTTCAACCAATTGTGGTGTATCAGCCCTTTTTCCAATGAGGATTGGACTTAATTGGTCACATAAATCCTCTTTCAAGTTTAGGACATAAATAGATTCTAACTACTATAGATTACTTCACTCATTGGACAAAAGTAGTGGCATTGAAAGAAGCAAACAAAACCAATGTTATAGATTTATATGAATGTTTGATAACTAGATTTAGAGTTCCTTCAACTATTATTTCTAACAATGTAATGGATTTTTTTTGAACTAGGATCAGCCAATGGGCTGTCCAACATGGGATTTATCTTAGCTCTTCATCAAACTATTATCCACAAGGTAATGGCCTTGTTGAATCTATGAATAAGAGCCTATTGAAGATCATAAGAATGACTATTAAAGATAATCAGATAGCATGGCATCTCAAGTTGAAGTTAGCTCTATGGGCTGATAAGATCACCTACAAATTATCAAAAGCCAAATCTGCATACCAGTTGGTATATGGTAAGGAAGCAAGGTTACCCATTTCTCTTTAGTTTCCTACTTTAAAACTAATTCATCAACTTGAGTTTTTGGAGAATCAGCCTATGGAGATTAGGTAGCTAAGATTTTGGAGTTGGAAGAGATAAGAAATCAGTCCATGCTAGCCATGGAAATTCATCAAGCACAAGTGAAGAGAGCTTTTCACAAGTAAGCTTCTTCATGAGGTTTCAAAGAAGGAGATTTGGTCCTCAAGTGAGAAGAGGAAAGAGCTAAACTAGGAAGCCACACAAAGTTTGATTCCATTTGGAGTGGACCATATATAATCTCTAGCTGAAAATCCCATAATGCCTTCGAACTTGAAAAGCTGGATGGTTAGGAGCTTCTAATCCCAATCAATGGGATACATTTAAAACATTTCTACTAAAGAGTTAGGTTCCTTGTATATAGATTGTTTGTTTATTTTCCTCCAAGTGTTGTTCAAGCACATTAGTTTAGTTATGTTCTGTCCAAAATAAGTGTTTTGTTTTCACTTTTTATTTGTTTATTTAGTTTTCCCTACTTTGTGTGTTTCCCTTCTTGTTTTGGAGGATGAAAGTTGTCTTATTTCAAATCAAAGGTTGTACTTATAGTCATGGACCAAATTTGTCATTGTTTTATGAGTTCAAATATCACTTATATGGTTTGGATCTCAAGCATATCAAGTATGAATCCTATTTGAGTCACCAAAATGTTGATAATTTTGCCCCATAGGTTAAATTATCACCCTTACCATTTGAAACTTTGCATATCCATGTCATTTTGTCTTGTGAGTCAGTATTGGATTTTTGGGGCATTCATTTTGGGTTTTAGAGTATTTTTTGTGAGAAAAGCATCATGGAGGCTTCTTTGGGTTATTCAAAAAGGGTCCATATTCAATAAACCTTTTTAAAAGGAATTCTTTCAGAAGGAAGACTTTTCAAAAGGATAAAAGGGAATTATTTTGGAAGAAGGTTATTTGCAATTTTACCAAAGGATATCTTTTTGAAGGGATTGTTTTGAACATTTTTTTTGCAATAATTTTTCCTAAGGGTTCCTTCAAATTTTTTGAAGGGTCACTTTCTCTTTAGAAAAAGGTCATTTTTGAGAAGTTTGAAGGGTTCTTTAAACTTTTCTAAAGGTTTCATTCAAAGTTCCAAAGGACCATTACAAATTTTTTGAATGGTTCTTTCAACTTTTCAAAAAGGTCATTTTTGAGAAGTATGAAGGGTTCTTTCAACTTTTTCGAAGGGTTATTTAAACTTTTCCTAAGGGTTCATTCAAAGTTCTGAGGTCCATTACAACTTTTTCGAAGGGTTCTTTCAACTTTTTCTAAGGGTTCATTCAAAATTTTTGAAGACCATTTCAAGAGTTGTGAAGGGTTCATTCAAAGTTGTGAGGGCCATCTCAACATTTTTGAAAGGTCATTTTTAGAAGATTGAAGGGGTATTTTAGTGTTTCAAAAAGGTCCATTTTTAAAAATAATCTGAAGGGTCACTTGACATGATTTCCTTTAGATAAATTATCTACAAAAAAGTCCATTTTAAGAAGCCTAAATGGCTCTTTAAATTTAGAAAGGTCCATTTTTTAAAATTTTGAAGGGTCACTTATCATAAAGCCGAAGGGTCATTTGACATGATTTCCTTTAGAAAAATTATCCATAGGAAAGCGATATGCAAAAAAGTCCAAAAGAATTCTTTCATGGAAATAACACTAAAGAAAAAGAACAATTCCTTCAGGAGAAAATCCCAAAGATAAAATCCTCTTAAGGAATAAGCCATCAAAAAATTGGACAAAAGAAATAAACATAGGAAAAAAAGCTATGAAGACCTTTTTCCATGAAAAATCATGAAACAAATAGCCTAAAGGAATACATGCAGAAGTGAAGAGCCTGAGAGAAAAATGTCGAGTAACTTCAAGGAGCTAACATGGAGTTTCAAATCTTGCATATCCTATCTTAATATGGAATTTTGTGCATGTTTTAGTTTTCAAAGAGCCTTTTCATGTAGGTGGAGGCTATTTAGAGTTGAATATTCTTGAGTTTGAGTTGACTTATTTTCAAAGTGTCACATATATTTTGATTTATCTTGTTAATTGAAGGCTTTCAACACTTCCAACTTGTTCAAACTAGAGTTATTCATCTAAGTGTTGATGTAGCATAATCTCATGTAGGATAGAGTTATTTGGAGTTAAATATACAAGGCTTATCATGTATTTTCCTTGTTTTCCTTGGAGTTACTTCAAAACACATCAAGTGGAGTTTTTATTTTAAGATTTGTCATAGCTTTCATACATGGATCAGATTAGTCCAAGATGGGCCTACCATCCTTTTCCAATGCCAAATAGCTTTTTCATGCAAGACGTAAGACAAGAGGATATTATTTTAAGGTTGTGTTATCTTTTGATAGCTCAAGTTACACTTGTGTGATGTGGGAGTTGATCTCCTCTCCTATTTTCAACTCCAATTTCTTGGCTTTGGTATGTTTTTTACTATATAAGTTAGCTTTTTAGTCTTGAAATGGATCCCTCTCTTGATAAGACCAGACTCTGTCAAGATTTAGTTTTGTAACCTTTTTAGATAAATAAGACTATTTTTAGATTCCAAGATGCTAGTATAGTGTATTTATGTCTATGATTTGCATATGTGATAGAATTTTCTTCCTTGTCAAGTCCCAATTCTTACCTAGTTACTAGTTGATCAGATTATGTAGGTCATGTTCTATGTTTGATGTCTTTTGAATGAAGTTACAGTGGATATAGGTGGCTAGCTAATGTTTTGAATTAGGCATATTCTATCATTTCTCTCAAGCTTTCATCACCAGATAAAACCTTTTCATGAAATATTGATGTATAGGAGTCAATTAGAGTTGAAATTGCAATCTTTTTCTTATCTAATCAGTGTTTTTTAAAAGTTAAAATTTTGTGGATGAACCAAAATATAGGTGTATCACCATCATTAAATATGATTTTCCTTCATTTTTATTTCTTACCTTTTCCCTCTTCCATTTTCATTGTAAATTTGTAGCGTAGAGTAGAGATCCTAATTGATACACCAAAGGGATCTAATGCTTAGAATCTAGAGATTCAATCCACTGATTAGGCCACCCATAACCTAGGATTGTTTCCATGTTTTAACATACTATGAAGGATTGAAACTACCTTCACAAGGGTACGAGTCTAATTGACAATAATACCAATGACTCTAGTTGAGCCAATCTATAATTTATGGATTTGTACCACTCAAAAAACTCCTAAACCTACAAATTACCTATATTTTTTCATATTTTAGACCATAATATATTATTAGTTAGTAGGAAGAGGGAAAATAATAGTCATGTGATGTATTAAATATCATGGTATTAATTGAGTGTTTTAAGAGGTACATTTTAGCATGTATGGGGACCATTTAGTGGAAATTAAGTGTTAACTTTTGTGAAAATGGGCTCAATAGTTTATGAAACACCTTAGGTATGACCTAATGGGATTCATGAAGTCTATTGAAGGTATGGATGGTGGTTTAGTGGCCTTTTAAGGTCAAGTGGAGCACATTTAAGGTCAAAATATCCCTTTCAGACCATACTCATGACTTCAATAAGGGATTTCAACTACATACCATTTCAATATATGTGAAAAGACCTTAGGACCTACTAAGGACTTTAATTTGGCCCCTATACACCTTCATAACATTCTTTAAAATGTTGGGATTAAACCGTACCTTACATTGGATTTTTAAGGCCACCTAAAAACCTATTATGGACCTTTATGCATGTTCAAAAACTCTAAGTAAATTTAGCATAAATTGAGACAAGGAGTGAGTAAAATCACCATGTGTTTCATGATATGACAAGACAGTGGATTTGTTGCATTTGAAATGATAACTAGTGACCTTATTTATAAACTATCCTAACTCACCAATATATGTGAAAACTATGAGGCCTTATGGTGACTAGGGTTCATAGGTCTTAGGTTGACCCCTTTATAGGCTTAAGGGTAGAAAGTGGTTAATTTTTATGGTGACTCAATTGGCTTGACCTGCATGCTGGTCAAGAGAATTTAGGATCCTTTTATTTACCACTCATGAATAGATGAGGACCCTTGACTACATATAGACTCTACCTAATAATATGGAGACCTTGAAGACCAAAAAAAAAATAAGACACAAAAAAATAGATAAGTAAATAAAAAAATACACACAACAATAAATAAATATAACAAACTAACAACTACCAAACATGTGCAACAACACTTAGAGGAAGGAAACTAAACTAGCTACTATGTACAAGAGAACTTGGTGCTTATAATAACAATACTTGAGGAACATATCATTGGTAGTGATAGGTAGTTCCTCAACACTAAACTTAGATGTTTAGAAAGCATTAATATCCTTACAAATGGTAATGATGTATGTCCTCCAAAGACTATCAAATTTTGAACGTTTACTTAGTCTGGCATGGTCCTCATCCTAATTAAGCACATTATGTCCTTATTGAAAGGTCTTAGATGATGATATATTATCAAATTATATTTTTAAATGGTCTTGTTTTGACCACATGACATTCATTTTAATATCCCTTATCTTTTCCAACTCTCTCAACTCATTCATCCTTACTTCCATTGCATTACTCTCCATGAGCTTAAGTTGGTGTACAACCTCCAAGTCTGGTAGCTCAAGTTATATGGGATCTTTTGATTATCTAACACAAAATAGGATATAAGGAGAGTGATAAATATCATTTTTAGGAGTGATTATATCAGCATAAAAGGTAGTCCTTAACTTGGTGTGCCACTCCCTTTGATTGTCTTTGATTGTCTTTTTTATCCTAATCATGTTCTCATTAGTGGACTGTGCTAGTCCATTGCCATATATATAGTATTTGTATGAATAATTGAGTTAAATACCATGATTAAGTTCCCATTCACACACTTTATCACTATTTAAGGGTAAGGAATCATCTTATATAATGGTAGAGGGGACCCCAAACCTAGTCATAAGGATGTCATAGAACTCCAAAACTAAGTTATCATTTACCTCTTTGAGTGAAACTACCTCCACTAACCTATTAAATTAGTTAGTGGATATTAAAACCCACTTATTACTATAAATATATGAGGTATTAATAATACTTCTGAATTCTAATCCCCATTATATGAAGGGCTACTCAACTTGAATGGGTTTAAGAGGCAAGGTGGCCAGTCTTTGCTTATCAGTAAACATGGCACATTTAAGACACCTAATGACCTAGGCATGTGAGTCCCTAAATAAATTGGGTCAAAAAAATATTGATATTATGAACTTGGATGTTTTGGTCTTACCTACAAAGTGCCCACCTATAGGCCCATTATGAAACTACGCCAAAAGTTTGTCTACTTGACTAGTCTGAACACACCTTAAAATCATGCCAACAATGTCCTTATTAAAGAGTAATCCATAAACCAAGATATAAGGGATGGATTGAAGTATAAATTTTATCCTCCTTGTAATATCTAATCCCATAGGACATTATCTAATTTGTATTAACTTCACTATATATTGAGTCCAACTAGAAAGAGTCATGTTTGCAAGTGCTTGTTGATTGTCTTGGATTTTCATGACCAACTCTTTCTCTTGATTAATATCTACTAAAATATGTTAAAAAATTCCTATACCTCTGATTATATTATTAAATTTAAACTATATGTCATACTTCATGAAATTAGTCACCCAAATAGTCATCTTCTCACTCAAGTCCCTATTGAGTATGAAATCCTTTACACTGGGGTGAACTACCATCATAAAGATCTTATTATTAGACACAATGTGTCAAAACTTTTTTAGGCCTCTCATGAAAACAAGGGAATTATTTTAAACAAATGTATATCTCTCCTCATACCCCTCCAAATCTTTACTAAATAATTCAAAGGGTTGTTATAGTCCTTCACTATTTTGTTGCATGAGCATAGTAGAAATGGTATCACTTATGGAGAAGTCATACATGAAGAAATATTTTGTAAAATAAAGTTTTAGGATGGTGAGATATTATTAAATATAATATTTTAAGGATTAAAAACTTATTTTACTCTCTTTGGTCCATGATAACTCCTTGTGTTACTTGAGCATATGAGTTATTGGTCTCATTAATTCTACAAAACCTAGAATAAATCTTTAGATGAAATTGATTTTGCCCAAGAAACTTTGAAATCCCTTATTATGTTTGGTAAAGCACAAATAAATCATTGAATTTATCCTCTTAGGTTTAATGGAGAGGCCGTATTTTGGCATAATATGTCCTATAAGTCTTCCCTCATAGACTACAAATATGCATTTTTTGGGTTAAAAGAGACCCCAAACTACCTACACCTGTCAAACACCAACCTCAAAAGTGTCATGTGATCTTTTTTATCCTTAAAAATCATATTGATTTCATCAAGGTATATGATCACCATCTCATTTATGACCCCTTAGAAGGCCACATCCATTTCCCTTTGAAAGGTGACCCTACATTGGATAGTCCAAAGGGCATATTCATGTATGCATAAGTGCCCCACTTGGTTGTGAAGGAACTTTTATGTCTATCCTCCTCTCTCACAAATATATAATTATACCTAGATTATCCATCAAGAAAAAATAATCTTGGTGAACATGCAACCCTCTGAGTAATCTTATCCATAGATGGTAGAGGATAGTGATCTCTTAAAGACACCTTGTTGAGATCTCTAAAGTCCACACACAAATGTATGTCCCCATTTTTATTATAGGCACAATATTTTCCACCTATGAATAATGTTTAATGGGGAATATAATCTTGGAATCAATAAGTTTTATCAACTCCTTCCTTACAAAGATTTCAATTTTGGGGTTGATCAATATTTTTTTTATCTCACAATTTTAACATTCTCTTCAAACTTTATGGTATGTTGGTCCAACATAGGTTCAAACCCATTAAATTCATGGTATTCCCATGCAAATATATCTACAAATTCTTGGCATAATGATATGAGTGTTACTCTTTCTTCTTTGGTGTTCACATTACCTAACTTGATTAACTTGTCCTTGAATATGACAACATTATCATAGTGTTCCTCTAAGGTTTAGATGCTTACCTTGTCCTTCCTCAGTTGGTCATCCTCATTGAATATACTTTCTAATGTTATTAAGCCCTAAGGAAACTTATTTTTCCTCAATTATATAATCTAATCTCCATATTGATGTTGCATCCTACCTTGATTCTTTGAGAATAATTATGCCTCATGTTGTAAGAAGCAAGTAATATGTCTATCACTTTCAAAAAAATGCCAACTCACCTCATTATTAGGGACTGAGGGCCTACACACCACTTTGATTTGGGACTACTTTTTTATTTCCTTGACCCCATCAATTATATCATATTGTGCACTAATGATAGCTAACCAATTTGCATGATGATTGGCCTCCCTATGTATGAATGAATGTCAAAGGCTTTAAATTCCTCCAATATGTCCTAAATATTGTGTTTTTATGCCTTCAATAGTGGATTATTAAAGGCCTCTTACCTATTACACCACTAACTCATTATCCCTTGTAGCTTGCAAAAGTTTGATGTATCTTTTCCTTGCCCATTATAGCCCATGAATGAATGACTCATATTATATAATATTAGAAGTGTAGATAAATTGAAACCTTAGGGGAAAATAATACATTTGCTTAGAAGGGGAGACAAGCATAACACCTACCCCACTCCCATTATTTGATCTTGACCCATCAAGAAACAAGTTTCATACCCCTTCAAGTTCTTGACTTTATTGATTGGTGATACTTGGCATGGCAGATCCTTATTCATGTATACAATACACACATAATCCTACCTCTTCAATGGTATTTTAAGGATCATATCCATGATTGTCTATTACCCACTCATCAAGGAGCAAATCTGATATGCCTTCTAGCAGTTTCATGGGTTCTTAGTCATTGGGATGTTCATCCTCATCCAAGATAGTGTAGTTGACATTTGATAGGTTGGGTATATAGGGTTATAAGTGGAAACTAAAGATGCATTAAAACTTTATAGTAACCTTTGTCCCATACCTAGTCATAAAGACCATGTAGGACTAATCAGAATAGAGGTACCCACCAATTTTAAAATTGAAATCTCTAGACAAGCATAAGGCCAACTAGGGAGGAAGGTAAACTACCACCACATCTTAGGATATGGTATGGTTAGGAAAAGTAGCCAATATGATGTTAAGGTCATTAATAACACCCACAGTCTTGGTATGAGATCCATCCAATCATAAAACTCCATTTTTTTTAGGTTTATATTTAAGCCCTAGTTTATCAACTATAGACTTAGGCAAAATAGAAGTATTAGCCCCACTATCTATCATGAAATTATGCACATGATAATCTCATATGGTGACTAAAATGTACAAGGGAGGTGGTTTGACTAACTCAGGTGCTTGGGACTCAAAAAGTTGACTAGAATTATTAAGGATTGCACTTACCTTTTCTGCTTATTTTTTCAAGACATGAAGTTTGGAGAGTTATTCTTGAAAGAGGTCATTTTCCCCCATAATAAGCAAATTATCCCATATAAGGAGAATAACATGGGCCTTATTCATGTAATCCATAATGATAAAATGAGGATTGTTTTCCTTAGACTACAATATAAGGGTAGAAACATCACTTGGAACTTATGTAAACTAAGTTATAAAAGGAACCTTTTGATTCTACCCTTGGTCCTATTGCATCTTCTAAGACGGTGATGTCTTTTGAGATACATCTCAAGTGGAAGCCACTTTATGTGTTTAAAAAGGTAGAAAAATTATCTTAGACTATCCCAAACTGTCATCAATTACCCTTCTCTTATCCCTTGTATGGGCTATAACTGAATTGTCTAGCTTGGTTATATTCTAACCTTGATTTGCTGACACTTATTTAAATTAAATTTCACCTTATTGAAAGTTGATGTATGTATCTTTTGAGGGTACCTTACTTCCAATTCCCCATTTTTGTCTTGGAATCTCATCTTGAGTTAGGAAGGAAGTGTCTTCATGAGGCATAGGAGGACCTTCCTTATGTTATGAATGAGGCATATTATCATGCAATGGAAGAGTGGGACCCTACTGCATGAAATATGTTTGATACACCTCTCAACTTAGATTCATTGCCATGTCATGTGAATTCCCCCATTAATTTGACCCTTGACCCTATTGTGCATAATTATTCTGATTTGGAACCAAGGCTCTAGAATTACTAGAAGCATTAGGATTACAATTTTTGTAAGACCTTGCTTATGTAATCTATACTTAGCCTTATTGATTGGGTGGATAGGGAGGCCTATCATATTGATGGGTTTGATAATGATATTGGTGTGGTGTTTAATAAGGCCTATAAAGAGTGTTTTATTTCCTCTTTAAGGCTACTAACTTATTATTTTTATCTTTGAACAACTATTCTATCTTGCTTAATTTGTATGCTTGGTTTCCATCTACTTGATCATGATTGGTTGGGGATGGTAATGGACTAATGGTAGGTATAGGGGGTTAGATTTCTAGGAACAAAGGAATGAGGGGTCTACCAGTGAGTTTTCCTTCTTGAATTAGGAAATTTTATACCCTTATAGCTATCTCATAGGATTCTAGCAAGGTGTTCCCCCCATTGACTATATCATAACTACCACATCAAAATTTAAATCCCATAGGTAGTACAAAAAATCATAATTTTGGGTGGTCTTGATGATTGTGTGAATCCTATCCTAGGTTTTCTAAAACCTATAGTTGAAATCTACCATGAACTCTTGGGGGATTATTTGAATTACAATGAATTACTCCACCAAAGAAATATTATCACTCTTACACAAGAGTTCCCCAAACTCATCCTAGGTGTTTATGGATGCAAGTGTTATGCCCCTATAACACCAGAGTGCCTTACCCTTCAAGATGGTTACCAATAGTCTCATACACACATTCTCTTGGGTTTCATTATGTAATAAACATAGATTTTATGTCTATAATAAGTTTTATATGGGTATTTGAGTTCTCTCCTATGAAGTAGGGAAGGCTTTTGAGAGTAGTAGGAGGTATGTCATCAAACTGATTAAGGTTTAAGGGGTTGCCACCATTGAAAGGCATAATGTCTTGTATTCTAGGTTTAGCCATTAGAGGTATAGGATTTATAATAGTTTTTTTTTTGGAATAATTAAGAAAGTTAGGGGGTGTAGTATTTGGGATTAGATCTAGGATAGCTCTTCCTCCTAGCAATGTCTAATGATAACTCAACAAACTTAATGTCCTTACCTTTTGATGAAGATCTTATGGCCACATTTTGAATGTAACTTGGCACCAAATATACCACTAATGTATTTGAAGATTTTAGATGGTCTCCAAGGCTATCAAAGTATGCTCTAAGTCACTTGAAAGCATACCATATTGGGTGTGCTAGAACTTTTATCAACCCAAGTTGCACCCTTTGAAGATTATTGTACAATTTTTATTTAAACTTGGATTAACATGGGATTAGCCTAAAATTTATGAGTTACTTATAGTTATACCAAACCTTTATATTATAGGGTTATCTCCCCTAATATATCAACTTAAACTCTTCTTCTATGACCTACTTATGTTGGGATGAAAAGGATTAGGATGAAAATTTGACAGGAAAATCTTCTCTAGGGGTAGTGATGCATTAATGTTCACTTTTCCTCTCTTAACTAATCTTAAAACACACTTTTGAATCTAATGAAAATAATGTAATTAAATAGGCTTGTTAACATAGTCCCAAACATGAGTATTTCATATGGAGGTCAGGTGTAAAGTCTAAAACTTGAAGGTAAAATAATGAAGGCCTACATGAGACACTACTATCAACTCACTCTTCAACACCACCACTACCTATCAACACTTCATATGAATTGTATAATAGTATATTATAAAATTAGGTGAAATATAATACCTATAAAATAATATTAACCTCATACTTTTCTATGAATCAATAATCATAACACACACTAATGCTCATAAAGGATTATGAAACAATTCTTTCTCTATTGATTCAAGGTACAAGATATAAGTTTGGTAGAGATTTGTTACACCTAGTTGAGGGATGAAAACAAAGGACTCAATGTCTATATATATATATATATAGACATTGAGTCCTTTGTTTTCATTCCTTAACTGGGTGTAACAAATCTCTAATATATATATATATATATATATATATATATATATATATATATATATATATATATACATAAGAGAGAGAAATTAATATAGGCTTGGAAGAGGCCATGATGGCCATGCATTATTTACAATGTAGTCTTCCACACTCTCCTATGCATTTCTTGAGTGGATGGGTTACTTGAATGAGCTCTTTAGAGTGTTGATATCTAAATATAGTAAATTTTGACTCATGAAGAGTTAATTTAAACCACCTTAATTTAATTCCCTCTCCCTTAATCAGTTACCAACATTGAAAGTGTTTTAATTGAGCCTTTTCCATGAGGCATTGAGTGGCTACCCATACCTGTAGATTGACCATGTTAAAAAAACCACCCAATTATTCATAATGTGCATGGTAATGGAGTTATATCACTTCAAGTGGAATTTAAACCTGTCCTAATATGTCTCATTAACTCTATGAGGCCTTTTATTCCCATTAACACCTTCGTCTTATTGGTTAAGTAACCCTTATAAGCTAGTAACCCAATCTTCTATCCATCCATTATTTGGATGACTGTGATAGTTAAACCAGACCTTCAAGATATTTGATTAGACTAAATTCAAAACTTAATTAACCTTATACATTATTATCTAGACCTTTAAAACATCCCATACCTTCTACCTTACCCTATTTTCATGATTAGGCCATCTTAACTAGCTTTTATGAACTAGCTAATTGGTGAAGGTTAACAGAGGTAGTTCCAAGTAGAAAAATGAACATCAGATATCTTAGGAAGATGAAATAAGTACTAAAATTCCCTATACAATGACTAAAAACTTATGACCTATTTTTTTACTTCATTTCATGCTCATAATCCTAAAAAATTATAGTTTTTTGAAGTGTCCATACACTATCCATATAACTAAGTACCATGAGCATGGCCTCCTCTGAGTGGAAAACATTACCCAAGTGTTTTTCAAGTGGTTCCCATCTATTTAGATGAATTTATTCTTAAATATATCTATTTAGGTCCTTATTAGAGTTTTAGAGAGGTTTAAGAGTGTCTATGACTTTTAATGATGGTTTATAGAGATTAAGGCCTAAACCTCTCAACCAATTCCACTAAATTATTGTAGATATAGCATCATACCTTATTTGAAGTGATCAACCTCCAATAAAAAAATTTCATATAGTTATCATCATGTGAAGTTTCCTCTCATATGAGAAACATGTATTCTAAGTAGTCTCTAGGTGTCTTTAGGCTATAATGACCAACTATAGCACCTCCTCTACAACCCAAAGTGATGTATCTATGTAGTCTCTAGGTGTATATAGTTAGTTTAATTTATAGGTGAATCTATGGTTCCCATGATTACATGACACCATTTTTAATATATCCTCTACCTCATTCTCATTTTCTCATCTACTCAAACCTCTTGGCATCCTTCTTTTTCTTATAGACTACCTTGGTCAACATGCCTTATGCAAAGGCCTATAGTAGTTGATATTGTCAACCTAAAAAAGATTATTTTATATGTTATAAGTGTGTGATTATATCACAATATTTGTGTTTGAAAATTTATCATATCCTTAAGGCTCATTTCTTCTAATCCTGCCAACACATATGCATACATAGTCATATATATCCCTGTGTGTGCTTGGTCTGCAACCCTAACTAGATAACTTCATGGCTAGGTGGCACCCCAAAATGATGTTTCAAGGAGTTTGGTTGTGTTTTTACCTAATTGAGATTATCCTTTCATATATTTTGGGAATTTATACTCTCATTAATTTGGTACTTTCACTTTATAAGTAGTCCTAACTAACTATGTAATCTTTACATAGATAAAATGCACTTCTATAGGCCTCTCTGACTTTGGTAAGGATGACCCCATGTGTTAATTATTTTAATTAGTTTTAATCCTTTTCCATTCAGGTTTATATACTATCTCACACTTATACTAAGATTACAAACCATCAATAGTACTGCGAGTACTAAATCATGCATATTTGACTGGTAAGGAGCCTATAAAACAAGTTTCTTAGTGAGGAGAGAGATCTATAGCACACATAAGGTCCCCATCAACCTATTATGTTCTAAAAAATCTCCATAAAATAGGTATTTTTCTATCCATATCCTTTTTTTATGCTTAGGGATGATCTATATAAGGTGACCTTGAAGGACTTACCAAGATGGATCAATGTGATTCCTTGTATGTGGATATTACTCTCTCAATAGGGCATATGGCTACATAAGCCCATTTATTCATGACTTGATAGTTCTTGACAACCCTAATGATGTTTTATTCTTTTATACCATGACTTATAATTAGATAGGGGGTGGATGTCCTATGCATTATGACAATGTGGTGATATGGAGTTTGAAAATGGAGTGCAAGGCTTACAAAAAATGTAGAATGATAGTGTAAAGGTCATCAAATGGTAGATGTTATTTTATGGCTTGAAATAAACCATGATCCTACATCTAATATAGTCTATAAGAACATCATACAACCATATACATATACCTAACATAACATAACACTTTGGGGGCCACTAATGAGGCACATATAGTCAAAAGCTGAAACCTAGGACTTTTCAAATAACCTTAACATTTGTTAATTAACCTTACATTTTACTAAAATGATTGTAAAGGTGTTTGAGGGTAGATTGGTATTTTATAATCCTGTTGGGGGTATATAGTGAAGCTTGGAAGCCTTGAGGGATGGATACCTTGGCATGGTTAAAAAATTCCATGTTGTATTCATTGTGTTTTGAGAACCCTCAAGCCATCATTATGCAATATACTACCTTTTATTATAAAGGAACTCAACATGACAACCATATTAATTTGAAACACCATTTTATAAGGTTGGAAACCATATAATTATTCAAATAGGATTAAAATACATTACTATCCTTAAAACACCATGATTAAACCTCTAAAAACCATTTACCTTCAAATGTATACATTGGGTGCTCTTTTTCATCATTGAAACCTACCGAAAGACCATAGAGATTGTAATTTTGGATGTTTATCAACCATATGGGCCCACACATATAAACCAAATGTTGATTAGGTCATGAAAATTCACTAAACTACTTGAGGAACTAGGAATAATAGTCATTTTGATCAAACATACTAGAAATTCAATGAAACCATCCTCTTTTTTTTGCCCTATGTAGATGAGGGTGGTGACTAGATCACTTAAATTCTTAATTAATATTCATATATATTAGAGGAATAATATTTCAACCAGTACCCATGATTGGAAGATTACCAATTCTACTTTATCTATCCAAGAGCTCAGGCCCTCTTTCTCTCTCTATCATACAGACTGAGCACAAACTTGAAGTGCTCTCCAAGCCTACCAATAAACTCGATGGAGAAGATGAATAAGTTTTAGGATATTCAAGGTATAAAAAAATTTATTCCTTCCACACATGTTATTACTGAACTCCTCTTATAGACCCCTAACTCCACATGAGCTAGTTTGTACTATATGGATTTGTAACTCATAAAACTCATAAAATCTACAAATTCCTTGTATTTTCTCATGTTTAAAAGCATAAACCATTATTATTAGGTAGGAGGAGGTAAAATATGAGTCAAATTATGTATTAAAGCTCATGCTACAAATTGAGGGTTTGAAAAGGTATATTTTGGCACATCTAGGGCCCACCTACTGGTAATTTAGTGTTGAATTTTGTGAAAAGGGATTAAATAGTGTATTAAATGCCTTATTTATGGCATAATTGTATTCATGAAGGATCTTGAAGGTGTGGATGGTGTAGACACCTAAATCTGGCCATCAATAACCTCCAACTAGGGTTTTGCCCAATTTCTACCAAAAAGCACAATTTAACCTAAAAACACTAAAGCACATTAAAAGCTTTGAACATAATATAGTTAAGAGCTGATTTTGGCTAGAGTATCCCTAAATGAGGTAGTACAATTTATGGGCCAGCTAAATTTTATCAGATCATTCTGAGTCAAAATCCTAATTTCACACCTAGCTATTGTGGATTGATCTTTCCTATTAAATATCTTGCATGAGACATGTGCCTTAATTATTTGTTGTTGGTAACATCCTAAATGGGATAATAGATCCAATGCATCTGACATTAACTTCCAATTCTAATCTATTCAAATTTTAGACAAATAACAAGGCATTTTGATTAATTTGAGTAATTTATGCACAAAGTACTTAATCATGTTTAAGAGCTAATTAAACCAAATTAGAGCATAATTAAGAATTCCATGGAAACTTGTTGAATACTTATTTTTGGAAATGAATATTTAATATTTGCATCATCAAGTGACCTCATTTCTTGGGAAGACATCCCTAAGCCATAAATGCCACAAATATCAAGATTCATGCCTCCCATGCCTCATCAAAACCCTCCATGTCTCTTAATTGCTCCTTTATCCCAAATATAAATGAGCCTATTTATCAATTTTAATTGCATAATTGAATTAATCCTTAGACACACATCTCAATTTTGAGATGGATGGTTCAGGTTGATTCTGATCAATCTTAAAAATCTATGAATAGAGAGGCCATGAACATCATTTGTAAGCTATTTTGGTGCAAATTTATTATGTTTAAATATCTTTTAAAAAAATGATTATGCAAAGTTATAATGTAGAATTGATTACAAAGCTTCATGTAACTAGCGTTACCATGCCAAATTGATTCCAAGCCAAGCCAAAGCCACAAGGTGACAAGGAGAGATGGAGGTAGCTAATATTCCATTGCCAAAGACTTCATGAGCACAAAGTTGAGTAAGCCACTACTACAGAGGCATTTGGAGCATCCAAGGAAGGTAAAATAATCCTTTTTGTTTTTCCTTACTTTTTAGTTGTGTTTATCATTTGTTTTTGTTACTAAACTCACCCTAGTAACTAAGCATGAAGATGTTATCTTAGTGTGTTTTTTATTTGGTTTCATTCACTAACACCATACGAATCTCCTCTTCTTAGTCAAATTCCTAGCTCACATAATGACATGACCAGTGAGACTAGATGCATCCCACACATGAAGAAGATCATTATGCAACTTTAAAATCTACATTTGGATCATTAAAACTCTTTTAATTTGATTTTTTAACTTTGTTTTGTCACTTTTCTTTGTCACAAGTTTACACAGTAACCATCATCAGTTATTAAAACTATCATCAGTTGGCATAGCCATTGTAATTCGCTATTAGTATAACCATTATTGGTTAGATAACCATCATCTATTAGTAGGTATAACTGTGATCATTTATAGAACTGACGGATCACTATTTTTTTCTTAAAAACACAAACTTGAGAGATAATAGGCCATGTTAAAATTCTTGGTTTGGGGTAATACAGACTCTATTTTGGATGATTTTTTTTTAAAATCCACGTGTTTTCTCTTAGATTTTTATAATTTGACATTAGTTTAGCTTCCAGTTTCATATATTTTTCACAAAACTTTGAAAATATATTATAAAAATTTCTAATCTAACATATTTGCTTTTAGGGTGATGCCTTAAGGGTAGATAGATAACCATCAGACTTACAACTTGTTAAAACATGCTATTAAGACACATTTGGCATGACTTTAAAGTGAACTAGGAACATTATTTTGGTGTTTAATGTAACATTTTGGTGCTTTATTAAGTTTTTAGCATTAGTTTTCAAATTTCACAATCTTAAGATTGAGGGGTCAAATGAACACCACCAAATCTTTCATTTGGGCTTAAAATTGAACACACTTGTCAATTCTTATTTTCAATAGTTATTTAATTAGAACTTGTTTGGAGAAAACAAGTTGTGCGTGTATGATCTTCCATTTGTCCCCTTTAGGGAACCCTTGGAATCAAAATTTCCATCCTTATTACAAAATTCCTAATCCAAGGCTTAGAAAGAATGTCATCTAAAGCACCCCCCAAAAACAAATCAAAGTTTGGGTGTCCTTGAAAATGACCCTAAAGACTTTCTCTTATGTATTTTATTTTATTGCATCTTGACTTATGAGGGGGATGTCATTACCTCTTATGAGTTCTTTAGGGAAGCTTTGACCTAAGTTTTCATCTCTTGACATTGACTTCACTTACTCTTTCTATGTTGTACATGGGATGTATCTACATTTGGACATCGTACTACACTGAGTGAACAATAGGATATAGTGGTTGTAAAAAATACTATACCTTTTTATAATTAGTCAATGCCATGGTCAACTAGTTTTTGTGCTTTTATTTTACATATTTTGACATGAAATTCATTGTGTAATTTATTCCCCTAGAAACATTCAAAATCTTTCTAATTCAGTCAACCCCACATTGCCATACCCTTATTAGGATTTGGGTGATTATACTTAGTGTATTTTAGTCATTTTTTATTGCTATGTTTTGAGACTAAAACTTGTTTTTTTGTTATAAGCCATTTCAAAATCAATTTGTTTATACATCACTCTTTCATATAAAGAGGCATTATGTTGGCCATTTTACACAACATTTGTGCCTTGAAATTTTTGCTAAACTTGTTTGTGTGTGTGTCATTTGAGTTGTAGAGGGTAGTGTTATGCTACCCAAATAATGTCAATAAATTTTGAGCCTTTTGAGTCTTTTAAACATAACCTAGATCACACCATTCAACCATTATTATTCCATTAGGTTTTTCAATTTGTTTCAAGACTAGTTTGCATTGTATCAAAAACTATTTGTTTCAAACCATGTCATGTATACCATTTGGACCTTCGTCTTATGCCATCATGTTGTCCAATCTTGTCTAATTTGTTTGGTTAGATCCTAGTCTTCAAAAATGAGTTCTTAATTAATCTTGTCAATTTTAGATTCAAACATTGATTGATTTTTGTTTAGGCCTCAATTCGTGGGGTTGATACACTAATCTTTCTCTTTTGGATTGCATAACTATAGTTAATTGATTACCCAAATTTGAAAACTATTGATGGTTTGTTTGTTCAACACTTATCCTCATCATTGTTCATGACTTTATTTATAAAAACATATTCTTTCTTCAAAAATCCTTTTGTCTTATGCCAACTAATCATGTTTATGTTTGACTTCGTGTGTCAGGTTTATGTCAAAGTTTTTTCCTAACTTGTTAGATTAAATCAAATCACATCAGCTTTTGTTTCAAGTCTAGATTTTGACATCATTTGGAAAAAATTCCTAGCATTCCTATTTATTTGAGCTTATATTTTGACTCCATATTTATAGAAAAAACCTAGTAACTCAACTTTTCCCTTTCCTAGTTTAGACCTTGTTTAGAACACTTTGACCTAGACCTTTGACATGTCAGTTTTTATTTAGACACTTAACCTTTTGTGCATATGACATTTGAAATTAGACATTTGATGTTAGGTTATTTTATTCCAAGTCTTATCACAAATTATTTTGTAGATATAGCTCCACTTTCAGACCATATTAGAGATACAGCTCTACCTTTTGACCAAGTTAGACTAAGCTTGAACCATTTGTCCTTTGAACATAGTTTTTTATAGTTTGTAAAACTTTAAGCCTTTTTTTTTAAATATTTCATCATTTATGTGGATATTTCTAGCTACACTTAAGTGGATTCATGTACAATCCAACTTATGATAGAATGCCCACACAAAATCCCACTAGGAACCCCTATAGAGAAAGATTTTCTAAGGAGTTTTATTATTCTCCCTAAAATACTCCATATGGGGAATGTATTCAAAATCCACATGATCTAACTCAAGACCTGTATTTGTATGAAGAGGCTTGTGAGGAGAACTTTAAATACCCAACTATAGATAATTTTGTTTAGGATACAGATCCATACCCTCTTTACAATAATCACTATACAAAACATAGTGAGGAACCAAATTATCAGCCAACTCATGATTGGGATGATATGGTTTATGAGGAAGACTTGGATACTTTGGCTTATGTGAGTAATCAAGCTCCACCACATCATACCAATTCTATTACAAGACTACAACATCACACCATTTCCATTCTAAAACTTTATCCTTTAGCTCATGTGAGTAATCATGCTCCACACCACCCTATCATTACCATCTCAAGACTTTATCCTTTGGCTTATGAAAATAATCATGCTCCCCAAGGCCCTACCATTATCTAACCATAGGTCATTCCTAATCTAGTACCAATCCCATCAACCCTCAACTGATACAATCATTCAAAGACTAAGTTGTGTTCAAAATTGGTATTTTATAGCTCATTAGAAACCAAGGCCAAGAGAACCAACCAATTTGAGATGTTTCCATTGAATTAACCATTATTGATAAGTTAACCTATGATAAATTGCCTATTGATCCTATACTAGTTTTCAAGGAGTATCACTCTGATGAGCCAGTCTTTACTAAGTCACTTCTTAATGATTATAACTGCCTTTAGGCAAATCATTACCTCAACCATGTGCCTATTTTTCAAGAACCTCCTATTAACAAACTAGTCTCTAAAGAGTTGTCTCTTAACCTATTTCCCATCCTTGAGGAGTCTCAATTTGATAAACTAGTTTTTGTCGAGCCCATTATGCCATCACAGGCTATTACTTTTCCAATACCAAATGTTCAGCAAAACATCATTATAATAGAGTACCCATCAGATGAAGAATCAGAGATAGAGTTAGGTTCTATTCTTGAAATAACATTAGATTTAGCTTTAAAATCACATTTAACATCAGTCTCAACATCATATAAAGAGTCCCTTGAGTTAGAATTAGATTCAAAAGAATAATATGTTTGTGGCTATTACAACATTGGTTATGCATTCCTTGCAGATTAGTTTGAATATATTTTTTATTCTTTTATAATTTTTGAGGATGAGTACTTCAACATCAACATGAGTTATCCTACTATCTTATATGAATATTTTTCAACCTCTCCCCATTCCATTACCATTCCAAAGGCCATTACCATCAACCAAAATAGCCATATCATTAACATTCCATCTCCAATAAGTGTCGATTAGGATTAATAGAATCACATTTTATTGAACTACATCCATTGTAACATAGCAGTTAAAGAAGAGCAAGGAGTCCAAGACCACATTCATATAGCAAATGAACACTCTTTTAGTGAAACCTTTTTGGAAGTGCTAGGGGACAATCAAAGTTAGAACTCAGCATCTTCCAATGAAACCTTTTTGGAAGTGCTAGAAGATAATCAAAGTCAAAAGTCAAAATTCCGTAGTGAAACCTTCTCAAAGGTGATACAAGACAATAAAGACAACTTCATTAGTGAAAACCTCTTTAAGGCACCAATAGCTGAGCATAAAATTTCTTCACTACTTGATGAAGACAAAATCAAATATCAAATCAAAATAGCTTCCAATCTATAGCCTAATCAGATGGTATCTACGCTCAAGATAAAACAATAGAAAAAATTAGTGGTCCTATTAAGAAAAAAGTCTTTAGCCCTACCACATCCAAATTTATGTCAAATCTAGAATCAACAACATTACGTATGACTAAAAGTCTCAATCTTCATTAGATTCCCAACCGTTCCACATTCTATTATCATTTGTCATTCCATTTCACAATCAAACCTACCATCCATTATTTGTCCTTGTTTACCATCCATAACCACACTTTCCTTTATAGAGGCTACAAGGATACCTTTTCTCAATCTTTGAAAGAATCAGAATCAATGACCAATAAAGATCATAAAAGCATTCTTGACAACCACACCTACATCCAGTTCTTGATAGAGAAACTATTTAGACAAGGTGTGGGGATAGTAATTAACATGATCAATTATTCTATTTGTATCATTTATTGATTAGGATGTGCATCTCCCCATCAGCAAGAACAAATATAATCAAAAACCATACCTAGGCTGGAACCACACATGTACCATACTATTTCACATTGCCATGTCATTACCTTTACTACATATGCCTATTTTCCATTATCATTAACCTAGCCATTCACCCCATCACTTGGGGGCAACCATCTTACAATTTTATCCATTTTTCAAACCTTTATTATCCTTAGCAATACCAAACCATGTTATCCTCTCACTCCATTCATATATAGACCAAAGCCTATTTTTAGTCATCCTACCTACTCCTATTTTGATCTTGCCTACTTTGGTTCTTCATATACATTTGTGGGCGGCATCCAATAAAGTTTTAACAATCAATCTAATATGTGTTTATAATTACAATCTATGAAAGTAGTGTGATATTTGATCTAGCAAGATATCTTTCATCCTATATCCATGTTTGTTTATGTGAGTTTGATAATAACTACCTATGGGAAAATTAGTGTCTCACCAGTATTGCTACTAATTATAACCACATATAGGAAAATTAGTATCATTGACTTATGCCATCGTATCCTAGTTATAACTACCTATAGGCAAACTAGGGGCAATGCTTGTTTACCATGCATGTTTTATCACCTTGCCATTACTATTTTCATTTGACTAGCCATTTGCTAGATTTGAGAACTTGTTTGGACCTAGTTGGTTTTTCTGTTACTTTTGTATGGATGGAATTACTATGACTTGAGTTCTTTTTAGGACTATGTGGGTCATGCTCAATTCATGTTGAAGTCACCTTAGTCCCCCTTTCCATATGCTCTCACTATTTTGTGAGCAACCTAATCCAAATTCTTTTACCATTTTGTGAGTAGGTATCATGTCATTATCGATCAAGTTAAGATACCTCAAAATGCCAAAAACATTCATAATATTTCAAAATATAAAAACATTTGTCTTGTCTAAGCCTAGTCAGTTATTCTTGATCTACCTTATTGGTTCATTATCATTGTTAGGATGCTTTCTTTTGCTTTTGTTTTTAGGTTTTCTATTTGTTTGTTTAATTTAGGTTGTTTTTTTTTCCTATTTGTTTATTTATTTTCTTGCTTATTTTTTTGATTTCAGCACTGTTGCTTTGACTTAGTCCATAAGCATTCATGGGTGATTCCTTGAGCACATTATTCTTGAGTTCATCCATATTCATATGTTAATATTATCATCATTTTTTTTTATTGGTGTATTGTTTTCAAGTGTTTATTAGATCAGGAGTCAATCTTTATGCACATTTTGGCCAAGTCTTCATGGTGTTCTATCATGAAGCCTACCATCATATGCTACAGCAAAAATTAACTTCAAGAAGGTCTACAATCAATGGAGCTATAGAATTTTTTCCTTGGCACCTTGGAAAATCCTCCCATCTCACCCTTGATCAAATTAACCCATTGGCCATTCTAATTATATCATTGCTAATCAATATGAGCATCTCCTCATTGGTAGGTACAACTAAATCATTTATATTAATCAATATTATTTTTCTATTCATCAATTTCATCACTTTGCACCCACTCATCTTTAATATATATTCTAGGTTATATCCTTATGTTATGCTTTTTAATCAGCCCTAACTGGGGCACCATCATCTTCAACTAATCTAGGTCCTCTTAATGATTATAACCACCTATGGGCAAATCATTATTTTGACATTTATTCATGATTATAACTACCTTTGGGAAAATCAACATCCTTTTTACATCAATGCATGCAAGTATTTTCTTATTTAGATTAATTTAAACCATGGTTTAATTCCACCTTTCTTTTTGTTTCTTTTTGAGGGACCATCCATCAACAAATGTGATGGCCACTCCCTCGATGGGGCATCATCCTAGGCTTCCCAAACACCATTTGGAGCTTTGTTCTTCAGCCACCATCTTTTTTTTTAGTATTCATGCAATCTCTCATTATTTGAGAATATATTACTTTTCCTATGGTGTCTAATGCCTTCCCAAATAGGGGCAAACTGTAGACACCTAAATCTAACCATCAATAACCTCCAACCAAGCTTTTAGCCAATTTCAACCAAAAAGCATAATTTGGCCTAAAAACACTAAAGCACATTAAAAGCTATGAACCTAATATAGTCAAGAGATAATTCTGGATAGGGTATCCCTAAATGAGTTTGTGTAATGTATGGGTCAACTAACTTTGATCAGATCATTTTGAGTCAAAATGCTGATTTTGCACCTAAGTGCTCTGGATTGATCTTTCCTATCAAATCTCTTATACAAGACATGTGCCTTGGTTATTTATTATTGGTAACATCCTAAATGAGATAATGGATCCAATGCATATGGCATTAATTTCCAATTCTAATCTAGTCAAAATTTAGACTAATAATAAAACATTCTAATCAATTTGAGTAATTTGTGCACAAAGTGCTTAATCATGCTTAAGATCTAATTCAACCAAATTAAAGTCTAATTAAGAATTCCATGAAAACTTGTTGAATACTTATTTTTGGAAATGAATATTTAATATCTACATCATCAGGTGACCTCATTTTTGGTAAGACATCCCTAAGCCATAAATGCCACAAATATTAGGAGGCATGCCTCTCATGCCTCATCAAAGCCCTCCATTCCTCCTAATTTGTCCTCTATCCCAAATATTGATGAGCCTATTTATCAATTTTTATTTCATAATTGGATTAATACTTAACCACACATCTTAATCCTAAGATGGATGATTTAGGTTGATTTTAATCAATCTCAAAAATCTATAAATAGAGAGGCCATGAGCATCATTTCTAATATATTTTGGTGAAAATTTATTATGTTTAAATATCTTCAAAAAGATTAATTTGTGCAATGTTATAATGGAGGATTGGTTCCAAAATCTTCATGCAATGAGTGTCACCATGCCAAATTGATTCCAAGCCAAGCCAAGCCACAAGCCAAAGGTGCTAAGGAGACATGGAGCTACCCAAACTTCTATTGCCAAGAACTTCATGAGCACAAATCCTAGAAATCCACTACTAAAAAGGCATTTGGAGCATCGAAGGAAGGTGAAAGAATTCTTGTTGTTTTTTCTTATTTTTTAGTTATGTTTTTCATTTATTTTTGTTACTAAGCTCACCCTAGTAACTAGGCATGAAGATGTTAGCTTAGTGTGTTTTTTATTTGGTTTCATTCACTAATACCATACTAATCTCCTCTTCTTATTCAAATTCCTATTTTATATATGGTGGTTTAGTGGCCTTTCAAGGTCAAGTGGTGCATATTTAAGGTTAAAAATCTCCCTTTTAGATCATATTCATGAATTTAGGAAGGGATTTCAAGTAAATTCTGATTCAATATATATGAAAAGACATTAGGACCTATTAAGGACTTAAACTAGGCCCCCATACACCTCTTGGACATTCTTAAAAATCTTAGGATTATACCATACCTTACACATCTTTCATATACCAGAAGAGTTCATGATGACTCATCAATTGCATCATTAAATAATCTCCACCATGGCACTTTTGGATTATTGAGGCCACCTCAAAACCTATTATGGACCTTCATGCATGTTAAAACACTCTAAATACATTTAACATAAGTTGAGATAAGGAGTGAGGATTATCACCATGTGTTTCATGATATGACAAGATAGTGGATATTTTACATTTGAAATGATAACCAATGACCTGTCATGTCCCCTTTTTCATGGACATTGACAGATTTGATGATTGGCCTATTATACGACCTTCGTAGGCTAATATGATGGATAGAGGGTCATAATGGAGCTTGGCTCGACTTTGATTCACAGGATTTCTACATTTGATTTTCATTCAGGGTATTTCAGACACATTTGGCCTGAGCTCCTACTTTTTAGGGATATTTGACATGCAGCGGAGCGGCCTTATTTTGGTATGGTCATGTGCAGAATCACTCCCTGATTCACCTGCTTCGATCGGTTCGAGGATCTGACGTATATTGAGGGAGATATTAATATTTGATTGATTTAATCAAATATTAATTATTTGGTCTCATTAATAATTAATTATTAATTATTAATTATTTGCTCTAATTTTAAATTAGAAACCCTAATGCTAATTTAAGAAAACCCTAATTAGGGCAAGCATATCTTTTGAGGGTATAAGGGTTTCACATGGAGGCCATTATTGATTATGTATGAATTGATTATTGAAATTGGAGAAATTCTTCTGTGAAGACTGAGCCAAGGGTTCCAGGATTCCATTGTAGTGAAGAACGTTCCCTCTTCATTGTGTGTGATTTAGAGGCTGTGAGATATCAGCTGATTTATTGCCAAATTGAGAGATAGCTTCATCCAAAAGTTATCACAGAGATACAGATCTGAGAGATAGCTTCACCCAGAAGTTATCACAGAGTTCCAGGGTTGAGAGATAACTTCACACAGAAGTTTATCACAGAGCTTTCCAGGTATTTCCTTAATTTAGTTTTGATCTAATAAGTTATACAGAGATAGATCTTGTGTTAGAATTTATATTCGTGAGATCAGGCTACTCAGCTATCAGGGGTTAAGAAGAGACAGGTTGGCGGCCGTACCAAGTCCGTATAGGTCCGTACAGATCCGCATCAGGCACCGACCTCGGCAGATATAGGGCTTCCAGTGACCGACATCAGTCGACTGAAAACCGACGTCGGCAGAAAGCCGACCAATAGAGACCGACATCGGCGAGATATCGACCGACGACGGCGACTGTGTGTCGACATAGAAAGGCCGAGACCCTTCCAGATCCAGTTTTCATTGCCAAATTTTGCTAAGTCAGGGTTTTAAGATCAGATTTTAGTATTCTTTATTTTGTATAACAGAGACTCAATTGTGTAATTGTCCAGAAGAACAAGTAATGAGATCTTTATTTGCTATTGAGAGATTATACTGTGATTTGTGTATGCTTATTTTGAATCTATTCTGCAAGTTTGTATCTGTGATCAGAGCTTTATGAGTTTATATATTCCCTGTTTGAAGGGGATATTACAGTGGTATCAGAGCTTTGGTCTTTGGTATCATAGTTTTGTGTCTTTCATATATCTCTATTGGTAGGGGATATTACAGTGGTATCAGAGCTAAATTCCTGCCATCCTGTTGGGCACATCAGAGCTAAATTCCTGCCATCCTGTTGGGCACATCAGAGCTAAATTCCTGCCATCCTGTTGGGCACATCGGAGCTAATGTCTTGCCATCCTGTTGGGTAGCTTGGGTAAAGTATCATGATGACTTCATATACTCAGAGTCAATGGGACTATGATATGAGGAAGTTGAAACGAAGTTTGAAGAGGTTGAATGAATCTCTTTCATATCCTACATCCAAAAACAAACCCGCACGGTATATGATAGCGAATGAGGAGTGGGAGTTAGTACCACCTCGAATTCAGAAGTTGTTGCCTTTTGATCGCTTTGTTAAGCATAGGAGAGAGCACTACAGATCACTTCGACGAGAGAGTAGCATGTCCCATGATTATTATGATTATGAGATAGGAGATAGTGAAGATGAGGATGAGTTTGATGCTTGCACTCAGAGTGTATAGGTGTGCTCAGATGTTAGTGCACTGAGGGTTGATGATCTCTCAACTATGGCAGAGATTGTAGCAGAGTCTCAGGATCCTATTATTGTAGATGATACTCAGGAGAATGCAGTGGACAGTTTTGAGGACTTAGTTTCACCGGTTGTTTCTTTCTGTATGGAAGAGTTAGACAGTGATGCTATAGTTGTTGATACTCCATCTGTTGATATGAGCTTTGACGTTGACCATTTGTATATTGAGGTGGTTGGTGATGAGTACATTCCTACAGTTGTTGCTGAGGAGCATATTGCTGAGGCTGATACACATATACGGGATTTGGATCTTGCTGATTCTGATGAGTTTGAGATACCAGTGGAGTCATGTCTCCAGATTGATTATTCTCACACGGATGACAGTGTGGTACAGTTGGTTGTGCCTCCTTTACAGAGAGATCAGTTGGAGTGTGTGGGGGAGTATGTTGATGCTTCCACATATAATTTCTACTGCACTGAACCATTCATGGAGTATTTGCTGTATAGTGCAGGTGTTCATCTGGACTCACATAAGATGACAGAAGGTGTTCTTGTCCGAGGTTCTAGTGCTATTAGCAGATTGGGTGAGGAGATTTTACGAACCCTTTCTACTATGTTACCTTACAGGGATGTTGAGGTGATGTTTTTTGAGCTGAGATTGGAGCCATCCATTGAGTCCCAGTTTGGCGATCATGTGCCAGTAGCAGAGTTTGGGGGTTCTTACCAGCATCATACGGTGAGGTATGCTCCTTATTTTTCTTTGCATCTAGAGATTAGTTTTGGTGTCAGTGATTCAGATACCAATAATTGTCATATCCACGGTCCAGTTGGATGTGAGTATCAGTTAGATAGGGACTTGAATTTTGACAGAGTTGATATTTTAGTTGGCTTGAGTCCCTCAAAGTGGTTTCTTCTACCGGCACCTACAGTTGATCTTCAGATAGTTGTTTGGGTATCGAGTGCAATTTTTCAGTTGCTAATTTTGATACTGTTGATGCTGTTGATGTTGATGGTTTATTCACATGGATTGATTGGTGACATGATGGTTGTTACACAACTTTTTCCTTGGGATCCAGGTGGATCGAGTAGTTCATTGTTCTGAGATTGCTTGGGGACAAGCAATTTTTGGAGGGGCAGATTTGTCATGTCCCCTTTTTCATGGACATTGATAGATTTGATGATTGGCCTATTATACGACCTTCGTAGGCTAATATGATGGATAGAGGGTCATAATGGAGCTTGGCTCGACTTTGATTCATAGGATTTCTACATTTGATTTTCATTCAGGGTATTTCAGACACATTTGTCCTGAGCTCCTACTTTTTAGGGATATTTGACATGCAGCGGAGTGGCCTTATTTTGGTATGGTCATGTGCAGAATCACTCCCTGATTCACCTGCTTCGATCGGTTCGAGGATCTGACGTATATTGAGGGAGATATTAATATTTGATTGATTTAATCAAATATTAATTATTTGGTCTCATTAATAATTAATTATTAATTATTAATTATTTGCTCTAATTTTAAATTAGAAACCCTAATGCTAATTTAAGAAAACCCTAATTAGGGCAAGCATATCTTTTGAGGGTATAAGGGTTTCACATGGAGGCCATTATTGATTATGTATGAATTGATTATTGAAATTGGAGAAATTCTTCTGTGAAGACTGAGCCAAGGGTTCCAGGATTCCATTGCAGTGAAGAACGTTCCCTCTTCATTGTGTGTGATTTAGAGGCTGTGAGATATCAGCTGATTTATTGCCAAATTGAGAGATAGCTTCATCCAAAAGTTATCACAGAGATACAGATCTGAGAGATAGCTTCACCCAGAAGTTATCACAGAGTTCCAGGGTTGAGAGATAACTTCACACAGAAGTTTATCACAGAGCTTTCCAGGTATTTCCTTAATTTAGTTTTGATCTAATAAGTTATATAGAGATAGATCTTGTGTTAGAATTTATATTCGTGAGATCAGGCTACTCAGCTATCAGGGGTTAAGAAGAGACAGGTTGGCGGCCGTACCAAGTCCGTATAGGTCCGTACAGATCCGCATCAGGCACCGACCTCGGCAGATATAGGGCTTCCAGTGACCGACATCGGTCGACTGAAAACTGACGTCGGCAGAAAGCTGACCAACAGAGACCGACATTGGCGAGATATCGACCGACGACGGCGACTGTGTGTCGACATAGAAAGGCTGAGACCCTTCCAGATCCAGTTTTCATTGCCAGATTTTGCTAAGTTAGGGTTTTAAGATCAGATTTTAGTATTCTTTATTTTGTATAACAGAGACTCAATTGTGTAATTGTCCAGAAGAACAAGTAATGAGATCTTTATTTGCTATTGAGAGATTATACTGTGATTTGTGTATGCTTATTTTGAATCTATTCTGCAAGTTTGTATCTGTGATCAGAGCTTTATGAGTTTATATATTCCCTGTTTGAAGGGGATATTACAGTGGTATCAGAGCTTTGGTCTTTGGTATCATAGTTTTGTGTCTTTCATATATCTCTATTGGTAGGGGATATTACATGACCTCATTTACATACTATCCTAACTCACCAAGAGATGTGACAATAACAACAGGGCCTTATGGTGACTAGGGTTCATAGGGATTAGGTTGACCCATTTCTAGTCTTGAGGGAAAAAAGGTGTCAATAGTAACTTCTATTCATAAATCAAAGAATTGATAATATAGGTTATAATGTCTACAATTCATGTATGCATAGTATATGCACAGAGAAAACTAACTATGTTATGACTATGTAAATGGAATTGATATGGATGTGTTTTTTACCAAATGTGTATGTTATATATATAATATGTATGGTGAAATAACAATATCAACTATTTTATATGTAGCAAGAAGCATGTTGATAGTTTCATCAATCTCTTGTCAGATGTGGTAGCTAAAAATTATCCAAATAGTTAATCTCCAGGCTATCTTCAATGATTCCCAATCACTTAAGCCTCAATTTGTGGCTAATGTCTAGTTGGGCCTCATTTTGAATCATGTGATAAGAGTAGGCTGACATGTGGTTGTGTTAATGTGGATCCCAAAGGAGATGACGAGTTCATGAGTAGATACTTATGAATTTCATGGGGTTACATAGTGAAGAATGCATAGATTGTGATATATGGCAAATGTTACATGAAAGTATATGACTAGAAATGGGACTTATGCATAAGTTTATCAGTAAACATCAATAAAATGAGTATGAATCAATATGTGAGATTTTCAAGATATACACATTATAACAAATGAGGAGTGTGCTCAGCTACATAGCTATTATGCATAGATCATTCACCCTTTCTTGAAGAGTAATGGTCTTCATTGTGTTAGTGTTGAGCTAATGAAATTACATTCAAATTTGTTGATAATTTTACCACTAATCTTGATCATCATATTTTCAAACCTTGACCACTCAAAAAAATTGATGTGTTCCATGGCAGGTGAATGTGTATATCACTTAGATGACATGGTTCTTATTTGTGGGACCTAATTGTTCAGGATCCAAATCAAAAGGAGGTTATCACTATTGGATCAATAAGTGGTATCATGTAAGGTTTGATAAGTTCCACATTAAATACTAGGTGCATGCCCAAGTACTAAGTTATATTATTAATAAAGGTATTCTCACTAGACGCTTATAAAATGGTTTAAGGACCATAATGTAGAGACCCTATCTTTTGATTTGGACCTTGGAAACATTGCATGAGGTGTGTGATATATGTTGTGGTTCTCCTTGTACTTTTCTTTAGTGTGAGAGAGGATCTATTAAACTTATTAATGAACAAACTAGATGTGTCACAAAAACTTCTTGACTTTGTTTGCTTCCCATTCTTATGTGCACAACTTAATGTTTGCTAGTACATAGTAGGATATGTTGAGAGGTGCCAAAGGTTGCATCCGAAGACATGTATGGAATGGACTATGGCATGTAGAGCAACAAAGGTCTCTGTTGTAGGCATGTTGAATTTATAAGAGATTATCATCCCAAGTGAAAGCATGCACATGGTTGTACATTAACTAAAGATGAACAATGTGTGATTGACCACTTTGGTTTGCTTATTTGTTTATGGATTAAAATTAATCAATCAATATAATAATTTATAAAGTGCATATTTTGATTATAGATAATGACATACCCATCAATTCCCATAATTTTTACCAAAAATGACTTATAAAGTGCATGCTTTGATTAGAGATGATGGATGTTGGAAGCCCAAAATGGACCCAAACATGGTATAATAAAGCTTACATATTACCATTGCATTAATGTCTTTATTTCAAGTGCTCATGACATCCATCTTATAAAACCTATCCACTATAATGAACACAATGTCATGTTGGCATCTCATCATAAGAAACCTAGTCATGAAATCTATGTTGATAGATTCCCATGGTCTACATGGAATAGATAGAGGTTTATAAAATCCTAGCTTCATATTCATGGGATTGGTGATACAAATAATTCAAGACTTAATGTGTAATTTCATGTCTATGTATATGTATGTCTAGTAGAATATTGACAGCAATGCATGTAGAGTCTTTATCACACAAAACTATCCTGAGGTCTTGGCATAGTGTGCATCCCAAATAAGTCATTGGTGAGGTGCACCATTTGGAACACATATATGTCCAAGATTGTAGATAATATGGTCAAATAATTATAACTCCTAAACTTATTAACCTGATGCTAGGATAGCTTAGGTCATTTTAAAGTCATGGTTAGTTAAGTAGAGGGATACCTATTCTATGAAGTTGTGGTAGTGCATGTCTAGCATCATGATGAGCTTGTGAACTAGTGGTTGGACAAGGAAATATGATAAATTATTATCCTTCCCATTATTGTGCTTGAATACAATATGTAATTAATGCAAGTAAATCATCCATTTCATGTCATGTATATTCTCTACCTTGTTCTACATCTATAAGAATTGGAGTGGCTTATGGTCTGAATGAACAACTATCTCCTCTCCTAGAATGTAATGTCTTCATTTCTTGATTTCTTACACAATAGAATATAGTTTTTAATCATATGTGGAGTACCTTTAAACTTTGTTGTTGAATCTCTCTAAGTGGTCTACAAATGGATTCCCATGCTATATGAGCACTACAATGAGTGTGTACTCAAGTGTATCAGTGTGAATTTTGAAGGAGTGTGTAATGTCAAGCATTATGATAATAGACATTAAATAGAGGTGTTTCTTGAGTTCCTCAAAAGTTTTTTATTTTACATTAGTTTAATCAAACATGGATTTTACAATGGTATCTTGATGAGGACCCAAGAGATGTGTGAGAAACTAAGTATGAACCTATGGTAGAAGTTAGTAGGTCTAAGAAAAAACACCAATTTTGTGAGATATCATAGAGTAAGCCAATCTTGGATCACTTTTATCTTCTATGGATATACATGGTTGTATGTGAAATTAGTTATGTATCCTAGATACTATATATATGCAGTGTCAAATGTACACTTTGCTAAGTTAGATTACAACTTATGTTAAATCTAGGTGTCAAAGATGTGTAATGTGTCCTCTAGATATTCCTCCCAAGTTTTATTGAATATGAGGTTTCTATCCAAGTAGATGATTAAGAAGGAGTTGAGGAAAGGACTGAGTAGATCATCTTTCAAGCACATAAATTTGGTTGGTGCATTAGTTAGGCCAAAATGCATGACCAACCATTCATACAATCCTTCATATATCTTGAATGTTTTCTTTCATACATCTTCAAGATGGATTAGAACTTAATGGTAACCTAACAATTGACTTATTTCTACCTTGGGATTAGAAAGGGTCAACATATGCCCAATGAATAGTTAAGCTTAGCCTTGGTCACATTCTTATTTCTTTGAAGTGTCTTGATAGCCAAAGAGGAAGTCAATTGTCCTTAGTAGGTGAAGCAAAATGTTCAAGTAATGAGTCATGTCAAAAGTGACATGGTGGCTCCATATAATACTATTTAAGGATTGTGTCAAGAGATAATTTTGTGCTAATTATGTATAATATCCTATGGTAAGACTTTAGTTACTCCTTATGATCTAAATGGACTAATGGAGGGTGATCGAACACACTATAGCTTATAACTAGTCATATGCTTAGTTAAATGTGCCAATAACCTACCTAAATGAGGGTAGAATTTAGGAGAAGGGGACAATTTGAAAAAGAGTGATGAATCTTATGTAATCCTTAGCATACTTTAAGGTTCTTTAGTAGATGTTAAGGTATCTATTTCCCTCCATTGATGTTTCATTTGAATTTATGCATATTCTTCCTTATAAAGGGGTGTCTAAACCATGAATATTGTAATTTTATGTCCTCTAAGACCTCATTGAGACATTATTAAAAGTTAAAATCCTCTAAATGGTCCTTAATTTCATCCTAATACCTTTATAATATGGTTTTATATGCAAAAGGTAGCTCTTTTATGGTCAAACACTTTCCATCCACCACAAAGGGGGCCCTCACATGTGAAAAATGACTTTTATCCTTCCCTTCACCCATACTCCCCTATTTTGAGAGCATTTTTGACTTCTAATTCCATTTTATTTCTCACCAATAGCATTTTAGTATCTCAAACCTGAGAAAATGTAGGGAAATGATGTTTTGCATGTGTTTTTAGACTTGTACAAACCTATACAGTATGGTTAGGGTTTAAATAAGTTTAACAACTTCATTATGGGTCTCTATAAGTAATATCTCCATGTTTCAAATGTGCAGGTAAAACCAAAGGTGGTAGCAATATATCCATTGATCACTTGATAAGCTCATAAAAGCTAATTTAAGATGGAGGTCATAATCTGTATAGGAGGAGTCATATCCCAAGATCTTATCTATAGTTGGGGTTTTTAGTGGGATTTAAATTAGTTATATTGGTTTTTTTATCAAGGCCCTAAGCTTTATGAACAATCATTAAGATCTTTAGGTGGTCTTAAACCCTTTATAAACCCCATAAGCACATCTACAAGTAGATTTATCAAAAATTTAAGATCATTGTGATAAATTAAACATGTAAAAATATATTTAAAGGTATCTTGAATAATTTGGAACCCTCTGAGCATGTTCTCATAGTAATTATAGGCTGAGAAAAACATATGGTTCCCTTTGGTTGCAAAATTGCACTCATGTGTAAGTTCCATGTGTTATCATGGAGTAGAGCATGAAAATGATCATTTCAAGTTTCCATGTCTTCCATAAAGTTCCTCACATACCTCACCTAGTCATAATTTATTCAAAACATATCCCTTCAAGCTCTTCATTGCTTACCATGTGAAAGAGAGAATCAAGGTTCCAAATATGATCTAGTTACTCTCATAGCAGTCCATATTCAAGGTTAAAAAACATGTGAATGGTGTCTTATTTAGGTTACATAAGTGTTATAGGCATGTTAATGATCCCTTGTATCATATGGAAAAAGTCAAATTATTTCTCTCAAGGCCAAGAAAACATGAACTAGCTCCAAATGCTTTTATAGGCCTTTTAGTAGGGTTTAAGGTTTATAGCATTGTTTAAGGTTTTTGTGAAATCCTAGGTTTTAGTTTCTCCCTCAATATTCTTAATTAACCAACTCTAAGTGATTTTATTTTTTGATAACATAGATAGGGATGTGTAGGGTCCCAATATATGGTCTCAAATGAGTGATAATAGTCTACCTTATCCCTTTCAATAGATATCTATTATGTAATGACCTTATTAGACCATTTCACCTCCTAACAGGGTTTGGATTTCAAATTCACAACTATTAGATGACTATGTAATCACCACTTATAGGTTTAATACCTCATGCTAAAGCTTAAGTCATAAAATTAAAATCAATTTGAGAAAATTGTTTATGCCTAATTAAGCATCTATGACACACATGCTTATTTATATGACTATAGAATCAGATTTGATAGTAGAGTTGAGGGAGACCCAGTTCAAGAGGTGTTATCAAAATCTAAGAGAAAATCACATGAGACCCAAACTCTATAAATAGTAAGGAAAATCATGACATAAACCAATCAAGTCTCTAGTACCAACTAATCTAAATACTCAAATTGGGCCAAGGATGGTCATGACAGACCTAGAAGATAAAAAGAATAGAGATAGGAGTATGAGCAATTGATGATAGGTGAAAAAAGGTTAAATTGGATAGAAAAGGGTATGTTGACCTTTTTTACCTCAGGCCAAAATAGTTCAAGCCCATATAACTAGAATCTTGTATAAGGGTTTTTTATAATGTCATGGGGTATATTGTAGTTCATTTGATATCATTTCATATGCCATCCTAGCTTTGGTCATGGTCTAGCTTAGTCCTCGTGTCATTTGGTGTCTTAGGGGTCATTTTAGGGCCATATATGTAAATGGTAGGTTTTCATGGTGTCCAAAATAGTCATGATCATGTAAAGGGTCCACACAGACCTCAAAGAGTTAATTCAAAGCTACAAAAGTTTAAGAAAAAGCTTTAAAAAGCCAAACCATCATCAACACATCATGAACAACTAGAATGGACATGTTCACTTGGGTATTTTATAAATATTCTCATAAATCCTCATGTGACCATCATAACATGTGAAATTAATGTATTTAGTGCCAAGATAATTCTCTACAAGTTTCATATCTTGATGAGTCTTCTATCTTGAGATCTAAACTTTTAAAGTTTAGCTTGCCGAGTTTAAGGAGCCAGACCATCTTGCACGTCATATGGAAATGCATAGACTAGCTTATTTGAGCATTTATTATCTTCACTCAGGAAATTATGTGAACTAAAATCTTATAGTGCCATGGAGTCTTTTATGCCAAGATCATGTCTTAAAATTTCCATGTCTGTGCAAGCTTTCTAACTCAAGTTATAAGCTTCTAAAGTTAAACCTACAACATAATACATTCATGCTAACATTAAGTTTGATCTTTGTAAAATAACCATTTAGGTTTAAAGGCTCTTTAAAAGGTTTAAAGATGATCAGGATCTAATGGTCCATGTGAGCTCGTATACTAACACTTGATATCTAACAGTTCACATTGAGGTCAAACAAGTCAAAAGGTCCCTAGGTTAAAGCTCTTTAAAGAGCTACAAGTTAGACAAGATCTAACCATGCAAATCAACCAAGTAGAGATTCAATGGTGTAAGTTTGATTGATAAAGAGGTGGGTTCAAGAAAAATTAATGATCAGTATTCAATCTTACATCTTGATCTGATGGTGCGAGATGAGTCAAAAGGTCAAGAAGCGCAAGAGGCCACCACATTGCACAAGTGTAGAAGATGATAGACTAACAATAGGATCTTGAGATCAACATGCAGTTAATAAGTGGCATGAGCACATTCTCCATGATAAGAAATAAATGGACCACTTTTCTTCATACCAAGGAGATCAATGGCAAGTAGAAGGTCAAAAAGTCAAGATTTAATAGTGGGGATCTATGGGGCCAATGGGAATAAAGATAGATAGAAACATTTTTATTGTCTAAGTCAATTTTCAATAGATAAATTCAAGCCAAGGACATGTTTTTTATGTAAGCAAACAAGGTTTTTTAGGGTCATTGATTTGCCATTATAGCTTAATTAAATGTCATTAAAAAGGCACAGTGATGTAGCCAAGGTGATCAAGAAAATAAAGGGACCACCATTAAAGTTGAATATGGGTTTCTAATTCAACCTTTTATAGTTTTTATTTTTCATTCTATGATTGTGTTCACTATTCTTAAAGGGATCCATGTAGAAGGTGATTCCTTAGTTCTTGAAAAGAAATAATGGGTCTTTTCAGTTGTATTTGGCTCCAAAAATGAAACTTTGTGGTCTAATTCTACATGACTTATACATTTGTAAATTAAAGTGATCATGCCTCTCTCATACATCATCTCAACATGATAAAAATGGGACCCAGAGAAATAATGCATAACTTCAATGAGAGGTTTCATAAGACTTGGCATAGATTTCCTCCCCCTATGACACCACCTGCCAGCTTTGTGTTTCTTACTTACTTGAAATCCATTGGAACCGACATTGTTATCATGCTTAAATCTATGGGAGATTCCACTCTTCCCAAAGCATATGATCTTGCAATAAAAGCTGAGAATAGTTTTATCCAAGATGGAAGATTTACTTCTAATATGTTTATTCCTCCTTTGTCTCATACTTCACTCTGGAAGTGGCTCAAGTTCCTAATGCCAATACCAAAACTAAGGTTGCTACTAGGTAGGCAAAAAATAATATTGATTAGAAAGTAAAGTTCCTAGCCTTAGAGGCTCAAAATATGCGAGATAATATGCATCAAGGTGCCTATCATAATCCTTACCCCTATCAACAATAAGATGGTCAATAATATGAAAGAGTAAGAGGCCAATGTCATCCTAAACCCAACAAGGATACCAATGTATTCAGTCCTAACTCTACCACCAATGCAAGGGAGATAGTACCAATCCATAGCAATTTGGTGTAGGGAGAAGATTGGTAATAAGACCAATTCATGGATACTAATGAGAATGAATATCAAGCTCTGGTGGCTTAAGGATTAGTTACTCCCCTCCTATAAAATGAGGATGAGGTGATGATGCAAGTTAATGAGGATTGGAAACCTCAAGGAGATATCTTCAGCAGTTTTCTAGTTGAAAACTCTTTTGTGATAAACCAAGGAGCCTATGTCATAGAGAATATAAGGTCCAAGAAGAAGGATCTAAGAGGTGTAAGTAGAATGCCCATAGGCTCATCCAATCCTCTTGTAAGGCAATAAGATAGTTATAAGTGTGATATTTCCAAAAACTTTTACATCTCCATCAAGTCACAATATTATAAGGTCTACTCCTATTCCTCAAGTTCTAAGTAATTATATGCCTATAAGATCTAAAGAGAAAGTAGGTATGGATTATTTAAACATTTTATATTATTTAAATAACACTAAAACATCCATTTCTTTTTGGGATCTTCTTCATATGCCTAGTCAAAAATAACTTCTATAGAAGTAGTTATTTGTTATCCTTGTTATTGTTGCACCCTCAAATTAAAGTCATGGACATGTTTCTCTTAAAAATTCTCCTAGTACCATTTTTTAACCATCCACTAGGGTTGAGAAACCTCCACTATTTTACCACACCCTCATTATAGGTGACAAGTTGGTACATAACTGCATAGTCAAAACTTGAGCTTCTGATTATGTCATGCCCAAAGTTATAGCTAACAAGATGGGCCTAAAATATGAGAAACATAGCAAAGGGGTCCTTTAATTATATGGTATACTTACCAAGATAGTAGGACTGATAAATGGCTTGAAGGTTTTCTTACATGATTGTCCTAGTTTTCCTATCTTGCAAGACATAGTTGTGGTTGATCTCCCAACCCACTTTGTAATCTACCTATCAAAGGACATCATAGCTAAGATAGGTGGCTATCTCTTAGATGACTAGTCTTTTTTGACATTTATAATAAGGTATGGGTCCAAGGTGATAATTAGGACACAACCCTTTGCAAGGTTTCATATTGAGCCTTACATTGAGGCAAGTTCTAATTTGAATTATGTGGCACATGAAGAAAAAGAATATATTGTAGATAATGGCACTTTTTCCAAGATTTAGGGTATTTTAGATTTTTTTCTTGATGAATATGGAAATAATACTTGTGAACATGATCCCTATGATTTTTGGGAGGAAACTAATTTATGAATGTATTGTATACATGAAGGACTACCAATACCTCTACTTGACAAGGAAGAGGGTGAAGATTATGAGCTATGGAATGTTTTTTTAGATGGTTCAAGAATTAAAGTCAGTGCATGGGTTGGTGTTATATAGGTCTCCCCATTTAAATAATATTATTATGCTTCATACATATTTCATTTTAGTTTTACTTGTAATGCGGTTGAGTAAGAAGGTTTAATTTATGGCCTTCAATGGGCAAGGAGAAAAATAATCAAGAACTTACAAGTATATGGAAACAATGAATAGGTTGTGCATTAGGTGAGGAATGTGGTTTTTTATAAGAACCCTTTGCTTAATCAATATAGGTATAACATATGCAATTTTCTTGAAGACTTAAATGCATTCAATATTTAGTCAGTCCTAGGAGAGTAGAATAATCATGTTGATAGACTAACTACCATATTAGCTCAATTTGATACTCCAACTACCATAAAAGAGGAGGGGAAAAAATCTCATATTAAGATCATTATCAAACCTTGTGTACTTTATAATGAAGTTTTTTATCAAGTTTTTGATAGTGATAAACACATTGCATGCTTCTTTCAAAATGAGGTTGAGTTTTCTTCAAATAATAAAAAGAGGCTCCAAGAATTATTGAGTGATCAGATTATACAACTAAGAACCAATAAGATACCTAAGGGTTTTTTGACCTTATAAATTATCTTCAATTATAATGTTAAAAAAAATTAAAAAGTGAGTATGTATATAAAAGAGGAGAATTATGAAAGAGCCTTGATCTTAAAGGACAAACTCCTCAAGCTAGGCAAGGTATGGTCTACATTAAAGAAACAAGCAATCATTGATATGGGTAAATATTTTCATAATGTATTTACTTTCAAATATAATGACCTCAAAGGATTTTATCTTATCCTCTCACACAATACCATTGATTTGGAACTAGTAGTTAAACTGGTTAGACAGAAGCATAGACCCATCAACTCCAAGATTGAGAAATTTATAAGGTTAGAACTTACCAAACTCCTTAAGTTTGAGATTATATTTCCCATAAATAATTAAATATGGGTAGATAACCCTATTCCTATTATAAATAATAATGGGGAGATAATACTTTGTGTAAAATTTGGAGATCTTAATAAAGTGTCACTCAAATATCACTATCCTCTACCCTCAATAGAGCAGATTTTACAAATGGTTTCAGGTTCTCAACATTTTTCTATTTTAAATGGATACTCAATATATAATAATATTTTAATTAGTGAGGATGTTCAATTTAAGACATATTTCACTACTAAACTAGGGACTTTTATTTATATGACGATGCCTTGTGGTCTATCTAATGTCAGTGTCACATTTCAAAGAGCAATTGACATGGCCTTCAAAGGTTTGATTAATGGATGATATTGGTTTATCTAGATGATATAATAGTGTTCTATAAAGATGATAATGAACACATTAAACACTTGAGGAAAGTGTTTTCAAATATGTATGTACTATGGAGTATCTCTTAATCCAAAAAAGGGCATATTTCTTGTTCATAAAGGTAAGCTTCTAGGACATATTATTTCCAAAGATGGTTTGACTATTGATCTCAAGAGGATAGAAGCTATTATAGACTTATAGTTTCCTTGGATATTAAATTTACTCAAAGTTTCTTAGACAAGATAAATTTCATAAGGAGGTTCATACCTAGTTTTCAATCTTTGGTGAAACTTATCACAGTTATGCTCAGGAAGAACCAAGTCTTTTCCTAGACCAAAGAGGGTAAGAGTAGTTTTAAAGCCATAAAGAAATTAATTTTAGAATATCCTACTCTTTTGAATCCTAATTTTATCAACTAATTCATGTTGTATTCATTTTATAGCCTTGATACTACCTCAGCCATGATGAGGGTGTGGAGTAGCCAATTGCATTCTTTAGTTAAGGTTTAGAAGATTATGAATTTAGGTACACATTTTTAGAGAAAAAATTCCTTGATATTGTAATGGTACTAAATAATTTTAGAAATATGGTTTCAAATAATAATATTTATGTTGTGGTCTCTCATCCTAGTACCAAAGAGTTTCTCTTGAGAAAAGATCTTAGTGAAAAGAGGATAGGGTGGATCACTAAAATAATGGAATATGATGTTGATATCAAGGTGACAAAATTGATAAGGGCTAAATTCCTTTGTGAACATATATATTTAGATATTAATGAGTGAAAGGAAGAGGCTCTCGTCAATCATGATTATTCCCAATCAGCTAGTTCATTACCTCCACAAAGTTAGACATAAGATGTGATCAAATTTATTCAAAATGGTGAGTATCTTAATAATATGAGTATATCACAAAGGAGATATTTTAGATTGAAATTTATTCCCTTTTATCTTTTGTATGGTGTGATTTTTATGAGGGACATTAATGGCATGGTATTGATATGCATTGATAATGATCAGTTTGGAATGTTGCTTGAGAAGTTTCATGATAGGTCAGGAGGAGGTCATTTCTCTCCAAAAACCATAGCTACCAAGACCATGATGGTAGGCTATTATTTGCCTAAACTCTTCAAGGATTTTCATGTTTGGATGATAATGTGTAGATAGTGTGCTTTCTTTTTATGAAAATAGAAGATTGCATCTCTTCCTTTGAAGCCTATCCAAGTTGATCAACCTTTCATGCAATGGGGTATTGATTTCATTGGCATGATAAATCCCCCATCAAGTGATGGTCATAAATGGATATAGAAACTAACTATTTTACAAGATGGTTTGAGGTAGTAGCATTGAAGGAAGCTAATGAGAATGCTATCTTGGAGTTTTATGAGAGCATCATAACAAGGTTTGGTACTCTTACTATTATTTTAGATAATGCTCTTATTTTTATGGGTGATAAGATAGTTTATTGGGAAAATAATAATGGCATATTCTTGATAACTTCATCTAACTATTACCCTCAGGGTAATGGGTTATTTGAATCTACTAATAAGAAACTGATCAGAATCATCAAGAGAACCTTGGAGCATAATTAAAGAGCTTGGCACAGCAAATTAAAGACATCATTGTGGGATAATAGGGTAACTCCGAAGAGGTAAATAGGGAATTCTCCTTTTATTCTTATCTATGGAAGGAAAGCTAGGTTATCTATCTCTGAAGAGATGCTTGCCTTAGATTTAACACATCAACTAGAGTTTATTGAAAACACCCCAGTAAAGGTGAGATTAACAGAATTAATGGAGTTATAAGAGACTAGGGATAAAGTTCATCAAGCTATGGAGCATCACCAAGTACTAATAAACATGGATTTTGATAATAAGGAAACTCTAAGATCATTTCAAGTAGGTGACATAGTATCGAAATGGGATGAAGATATAAAAAAACTAGGGAGACATACCAAATTTGATACCCTATGGAGTGGACCATATATCATCATCAAGTTCAACCAAAGAAACTATTTTTAGTTAGTAAGGATAAATGGAGAAGAGATAGCTATCCCTATGAATGGGATACATTTGAAACCCTTTTGTTGAGAATTGAAGGTTAGTTTTATAAATATTAAATTAGGTGTGTGGTTCCTTTCTTGTTGTGTTGTGCTCAAATAATTTCTCATGAAACACATGTGTGTCTCTTGCTTTGTGTTTTGTTCTTGTTGTTTTCAATTATTTGGTGTGATGTCAACAAAATTTATATGTTAAAGGTAGTTTTTATGTCAAACTTGAATACATGTGACTCCATAGCCTAATGGACATGATTAGCTAACTAGTCATGGCATACCACCCTTAGGAAATCACCAAAGATGTTGACCATTTTTAACTCAAGCCAAAATGGGTCAACCCCCTATAGTCAAAATCTTGTTGAGGTGATTTTTATAATATTATGGGGTATGTTGTAGTTCATTTGATGTCATTTCATATGCCATCCTATCTTTGGTAATGGTCTAGCTTAGTCCTTATGTCATTTGGTGTCTTAAGGGTCATTTTAGGGTCATATATGCAAATATAAGGTTTTCATGGTATCCAAATAGTTAGGATCATGGAAATGATATACACAAGTCTTAAGGAATTAATTCAAAGTTGAAAAAGTTTAAGAATAAGCTTTCTGAAGCCAAATCATCATTAGGACATCATGAAGAACCAAAATGGACCAATTCACTCAGGTATTTTATAAATATGCTCAAAAATCCTCACGTATTTAGTGCCAAGATCATTCTCTACAAGTTTCATATCTTGATGCATATTATATCTCAAGATCTAAGCCTTCAAAGTTTAGTTTGTGTAATCTATGGAGCCAGGTCATCTTGCACATCACAAGGAAATAAGCAGACCAACTTGTTTGATCATTTATTATCTTCACTTAGGAAACTATGTGAACCAAAATCTCATAGTGCCATGGATTTCTTCATTCCAAGATCATATCTTGAAAGTTCCATATCTATGTGAACTTACTAGCTCAAGTTATAAGCTTTTAAAGTTAGACACGCAACATAAGACATTTGTGCTAATGTCAAGTTTGAGATCTATAAAGTAACCTTATGGGTTCAAAGGGTCCTTAAAATTCTTAAATTTGATCAAGATCTAATGGTTGTGTGAGCTTACATACTAACACTTGAGACCTAACAGTTCACACTGAAGTCAAACAAGTCAAAATGCCCTTAGGTTAAATCCCTTTAAAAAGCTACAAGCTAGAAAAGATCTAACTGTGCAAATTAATCAAGCAGAGATATAATGGTACGATCTAAACTAATAAGGAGGTGGGTGTACGTAAAATAAATGATCATTATTCAATCATACTTCTTGATTTGAAGGTGTGAGATGAGTCAAAAGGTTAAGGAGCTTAAGAGGCCACCAATTGGTACAAGCATATAAGCTAACAGATTGATAATAGGATCTTGAGATCAACATGTGATTGAAAATTGGCATGAGAAAATTATTCATGGTAGTAAATCAATGGACCAATTTTGTTCATATCAAGGAGATTAATGATGTGCATAATATTAAAAGGTCAAGATCTGATAGTGGGGATCTGTGAGGCCAATGTGAATAAAGATAGCTAGAAGCACTTTGATTGGTCTAACTCAATTTTTGATGGGCAAAGTTGAGGAAATGACTATTTTTTTATGGAAACAAATAAGGTCTTGTAGGGTCATCGATCCACTATTAGAGATCGATTAAATGTCATTAAAAAGGCACAGTGATGTAGCCAAGGTGATCAAGAACATAAAGGGGCCACTATTAAAGCTAAATATGAATGTCTGGTTTAACCTTTTATAGTTTTTAGGGTTTGTTCTATAACTATCTTTGCTATTATTAAATGGATTCATGTACATGGTGATTCCTCAGTTATTACAATGGCATAATGGGTCTTTTTAGACTTATTTAGATCTAGAAATGAAGTTATGTGGTTTATAGGTCCCCATCGACATAATTACTATAGGAAAACCAATAGTCTAAGATTGGTTTTCTATCTATAGTGGACCTATGAACATGGGGATGAGTTAGAGCATGATCTATTTAGTACAAGATCTAGAATTTCAAAGGATGCCATGAAGGCATACATGTAGACCCCAATGGTTTCATTCCCATAACCAACTACATGAAAAGGACCTTTCTTTCCACTTTTGTGTACCATGATAAACTAATAAAGAGTAGTTATCATTAGGATAAATATATAATAGATTGATTTTATTTTTCTAACTGCATTTATGCAAGGACCCAAATAGAAATAGCTTGATCCCACCATTACAACTGTTAGGGAGCATCAATGATGGAATAATGTAACTATGCAACCACTTGAAGTGATTTCGATCAATCAAAAGGTCTAAATGGGCATAATTTATAGAATAAATTATAAATATGGTTCAAATGGATTTGATCTCTTTGATTAATCTTTGAGTGCCAAAGTATCTCTCTCTAAAGGCCCTTTCTTATATAAATATAGCTTTTAATCTATTTTTATCTATCCTTTAGGCTAGTATGACTAGACTCTACCAAAAATTATATTATGCACCTATTGGAGTAATTAATAGATCATTTTGTAGTTTTTTACTAATATGTACTTAGTGTTTTGTATTTTTTTGATATGCAAAAATGGTTTTCATCTTCCCTTTGTAGGTTTGAGTTCAACCTAAGTGCTAATAAACTTTTTTGTAGGGCATCTCGTATGTCTTAAGGTTGATGTATCAAATAGAGAGTGTATTATTGATTGTAAGCAATTTCAATCAAGCCTTATCCTCATTTCCTTATAATTTAATTACATCAAATTGACCTCTAGGTGAAACACTATTACTTGGAAATCATTATAGACATTGCATTAGTTCTATTCATAGTTTATTAGTGTGTTAATAAGTTCAATCTTGAGATTGGATCTTTGAATATTTGATGCATCACCTCCATTAGAGTAGGTTAAATTTATGTATCTCTAAATATTTTCCCAATAAATAATTATTTTATATAGATAAGATCATTTCAAGATACATTCAAGGAGCTAGCCCTTAAATCTAGAGGCTCATTTCCAATATATGTACACCCACATACCTAGATATATTCCCATGTTGCCCAAATATAGAAGAAGCCTAAAAAACTCCTTCTAGGGTGCAAGACTTGGTGATAATAGGGTGCTAAGATGAACTTGAAGTCACCAATGCACTTACACATGGTCTAAAGTCTTAAGGCTTAGTTTAGGCCTATAAGGCCTAAAACCCTCCTTAAGCCTCAAAACTCCATCTTCATCCTTATGACATATTCAAACTTCCTAGGTAGACCTAAGGTAATGAAGAGATATATGATCAAAATTCAATACCTAAGGAATATGTTTTAGGTAGATAAAGGTAGGGGGATGGTTAATTTGGCCTAACTACCCCTCTCAAAATATATCACACTAGTATGCCATTTGAAGATGTTAGTTCAAATGCTCATTTATTACATTGTAAGATGCATGGGGCCATATGATATTAGGGGTAGTTTGGGATCACTATTCACTTATTATCTAGGGTAAAGAGAGTTTCATTTAGGATCTCAACTCTATGAACAATCCTTAATATTGTTATTATACCTAAAATGCTTAGTGAAGACTCAAAGGCTACCCACTTTTAATTAGAGCTCACCATACAAGATGCATGGGACTAGGATATATTAGGGATAATCGAGGGGGTATATGTGCTCAACATCTATGGCATTAAGTTTTAAATCTAAGGCATGTACTTTATGAACCATCATTAAGATGGTAAGCCACTTAAACCCTTCCTAAACCTTGATAGAAACTTGATAGAGGAGAGCTATAAGGAACTGCATCCAAATGCCCTAATTTGGCTTGGGAGACACCTAAAACACATTTTCCACTTTTATAAGGTCTTATTCATGACATTGGTTTGTATTAATAGCTATATATATACACCATAACCCCATTTTTACAAGATTTAATGATGAATCCAAGGTATAAGGATAGATTAAAAATTGAATATCATTAAATATGGTAGTTTGATGTCTATTTCACCCTTTCAGACCACAAAAAATTATTAGTTCCTCTATGAAATTCTCTTACAAGCCTGCACTAAAGAGGTAGTCTAGAGGTGCTAGTGAAAAGTGAAAAGAATTATAGATGTGCACTATTTGAAAGACAAAATTCATGATATAATATGCTTTTTTAGACCTAAAACATGCTTAATTACCCATTCTTAAGTTTCTATTCAAGTCTCATGGCCATCCAAGTAACTAGTACTAAGTGATTAGGCCTAGTTGCCTAGTAGGCCTATTTGGTCAACTAAGGGAGATGTCTATTGGCATAAAGAGTTGATAAGAGAGTAAATGCATGGCCATAAACATACTTGTAACTTCTTCATGGAGATGATTAGGTACCTTTCATGTCTATTATGTAGGATGGGGCAATTTTTAAAGCCTTATTGACATGTAAAAGAGAAGTGGGCTAGTTGAGGTTTCATTAAGGCCAAGATAGACCATATCCTACCATTGTAACTACCAAAAGGAGAGGTGGTTGATAAATTTAATGTGCTAATATTAGCACATTTCATGTCCATTATAGAGTATGGGTTACATTTTTAAGCCTTATTGATATCCAAAAGATAGGAGGGCTAGTATAGGCTTCATTAAGGCCAACATAGACCATATCCTACTATTGTAACTATGAAAAAGAGAGGTGGTTGACAAATTTTTCATGATCACACCTTGAATGAGATCAACCAAGATTGAATCAACTTCTATCCACCACACCTTTATGCCCAAGGGCTCATTGAAGACCACCAAGTAGAGATGGCAATGCATGTGTGAGATCATGGAGTTATTACTAGACCTTCTTCATGGTTGTAATTGATGGTTGAGTAAATAAGGGTCATTATGGCCTCTCCTCCATACTTATTTTCTAGATTATTCCTCCCTTTCCCTTTATTTTTATATAAATTGAGGCTAAAAAGATAATGTATACATCCCTCAACTAGGTATGAAGAAACTCTACCCAAATTTTACCTTATAACCTTTGAATCAATATAAGGACTATTTTAGATTCTCTATGCTAGCTTATTATGTTATATACTTGTTTAGTTTCAAAATTTACTGAGTCTTATCTTCCTTTATAGGTCCTTATTCTCACCTAGTTTCTAGGAGATTGTTCTAAATAGGTCATATGATGTGTGAAAGTGTTAGTGACTATGATTGAAGTGCAATCTAATTGGCATTATATTGAGTAGACCTCCCATTCATCATAACCTTCATGTGAAGTAATGATGCTTAGGAGTCTATAAGAGAGAATGGTATAGGCACTAGTCTTTATCTAGCTCATAATGTTTTGAAGGGTCAAATAGAGTGGACATAACATGTTGGTGCATCACTTCTTATAGCTTAGGTTTTGTTTTGTGCATCTCTTTATCCCATTTCATCAAAGGAGATAGCCATAAAATTAGAGTTTCATCTCACACAATAGGTCACCCACACCTATAGGTGATCTTATTGTATCAGCTATATGAGGAAGGTCTAAAACACCAATGACTCAAAGGGTGCAATCTAGACTGATAACACTAACTTCAAGTCAATATTTTTGAAGTATTGAGAACCTTGGAGTAAGTACATAAGTTCATTAATGTGTGGTAGTGGGTAATGATTTTTCACCATGATATTATTGAGTGCATGATAGTTTATGTAGAGTTTCTAGGACCCATCTTTATTGGATGTAAGGACTATCAAACTCGTACAAGGTGAAGAGCTAGGCCTAATCTTTCCCTGATCAAGGAGATCTTGTATCTAGAACCATATTTCATCATTCTCCTAAACTAATCTTAGGTACATGGGGATATTAAAAAGAGGTTATATAGGGACCAAATCAATATGATGTTTTACTACATAATGTGTTAAAAGGCCTTCAAGATCTGTGAATACTTCACTACACTACTCTAGTAGCTTTTTGAGATTTTTTTGTTGTTATGTTGTGTACTACCAATGTGTGCTTTGTCATCTTATACATAGTTGTGTTAATTCAAACCATGATTAACATTAATTATTTTCATGCAAGACAAGTTTATGGCATTTTTTGGAAGATACCAAGATGACTTTAGTTGTGGGTACTAACTCAAATAGGTGGTATACATGATCTTGCAAACGAATAGTCCAATGTTGTGATTTGGATTGATATGTATATTTGTGATATTATATATACAATCTCTTCAAGAATATGTCATAGACATCTAGAAGTGTGATGTCATAAGTGATTTTATCCTCCATAGGCTTGACTTTATACTATAAAGTGCACTATTGTTGGACCTGTATATCTTTCCCCTATTGCTACCACCATAGAGAATATGGCTTGGGGTTCATAGTAGTTATAAGATGAAGGTCTTGAGTTGTTTATTATTTAATTATTTTATTCTAACTACCACTATTAATGATGACATAGGGAAGCTACCCATTCACCCATAACTTGGTGTGAATGAGATGTGCATGCTCTTCAAAGATGTCAATTGTAGTGGTGTTTATGTTTAGATAAGAGGCATCTCAGTGTGGGTGCTAATGTAGATTTTGTGAGTAAGGACTATTTCACACAACATTCAAAATCATCATGGGTGGATGAGTGATGTTAGTGGTAACACTTATCACCAAACTTATTACCTTTATTTGAAGCAAAAAGTGTGGTATCCTTTGAGTGTTGCATATTTTTTTGAGATTTCTCACTTTTATGAGAAGGGTAATGCTTCGATGCAAGGGATTGTGATGTGGAGTTGTGTAAGGGCTAGACCTTATGCACTATGTTGGATGAATATTTAGTTGTTTACTTCATATTTTCCTTTTATTTAATCTTGGTAGTGTTGCGATATTCTTGTCCCAAATTATCAAAAGTACATAACTCCAAATTTGCATGGATATAAGGTGAGAGTCTGATGATTTATTTCAAAACCCTATGTTATTCACTCAAGTTATCTTGTAATCACATAGAGTAGTCATGGAATATGTTGGTATAATATTCTACTAACTTATCGTTACACTAGCATAGTTTTTATAACTTGATGTGTTCATCTTTAAACTATCAAAGATGGTAGTATTCCTCTTTCAGTGCATTAACAAAAAATTTACATGACTTTATTAGAATGAACACTATGCACTAAATGTCTGACACCAATGAAAAACTATAATGGACATCTTTAGTATTATGAATATGATCTTCTCAACATTAGTGAATTAGTTAACTAATAAATACACATCAATTTATTGAATCTATGCATCCAATGCATTGGCATCAATCTTACCTTTAAATAGAGTGATGTTGAGATTAACTTGTACTTTGAAGGGGGTTTGTTGCTAAACCTATTATAGATCATACTATTGAGATGAATGGGAAGGTGTCAATTTGAGCTACATCATTAAATCATGGAACTAGATTCACTATTCCTCTAGTGTGTCGATGATGAGCCTTCAAACTTTTGGGGATGCCTCAAGTTGATTCTAAGTGTTAGCCATTTTATTTTGCTATGAAATTATTTTGGAATATCTAAAATATAAATGACTATTAAGAATTATTTTTCTCATTGTGTTTGTGTGTTTATAGGCATATAAAAGACTATAGTTAAGTTCTGATACCAATCTTCATGTTGGCTCTAATACTAATGAATTGTACCATGGGGCCCAAGACTAAGTGTGTAAGGGATAATCGATTTTGGTTATGTATAATGAATGTGCATAGATGTATTAAAATAGAATAATAAAACATACATTCAATGGATATATAATCTTATTTGTAAAAAATGCAACTTCTATTCATAAATCAAAGAATAAGGACTATAGGGTATAATGTCTATAGTACATGTATACATAGTAGATGTATGGAGAAAGCAAAATATGTTACGACTTTGTAAATGGAATTGATCTAAATGTGTTAATAATCAAATACATATGTTACATAAATAACATGCATAATACAAGAAAAGAATTAATTATTGTACATTTACCAAGAGAGATGTTGATAGGCATGTTGATCTCCTATCAGATGTGGTAGTTGAAAATGGTTTTAATAGTTAAAGTCTGAGCTATCTTTAATTATTCCCAACCCCATGATCATTAGTTGGAAGATAATAACTAGTTGGGCCTAATTTTCAAAAAATTGATCGGAGAAGGCTAACACATGGTTATGTTAAGGTGGGTCACAAAGGATTTGGTGAGTCCATAAGTAGATGCCTATGAAGTGCATGAGGTTGTACAGTACAGAGTGTGTAGACTATGGTTAGAGGTAAATGTTACATAAAACTCTATGATAAGAAAAGGTACTTGTGCATAAGTATGTCATAAAACTTTAGTCAAAGGAGTTTGTATGTTTATATTATAGGTATAAGCTCTACATACTAGCATAAATGAGGAGTGTGTTTAGTTGTACAGTGGTTTCACATAGATAAAAAAAGGATAAGATAACCATAAAACTATTAATGAACTATGTATTATATAGGATAACATGTCTAGGTAAATGTATCATTGAAGTGAATAGAATGTGATCACATTAAGTCCTAAGATACATGATAAATATCATGGAAATGTCTAGATAGTAATGATATAATCTCAACAAGCAATCAATCACACACACAAGAGAAATCAAAAGAAAATCAATAAATAATGGTCCAAGGAAAATGAAAGCAAAGGGGCATGTTCAAATGTCTCATAATCAATTGGAGATGGCTTTATTAAAATGTAAAAAAAATCTAGAATGACATATTCAAATGTCCATACAGCAATAAATGACATATTCAAATTTGAAATAATCAAACAAAGGCACGTGGGCCACAAATAATGGATCATATTCAAATGGTCAATAAAAAATATAATAGAAAGGCAATACACTCAAGGAAGTGCATAAATGAAAACATAAGTAACGAACATAAACATATCATAGTATCCCATGGATCATGTTTAAATGTTGCACAATCAAATGGACATGACTTTACTCAAATGTCCACAAAAGTAAGAATGACATATTCAAATGTCCATACAAAAATCAATGACATATTTAAATTTCAAAGAAGTAAAAAAAAGGCATGGGGACTGAAAATAATGGATCATATTCAGATGCTAAATAAACAAGACAATAGCAAGGTAAGATACTCAAGGAAGCACATAAATGAAAAAATAATCAACTAGCATAAACAATCATAGTAGCCCATAGATCAAATATGTTATATAAAAATAAAGTACATATCATATTAAGTAAACTATTAAATATATAAGCATGGATAAAGTCATGTGTAAATACATATTAGCTCAAATATGATAATGTAAAATTATCATACAATGATATAACTTTGAATTATCATGATCAAATAAGGTGGATGCCCCCAACATCTTAGTGATGTAAGAATAAGGAAGTCCCAACATCTATAAGTACATAAATCATGTATCTATGTATGTATATCACACTTAAATAAATTCATGAAATATGTGTATGTATAAGTAATTGATATGATATCCATCAACATTAAAATAACACATAGATGCTGAGAATCCAATAGAATGTGTAAATGTCAAAAATATTTTTAAATTTTTTATTTTGTTTGGTTTTTGTGGTATTTTTGTAATATTTTAAGAAACTAGCCTATGATCTCATATAATGGATATTCATGTGTATATCCCCAATTGGTACCTAGTGCCATAAATTGGTGGTACTACCAAGGATCATGTATAAGCCTCATGTCTACCACTATAGTAAATGTGATTTTCTATGTATGTATAATGGGACTTTATGGTTGTAAAGAAATAATAAGAGCATTAGGGATTTATAGAACTAATCATTGTGTATTCTATGGTTTCATTGGAATAGCAATAATAGGAACATGTGTAGGTGTTATGGATATCTGAATTTGGTGTATAGTAGATGAAGATTTTGTGTAACCCACTATGGATCTATGATATAATGGTATCTAAATTATTGGCCACCTAGTAAGTAGGATTGATAGTTGTTTATCCTTTTTTGGTGGATTAGCATGTTGAGGTCAACATTACCCATTTCTAAAAACTGAGGACCCTTTTTAAAATTTTGTAGATCATAATGTGAGCCTTTATGTGTCATAAAAGCATCAACTAGATGTAGATTTATGGTTGGGTACATAGAAGTCATGTGGAACTACCAAGAGTCACAATTTTGGAAGCCCAAATTAAAGATCAACAACCTGTGTTGAAAGTCAAGGCTAGGAGACTCTCAAGGATATCAATGGATTGAGTTTGAAAAAAATTATATGGGGAACAAGATGAATACATGTGTCTAAAGTTATAATGGTCATATTTTAAAATTAAATAAATAGCATGGCAAGGAGATGACACATAAGCAAACATGTCATATCAAAATATTTTGTGGATTCAAGCGTATAAAGGTATAAATACGATATAAAAATATGATTTGGGTCACCAAAAAAAATAATTCAAACTTGTATTTCACCATTAATTCTCATTTAAACCCTCAAAAATCCCTCAAATATACAAAAATCACTTAAATTGGTCTTACATCCCTTGTTTTGAGTCAGCAGAGAGACCATGATAATCAAAACTATTCAAAGAGTATAACCAAATAGCCAGAAGGTTTGGATTTTTATTCATGAATAGATAATTTAATCATAATAATATTAATGGAAACCTATGGACCTACTTTGAAGAAATTAGTTGAATTATACTTATCATCAAATAAAAAGGGTAGAGTATTCAAAGATACAAAAAATTTGGCTTCTTTATTAAACACAGGAGACAATAATTACTTGAGCTTGTTCTAGACTATATAGAACTAAGGAATTTTAACCAAGGAAGAAGAGAAGCTAATTTTAGTCAAGATATTATATGGTGACATCATGGCAATTCATCTCATAGGATACCATTATGCTACCACCAAACTAGAGGTATTACACAATATCGATGTTCTTAGTCCTATTTTCAAAGATGCTAAAATTGACAAGGGTATGCTTATCCATGAACCTAGTGTTAATAAAATAGCATACATATCTCTTGTTGATTTTTATTTCAATTATAAATTACCTAGGACCCAAAAAAACCTCACCTCCATTAATGCATGGGCCTAGAAACATACCATGGAGGATATCTTAGCAAAATGGTTAGAATATGGTAACAAGGTCATTATAGATCCTAATAAGAAAATATCCATGAGCCAATTCAAACCAAGAGTCAAAATGGTTATGACCATGTTGAACAAATTATAAGGATTTACACATACTACATATGTGGAACCTATATGGGTACCTATTGTATATTTCATTATTGAGGAAATGATAGTACTTCCTTTAGGTGAAATCATTAGAATTTCCCTAAGCAGATAGATTTATGGGATCAAGACAAAGAATAAAATTGAGTTATTCATGATGTCATATTTGTTAGATTCCCTATGTGACATAACTAAAATCCCCAACCAAAGAGAGTGGTCTCCCAATAGTACCCAAACAATGTCCTAATATTATTCAAAATTTCATATTTACAAATATAGGACCATATCCACTGTATTTGTGACTATGTATATCTTGCTTTGAACTCCTTTCATCAAGAAGTCCATTGAGGCAATGGGAGATATCTAGTTGTACCCTGATTGCACCATTATCAGAATAGAGGGAACCCAAATGACCCCCCCTTAAACTACCATTACATGTGTAAGATAAGCTGGAAGAACAAGAAGTTGTATACCAATTGTTCAATGGAATACATGGGATTTGCAAAACCAAGAGGAAAGGACTTCTCCATGGTTTTCCCATGACTATTGGCAAAACCATTTTTAGGCACTAGGACCAAACTAAATCTACTTCAAAACACATGATTTATTTAAATCTATAAATAAATGACCATAGATATTGGGATCCCTATGGTAGAGTAAAGGAACACTTGAAGAGCAGAGGTATTCTAGATATACCTTATGAACATGAACCTAGTGCATTTGAATTTGTGTACACTAAGGTAGCCACCTATCATGAATTTTATAGAAGACTAAATGAATATAACATGAAACCTGAATCTAGATTATGAAGAGATAAAAAAGATGGAAGACAGATGGCATCTTGGTCCTAGATAATATCATCTAGTAGATGCTATCTCTTTTAGGCTTCACATATCTGACATAGAAATAGAGCATAGACTTGAAGAAAGAAGACCAAGAGAAGTTGATTCAATATCCTTAGTCCTTAAGTCCTCTATAATGACAAAGCAAGATTTTCCTCAATAGGAGGAGGTTCACATGATATCTTCAGATCCATAGGAATCTATTGAATATGCATTGAGAATTCTCCCCATGACTTATGAAACAAATACATATGCAGAAGAAGAAAATGTTGAGGAAGCCAAGTAGGAAAAGGGAAAGAGAATTCAATTGAATTAATTATCATTGATCCTCCCAAGAGGAAGGTTGAGACTATAATTTTCTCAAGGGAAAAGAAAGCAAAAATGGCTATCATTCTCCCTTTGAAAGATATCAATATATTTAGTGATTAGATTCCAATATATAGACTTGATATACCTGAATGGTTCATATATGAACCAATGATGGAGAATATTCCTATATCCTATCATCCATGGGCTATAGTAAAGACTATAGACATCCCTCTATAAAAGGAGTTGAAGCCTTAGATCATAGCATTGAAAAATGAAGAATAAAGGAGGCTTGCTACTCCAATTCCATCAATAGTCCAATCATAATCAGAGGTGAAAATTGAATATATGGGCCAATTTTTAGTAGGAGTCATATATGATCCAATTACTACATGCTTGTAAAGAGTGACTGAGACAATTATCATGAAAGAAGTTCAAGAGGTTGTACATTAAAGGGTTGAGCCTTTGGTTAACCTAACTTATAAGAGGGAATAGATACTAGGGGAAGACCCCATGTTTGAATAAGATTTTTTGGAGCTAACATAATCCCAGTCAAAAAGGCTACAAGTTATAATCAAAGGATTAAAACAAGAGAAGAAAATATTGGAATAACAATCTATTATATCAATACATGTATATATTGTTAACATTTTTGAAGTAACTATCTATGAGACATTCAGTGCTTTATAGGAAATAAGGTCCAAATTATACATGGTGAATAAATGGCATGCCATGTCTTTGAACCAAACCAATCAGTTGTAAGGTTTTGAAAATAAAATAAAGGCATTGATTAAGCTACTAATGCAAAATCAAATTTATGAGCTTAAAATAGTTAGCCTATGACACTTAAATATGGCTATGATAATCTTGATAAATAAAATCAAGGACATAAATAAGTGGTCCAAAATCATGGAATGTTTCTCAAGGGATTTAAAATAATTAAAGGGAAGGATGATACAGATACTAGGAAGTTTGATCAAGGATCCAACCATCTCAAATCAAATAAGCTTAATAACTAATGAAGAGTTACATCACAGATCTACCCAATTCATCCAAGAGGTCAAGAATAAAATTAAGGGAATCATAGGGTCTAAAAATAAATGTATCTTGGACATGATCTTATCATCAAATGAAAATATCGAGAATGTTAGGAGCATCAAGGAAGCCATGGGCAGAACAGAGGATCTATTCATAGAACCAATCATCAATCTCAAGTTGATTGATGAAAAATATGATAAATCCATGAATATTTTAGAATAAAATCAAAAAATGTAGTTGTAGGGGCATTTCAAAGTCAATAGGGTTGACTTAGAATATTCTTTTGTATCAAAACCATGTAAATCATTTTAAAAGAATATACTATTTTATAACAGCATATGTAATGTGTAACACATATGGATTATAGGTTAGTCACATTTTAAAAGTATCATTGGTATTAGAATATGTGTTAGAGGATATCTGTCCTTGAAACTTGTCTAATTCTCAACTGACATACACTCCTAGGTTTCTCTTTCAACCTATAAAAAGGGGTATTATTAATATAAAAAGGAGGAAGTTTTGAGATCAAAACTTTTGTTTAAATCTTGGAGAAAGTAATACAAGCAAGGGATTTTTATGAATATTGTCTCATTTTGTCTAATTATTTATTATCATGCCTACTTCCTCAAGTATATGTTTTGATGTTTAGATTTGAATTACTTTTATGAATTCTAGATGTGCATGTATTAATGCAAAATTGTTAATTTGAGCTTTACTCTAGCTTGATTGAAAGTTGTTAGATTCATTTCAATATTATTGTTTTTCTTTAGATGTGCAAATGCAATTTTCTTATTTATTTAAATCTTTAAAGTGAATATAATATCTAATTTGCATGTTTTTAAATATCCTTAGACATTTTCCTAGTATATGATAGGATCTGTACTATTTGGTAATTTCATGTCATATGTTGGTTTGAAGATGCATATCTTTGATAAAATGAGAGCTTTGTCAAGATGTCTGAACTAAAGAATAGAAACATCTCTCTTCCTGCCTTACCTTGTCTATTTTCTCATTTTTTGATCAAATAAATATAGTTTACTTTCTCATTTTTTATATTCATGCTAGATTATATTTTAGATTTTAGATTCTGATCAAAACTTTAGGACCATGTTTGCTCCCAAAAACCACTTGCATAATCATTTTGTAAAATATTCAAGTAGCTTGGCCTCTAGTCCACCATAGATCCCAAGAATATCACAACCAACAACTCATGCAAAAGATTCTTTGAATCTTGAAATGAGAAGCATTTTCAACACTATGAGAACCCTGTGATACATTTATATGCATCAATAGGCTTTGAAATTGGCACCAGAAGGAGGGCCTTGAATTAAAGATTTGTGAATCTAAAGTATTTTAAGCTAATATTAGTGAATTTTGTTCAAATATCAGTTGATACTTTGCATATTTATGTTTTTGTTAGCTTAAATTTGTAAAGATCACTAATATTCATGGTTTTAGACCAAGTTTTAGGCTTATTTAGTTAAAGATAGTTATTCTTTGAATATTTATGTGAAATTATTGAAAAATTTGCTTAAGCTTTGAGAATCTAATGTGTTTGATGTTATTGATAGTAATTATGTTCAAATATTATTTATATTCACAAGCTTGGATGTATCTTTAAGCTAATGCAATTAAAGATAGTTGTTCTTTAAAATATTTATTATTGGAACACAATTATATACTAAGATGGGGGTGAATTAGTATATTGATTACCTTAATCCTTTTCAAAAACCTTTTAATTCAAATTAAAAATATATGAAAAGATCACAAACACACAAATAGACACAATACTAGATACACCATGGAAAACCCAATATGGGAAAACCACCATGAGAATAGCTGCTAGAATATACCATTCTAACATAACCTCACAATAAAGAGCCTCACTAGTTACAATGTTTAAGGTCACCAACCCTAAGGAGACACAAATCCCCTAATTTAAGATCACCTACTCTAAGGAAGCACCCACTCCCTAACTAAGCACCAACTTAGCTTATCTAATGGCACCCACCAATCAAATCTACTATGGAGCTACACATCCAAATTATAAGGTTAATTCATAAAAGAATTCAATCTCAATTATCTATTATAGATCTAGTTTGAAACTACTCATATTATGCACATTCTATTATCTTCTCTCCTTTCTAATCCTCTGGTTCTATGTCTCTAATATTTATCTATTTCACACACTTCATCAATATCTTTCTCTTTGCATCTATCTCTCCGTATTCAACTATGTTCAATAGCAATAGTAATAGCTCTAGTAGCTTCTACCTATATCCTGTATGACATATATATAAGTATTGGATCTGGGGTTTGTATAATCTCTATGTTCACACTAGTTTCCTAACACTTTAGACTCTATTTTGGACTTAGTTTATTATCTCTTGAACAAAAAATTTCCTGCATCTTGAATTCATGCTCCACCACCATGATTCCTCATCTCATTACTATTTATAACATTTACAGGACTCTAGTTTTTATGTATATGCATATTTACAAATTTGATCAATTACAGTAATCAATCTCATTATCTTATCATAATTTATGGCTTACCTACATGTTCCTACATGTTCTTACACTTGACCATTAGCATGATCATATCTTTAAATATCGATCATTGATATTAAGTTTGGCACCATGATCTGATGGTCTTCATTCAAATTTCTCAACTTTAAAATGCATCCATTATATCAATATTTGATAGGATTATGTGTTATATTTGATCTTTGTACACTTTTAGACTTTAACTATTTAAATTTAAAATGAGTCTATTGATCTTTCTAATCCAAAATTGCACAAACTATACTTCTATCTTATCATTAAACATCAAGCTCTTTATCTCATCTTGTTGCTTCCTAAGCCTTTGGAATGAATACACTGCATCTATCTCATCAAATAATCTTGGTCTTCAACTTGCCTCTATCTCATTAAATTTATATCATTTAATCTCGTATGAGTCCACTCTCTCCATTGGATCTTCTTTACCACAATCAACTATTCATCATTCAATATTTTAACAAGCTCTATCTTTATTTCTAACGAGCTCTTATGAATATGACACTTGGCATTAAAATGATCCTTCTACTCATTATTGTTAGTTCTCTCTATTGAGACACTTGGCATCCTCACATTGATCATTGACTAATTGACTTTAAACCACTTTGGAGATTTATTGTGTAAGCTCCATGATTGTGACACTTGTCACTAGCATATTTACTCGAAGGTCCCTTTGACAAATTAAATTTGCTAAAATTTATTGTATACTCAATGTATGATTCAACACTAACTTTATATATACTAACAAGCTTGAACTTTACCTTGTGTAGATTTGACTAAGTATGGGTACCATCTCAATATGTTTGGAAGGCTAGCTTTACAACTTCATATATTTTGCTTCACTCATCTGCCTAGTCTAAAATTTGGAAGATATAAACTAGGCATGATAGTGAATAAACCCATATGCTCATTTTTTATTAAATCCTTTGCACATGCCAAATATAATTCCATTAATTTATTCACTCAGATTCTTCTGCCATAGAGCTAACCATGCTTAGAACTACCTAAAAGGCCAACTTTTTTCTTGAATACTTTTGATGTGCTACATCACATGACCTATAATTTAGTGCATAAGATCCTCTCACATTGGGTATTCCATCCATATAATAATCTTCTCTAGAAACTTTCATATATGTAATATATGACATCATAAAAATTCCTACTCAACTTTTTCTTACTATCTACAAATTTGACTGTGGGAAAACACTGTCAAAATACCTGAGAGCCCAACTTTACTCATGCATATCTTTTGTCACTCTCTATTTCATGACATAAGATTTAGCACATATAAACTAGGCACAAAGATGAATAAACCCATATGATTATTTTTCCTAACACCTCCATGTTTGTCAATGTTGACCTCATTAATATTCTTACTTGGCTCTATTTAGCCCTTTTGAAAATTTTGCTAAGTATAGAAACTTAGTGATTTTGTTTGAGTAGACAACTTTACATCCTCATACATTCTACTATGCTTCTTTGCATGACTTCATATCTAGTGCATAACAACTAGGGACTAATTTGATCACAACCATATGACCAATTCTCCTAGACTCATCCACATGTGGTAATGATGACATCAACAAACTGCCTATTTAGATTTTCCTCTATAGACCTAAAATGTCTAGATGATTTATATGAAGAACTATATGAATTTCACTCATGCACACAAGAACTCCAATCGTTATTGACCTCTAATAGGATTCCTTTCATATCCTCAAGTCACCATACTTAGCCTTAAATATTAATGGCATCCATAATGCCAATAATCTCCCTTTGGATAGCAATGATAATTATATTACCAACAATATCCCCCTTTATCATTAATGGAAAACTAAATGCTCTGATCTTATAATATTCTAATCTTTCTTTGGCATTGCTTGCACTAGATTCTAATGAGTATGAATTGAATTTGTTCCTACCAAACTTGTTCCCCCTTAGGTAATGACACATTTGCCTAAAATCAACATGGACTCATGCTCTGATCTTATTTAGGATTTGCACATTTTCTCCAAACTTTTACAGAGATAATTTGCAATTTTATCCCCCTTTTACATCAATGGCAAAGGGACTCTTTCTCAATATTTGTCCAAATGTTTCTCCCCCTTTATCGAATAAAGGAGTTTGTCCAAGAATCTTCAACCATCAACTCATTAGAAATTTGAATGATTATGCATACCTAAGCTTCCTTTTCTTTCTTCTTCTAAGGATTAAAAAATATTATATGAGACTCCCCCTAAACTCATGCACTATCACAAAGATCTAGTGATGTGATATAAGAGTCACCACTCCAACATTCTATCTCAGATACTAAATTTTTTCTATGGGAAGAGATTTGGTGAATATGTCTATAATTTGGTTCTATGTTAGGACATATTCCATTGTGACCTCTTGATCTACAACCTTTTCTCTTAAGAATTGATACTTAATTGATATGTGCTTGGTTTTAGAGTGAATCACTATATTCTTTGATATGTTAATAACACTTGAATTATCACAAAGAATAGAGATAGGTGATGTATACTCTACCTTGATATCTTTGAGTGTTTGGTTCATCCACAAGACTTGAGTACAACATGCCATTGCTAAAATATACTCTACTTCTACTATGGAAAGAGTAACTGACTCTTCCTTTTTGCTCAGCCATGAAACAAGTTTGTTTCCAAGGAAAAATACACCACCACTAGTGCTTCTTCTATCATCAACACTTCTTGCCGAATCAACATCTGTATATGTTATCAAAGTGATATCTTCACTTTTAGGATACCAAAAGCCATAGTCAATTATGCTCTTGATATATCTAAAGATCCTTTTCACTACATTGACATGTGACTCTTTAAGAGTAGCTTGAAATCTTTCAATCATGCACATTACTTTCATGATATTAGGTCTTGATGTAGTTAGGTATAACAAGCTACCTATCACTGATCTATACATAGTGTGATTTGCATCAAGGGACTCATATTCTTTCCTTAACTTACAACCAATTATCATGGGAGTAATAATTGGTTTGCTATCTTCCATTCCAAACTTATTAAGAATTTCCTTTCCATTCTTGATTTGGGATAGAAATATCCCTTCATCAATTTATGATATGTGTAGACCAAGAAAGAAAGAAATTTCTCCAAGCATAGACATCTCAAACTCACTTTGCATTTTTGTATTAAACTCTTTACACATTTTGTTATTGATACCACCAAATATGATGTTATCTACATAAACAATAATAATCAACATATGGTCACCCTTTGATTTGAAGTATAGATTATTTTGTAAACACCCTTTATTAAATCCTTATTGTTTCAGGTACTGATCTTATATTGAATACCATGCTCTAGGTGCTTAATTCAGACCATATAGAGCTTTATTTAGTCTACACACATAATCTTCTTCCTCTAACAGTGTAAAACCTTTAAGTTGTCCTATGTAAACTTTCTCTTCTAGGTTCCCATTCTAGAAAGTAGACTTGAAATCCATTTGATAGACTTTAAACTTCTTATAAATAATATAATGATAGAAACATTCTTATGGCTTCCAATCTAACAACTGGAGTAAATGTTTCCACAAAATCTATGCCCTCAACTTTTACATATATTTTTCACACCAATCTTTCTTTATTTATTATAATAACTCCATCCTCATTGAGTTTATTTCTAAAAACACACTTTATACCTATTACATTCTTATTTGAAGGTCTTGCAAATAATTTCCAAGTTTTGTTCTTTTCAATTTGGCTCAGTTATTCTTCCATGGATTTTAGCCAATTATCATCCTTGCTGGCTTCAACATAGCTCTTAGGCTCAATTTCAAACATTAGAATAAAAATTACTTGTTCCTTGTTTTATGCAACTCTTCTCCTTGTCTGAACTCCTTCACTCTTATTGCCCATTATCTACTCTATAGGATTATCCTTTTGAACAAATCTTGGAGGTGTCTTCTCATTTGATTCATCATGTTCTTCATTGGTTGTTTCCTCTTTAGACTCTTATTCTTCCTCATAAATGTCTTTGTTAGGTTTAACATGCTTCAAGCCTTCTTAAACCTTGACATTGATACTATCTACAATCTTGTGTAGCCTTTTATTATAAAATGTGTAGGCTTTCCTTTGGGTGGAATAACCAAGAAATATTCCTACATCACATCTTGACTCAAAGCTTCCCAATTTGTCCTTTCTCTTGATGTAGCATTTGCTTTCAAACACTCTAAAGTACTTAACAAAGGTAAGTTTTCCATACCATAGTTCATAGGGAGTTTTGTCACTATTTACCCTTAGTTGAACTCTATTCAAGATATATACTATTGGTTAGACTACTTCTCTTCAGCATCCATTAGGTAACTTAGCCTCTTTTACCATTATTCCAGCGATATCCTTGATTTTCTTGTTCTTTCTTTCAACAACTCCATTATGCTATGGAGACCTTATTACAGATTAATGTCTTTTGATTCCATGTTTCTCATAATACTCTATGAACTCATTTGAGGTGAATTATCCACCTTTATCAGATCTTAGGCATTTGATTTTTCATCTAATCTCATTCTCTACTATGGCACTAAATATCTTGAATCTATCAAATACTTTGACTTGTCCTTTAAAAAGGTTACCCATGTGATTCTTGAGTAATAATATACAAATAAAATGAAGTATCTCTCTCCTTTAAATACTCCTATCTTAGTAGGACCACAAAGATCAGTATGAACTAATTCTAGAGGCTTTGTAGTTGCATACTCCTTTGTTTGAAATCTAACCCTTATTTGCTTACTTAGTTGACATTCCTTACAAGTAGTTTCTATAGGTTTGGCTATCTTAGGCATGTGTCTAGGACACTTATTTAAGCTCACTTTTACTAGGTTATGAAAGTTGACATGACCCATTCTTATATCCATAGTCAACTCTCATTAATCTTTCCTATCAAGTAGTTATTACCATTCACTTTAACAAGATTATAGATATTATTTTTAGTTATTTTCCATTTTACAACTAGTCTTCTAGATCTCTTTAACTTATAGCATTATACATTAATTTTAACCTTATATGCATTGTCACACATTTTGTTGACACTTAGCAAATTATGCTTCAATCCTTCAACATAAAGGATATCATGTGTAGGTAATTTTCCATCTATGTTCAAGGTTATTTTAGCTCTAATATTTACTACAGTTTTATTTCCCAAGCTGATATATCCTTCCTTAAATTTACTCAATTTGATGAAGTTGCTCTTATCACCAGTAATATGTTTTGAGTAACCACTATATATTACCCACAAATTTTGGTCTTTGGCATGGAGTGTAGTTTGAGCAATCATAGATTGAATTTTCACTATCCACACATCCTTGGGTTTCTTATTTGGATTATTTTTCTCCTTTTCAAAAACTTGTGAATCTTTTTTCACATTTGGAGGCACGCCTTTCTTTTTACTTTTTGTTTTTGGTATTACAAAGTTTGTTCTACATTATTTATCTATGTGACCAAAATTGTTGTAATTATAGCATATTACATTTGTATCTAATAAGGGAGAAAATGAATTTTTAATTACAAAATTTATTCTCATTTTAGGTATAACTCTACAATCAATATCCCTCTAACCAAGTAGATTACAGGTATAACAATAACCATAGAAAGATGAGGAATACCTGGTCATAGCATTTCTTTAAGCAGAGTGAGGAGCTCTTCTAAACTCTATCTTCTTAAAGTATCTCACTTTTTCTGTATCCATCTACATCATCTACCTTTATTTTATTTAAGCTTATTTTCTCCTTTAGCTTTATTCACAACATCTATTTTTGAGTCTATCTTTATATCCTTACAAAAATTTTCTTTCTTTATTCGTGATTTTCCTTCTGCTTTGAAGTTATCATATAGGTTAGCAAATGTACTAGTTATGGAACTTTTTACTTTTTCATAATCAATGCATGATATCTCTTTTCAATAATTTTGAGATCTGATCAATTCATTAGGAATTTTTTATCCTCTTATCAACTTCATACTTTTGTCTAGTTATCCTTTAGCTTTCTCAAGCTTTTTTCTCAAAGCAACTATCTCTACTTATAACTTTATGCACTCATAAGATTTAGATTATAGTTTAAGTTTGACTACATATTCTATTATTTTAGCCTCTTCAACTTATGTCTTTAGCCTAATCACCATCTGATCATATTTTTTAAGACTTGTATACATTTTATCAATCTCCTTTTGTCTAAGCTTCTTTTGTTTTGAATTCTCTCTTCTCAGCGTATCTATTTCTTCTAGAGAATAGATGAGTTCACATTCTAAATCCACTTCTCCTTATTGTTCTTCATATGAGTCTTCAACTTCTTCTTGATCCATACAAGATGATCCTATTATCATGAATAGGACTTCCTTTTCCATAGCCACAAAAGCATAGTCATGATAATCATTAGAACTATCAATAACATCTATTAAATCACTATCTTGTTTTGTGTATAGGCCTTTCTTATTTTTTAAGAATTTATTCTTCTTGGAATAGTGAGGGTTCACCTTTTTACTATTATATTCTTGCTCAAAGTTATCCTTCTTGTTATAAGGGCATTTAGTATAAAAATGTCCTACTTTACCACAATTAGAGCATTTAAAGGGTAACTTACCTATGTACCTTCTAGACCCTCTTTTCAATCTTTTGACAAAGTTGGATTCTTCTTCATTAGTCTCCTCATATCTATATGTAGGTGATTTTGATTTTATTGGTTTAGATGATTTGAATGTATCTTCTCTCTTAAAGGTGTTTATTTCTCCCATTCTCATCTCATAGGCAGTGAAGGTTTCCATGTAATTCATCAATAGTGAGTTTATCTAGATATTGATTCCTTTATTTCAGATATTTTTGATTCATACCTTGATGGTATAGATCTTAGGAAATTATTACCAATGACTATATCTTTCATCTCTTCTCCAAGGCCTCAAATTACATTAATTATTTCATCTACTTTGATGAGGTAGTCTACAATTTTCTCTTTGTCATTCATTTTAAGGCTTTCAAACTTACCCTTAAATGTTTATAGCTTGGCTTGATTTACCTTGTCATCATCTTCATAGATGCTTTTCAATGTTTTCCATATATCTTGTGCATTTTGATAATGAATCACTTTGATAATCTGTAAATTAGACAATCCACATAGAATAGCATTCTTAACCTTGGCATTACTCTCATATGCCTTCTTGTTAGCCTGATCAGTAGGATTTGTAGCAAGAGTTATATATCCATTTACAATAGACATCCATACATCAAACCCTAATGAAGATAAATGTGTTTCCATTCTTAGGCTTTAAAATGCATAGTTATATCCACCAAAGAGAGGTCCCTTGTTTGAGGAAGAGCCTTCTTGACTAGCCATTTATGTTTACCATCTAAGATCTACCTGAGTTGATTAATCTTCTTCTAAGGAACTAGGCCTATGACACTAATTATTGGAACATAACTATATATGAAGGGGGGGTGAATTAGTATAATGATTAACTTAGTCCTTTTTGAAAACATTTTAATGTAAATTAAAACTATATATAGAAATCACAAACACATAAATAGACAAAACACTATATATACCATGGAAAACCCAATATGGGAAAAACCACCATGTGAATAGCTACTAGAATATACCATTCTAATCTATCCTCACAATAAATAACCTCACTGGTTATAATGTTTAAGGGAACCAACCCTAAGGAGACACCAATCCCCTAATTTAAGAGCAAATACTCTAAAGAATCACCCACTCCCTAGCTAAGCATAAACTCAGCTTATATGATGGCACCCATCAATCAAATCTACTATGGATCTACAACTCCAAATTAAAATGTTCATTCATAAAATAATATAATCTCAATTCTCTATTATAAGTCTAGTTTGTAAATTCTCATAATCTACACTTTCGCTTCCCTTCTTTTCTCTCTACTCCTCTAGTTTTATGTCTGTAATATTTATTTATTTGATGCACTTCATCAATCTCTTGCTCTCTACCTCTATCTCTCTCTATTTGACTCTACGCAATAATAATAATAACAATATCTCCAGCAGATTTCACCTCCTAGATGGCATTTATATAAGCATTGGATCTAGGGTTTATGTATTCTCCATGTTCACACTAGTTTTATAACACATCATGCTCTTTTTTGGACTTAGTTCATTATCTCTTGACTAGTAATTTTCCTGCATCTTGAACTCATGTTCCACCACCGTGATTCCTAGTCTCATTACTATTTATAACATTTACTAGACTCTAATTTTTATTTACATGCATATTTATAAATTTGATTGATTACAGTAATCAATCTCATAATTTATGGATTACCTACATGTTTATGCATGTTCCTAGGCTTGACTATTAGCATGGTCATATCTTTAAATATTGATCATTGATCTTAAGTTTAGCACCATGATCTGATGGTCTTCATTTAAATTGACCAACTTTAAAATACATCCATTGGATCAAGCTCTGATAGTCTTACATGTTCAATTTAATCTTTGTATGCTTTTAGACTTTAACTATTCAACTTTAAAACATGTTCATTGATCTTTCTGATCTGAGCTCCCACATGTCATTGGATCTCCAAAGTTCCATGAACTTTAATTCTATCTTATCATTAAATATTGAGATCTTTATCTCATCTCATTAATTTTTGAGCCTTTGGAATGAATACATTATGTCAATCTCATCAAATAAGCTCATTCTTTAACTTGCTTCTATCTCATTAAATGTCAAGCACATAATCTCATCTGAGTCCACTCACTCTATTGAATCTTCTTTATATGATCAAATACTCATCATTTGATCTTATGACAAGCTCTATCTTTATCTCTAATGAGCTCCCATGAATATGACACTTGGCATTGGCACATGCCTTCTACTCATTACTATTAGCTTCCACTATTAAGACACTTGGCATCCTCACATTGATCATTGAATAATTGACTTTAAACTACATCATAGATTTACTATGCAAGCTTCATGATTTTGGCACTTGTCAAAATCACATTTACTCAAAGGTCCCTTTGAAAAATTGACTTTGGTACACTTCATTAGATCTTAAACATATGATTAACTACTAACTTTTGATCTTCTAACAAGCTCAAAATTTACCTTGTGCATATTTGACTAAGTATGAGGACCATCTCAATATGTCTAGAAGGCTAACTTTATAGCTTCATATCTATTTCTTCACTCATCTACCTGATCTAAAATTTTGATCATATAAACTAGGCATGATATTGAACAAAACCATATGCTTATTTAATCATAAATCATTCACACATGTGAGATATAATGCCATTAATTTGCTCACTTAGATTCTTTTTCCACAAATCTAACCATGCTTAGAAGTACCTAAAAGGCCAAATTTATTCTTTCATAAATTTTGATGCATTAAATTGCATGACCTACAATTTAGTGCATAGGATCCTCTCACATAGGGGATTCCATATATATAATCATCTACTCTATAAACCTTCATACGTGCAATATATGACATCATAAAAATGCTTACTTAATTTTTTATTACTATTTACAAATTTGACTATGGGAAAACACTAAAAAAACACTTGGGAACCCAAATTTACTCATACATATCTTTTGTTGTGCTACATCGCATGACCTAAGATTCAGTGTATAGAAACTAGGTAAAAATATGAACAAACCCATATGATCATTTTATCCTAAAAAATCCATGTGTGTGAATGTTCACCTCGTCAATATGCTTACTTGGCTCTATTTATCCCTTTTGCAAAATTGGCTAAGTATAGAAGATTAGTGAATTTTGTCTAAGTAGCCAATTTTGCATCCTTATATCTTCTACCACACTTTATCACATGACTTCAAATTTGGTGCATAATAACTAGTGATTAATGTGATCATAACTATATGAATATCTTCCCTAGACTCATCCACATGTTTTAATGATGACATCATCAAACTGCCTATTCATATTTTTTTATAGATCTAAAATATCTAGATGATTAATATGAAGAACTAAATCAATTCCACTCATGCACACAAGCAATCCAATCATTCTTGACCTCTAATAGGATTCCTTATACATCCTCAAGTCAGCATACTCAAACTTAAACATCAATGGCATCCATAATGCTAATAATCTCCCTTTTGACATCAATCATAATCATATTGCCAACATTTGTATGAATTTGACCAAAGTTTACTTGAACTTAAAAATCTAAATGTACAAATCTACTTATTTGTAAGAATTGAAATAAAGATTATATGTCTTTGCAAAGATAAAGTTTATACATTATATTTTGAATAGAAATTGGATTTTATAAGATGAAAATACCATGAATAAGAACTAGGTCAAGGTTTGAGACAAGGCTACCTCTTCTTTCCTTGGAATTTCATATAAAAACAAGAGTGAATAAATGTAATTGTAGAGTTTCTAGATATCAACTTACATCACCTATTTTTTATATTATATTCAATCCTCGTCAAGGTGTGACTTGGTTAGCTAGATCTTCTATCAACATGCCTGGTCAAGTACATGAATTAGCATAAAATCTAGAGAAATATTTACCTACATTTAGTCCTAGAGGTTTTATTACTATTGAATAACACATCAAGACTTTTAAGGCTACCATAAGATTGTTAAATATTATTCATGAAGATGTTGTTTATAGGTTGTTTCCTTTTACCTTTAGATATGTTGCATATGATTGGTTTCTTAATCTTCCTAAAAATTACATCGTCAGTTACGATGATTTCAATAATGATTTCATTGATCATTTTGGAAAGATCATCAGTCCATGTGTTCTATATCAATGGTTCACTATGATGAAGAGAGATTCTAATGAAACCTTGAGAGCTTTCAATGCTATATTTTAAAACATGTTTATTAGAACTATAACCCCCTATAATCCTAATAAAGATTTATCTTTAGATATTTATGAGGATGATTTAGATCTAATGACTTCTATATTTCTAAAAAGAGTTGTTGGATCCATAAATACATTAGCTTTCACCTACACTGAAGCTATGAAAAATAGTGAACAAATGCAATCCCAAGGTTAATTAGCATATGTTATTCTTAATATCAATCCTAATTTACCTATGTTGAATATCATCCCAAATACTAATCAAAACATGCTTGATTTGAATCAAACTCCAGATTTAAACTAGTTGCCTTTGATTCATGCTCATCTTGGTCAAAACTTGGGATTATTAAATAACTCTAAACATGGATCTCATCCACAATATCAATGATTTATGGTGTCAATAGATATTAATAGTACTCGAGTCCACAATTTTAAATCACTTAAGAAAGAAAATGACTCCATATTGCAAATGGTTCAAAAACTGACTAATTTTCTTTAGTTACAAAAATAAGTAGGTAACACTGGGGAGAATTCCAACAAAAACTATTGTTATAAAAAATTTAATAGACCTATGAATTAGTTTCATAATATCAATAAAAATAATAATAATGAGTCATTACAACTAAGAACATACTTAAAATAAACATTTGTGATGTAACTTTAACTAATTATTGTAGGGTTCATAACACTGCAAAATATGGTGAATTAGACTGTATAGAATTTTGCAATGCTTTTAAAGTATTTCAAGATGAATTAGATACATCCAAAGTTGTGCCTAATAAATATAATGTTTCAAGGAAATCTAGATCTTCAGAGACATAAATCTTCCAAAACAACTCTTATAGTGGAAAACATTGATTCTCCATTTCAAGATGAGAATTAACATGAAGATACTCTAGAAGAGATTCATGTTTTTCAAAATTATTTAAATAAGACTTATTAATTGAGGAATAGAGAAAAAAATTAACCAATGATAAATTCTACTCCACCAAACAACATTGATACTCCTCCTGATCCCAAAGTAGATAACAATCCAAAACCTTCAATGGGAAGTAACACTATAAATAATGTTGATTTATGTAGTTCTTCTACCAAGAGTGGGTACAACATAGTAGAGGATATAAATAAAATTAAATATAATATCACATTACATTAATTGATTCAAATAAATGAATAGAGAGACTTTTTCTATAATCTTTAACTAAAAAACCTAGTAAATCATAAAAACCTACAAATGAAAATGTAGTAATGTATAAGAATAAAATAGAGGTTCTACCTTTTTTACTAACAATTAGAATTTTTGGTAAAAACTTGCATAACTATCTATTATATTTAGGTGCTTCTGCAAATATCATACCACCAAGTATCTGTGAAAAGTTTGGTTTAAATACTATTAAGTCTGATAGATTAGTGACTCAATTAGACAAACCTAGAGTTAAAATTATTGGTGAAATGTTAAATGTATATATGCAACTTGATTCAGAACCAAGAGTGTAGCAATTTATTGATATTCAAGTTGTGGATATTTCAAATGCTTATGAAATATTGCTTAGTAGAGACAGGACCAAATCTTTGAATGGATACATCTCAATTGATTACTCTCACATATGGTTATCATGGAGGGGAGTTTTTAATCAAATTTGAATTGAAATTAAATCAAAGATGAAGCATATCATCACTGAATACAATGTATCCAATGAAAGGGTCAATTTTGTTAATTCTAATTTAGGGGTTTACACCCTTGACACTCCTCAGGTATGTAATTCTAAATACTCTCATGATATGCCTAGACTTTGGAAATTATATGTTGATGGTGCTAGAAGCAAATAAGGTTTTGGAGTAGAAGTAGTTTTAATCAATCCCATTGGGAAAGAATATAATGATTATTACAAACTTTACTTACCTTTCACAAATAATTTGGCAAAGTATGAAGCATTGATCTTATTATTATAATTTGGTATTAAACATAAAGTTAAAGAATTTATACTATATGATAATTATGAACTAGTAGTCAATCAAGTTAGAATCAAGTATTAATGTAAAGTGTCTTATATAAATAAATACAAGTTTAGAGTAAGGGACTTGATTGATTGTTTTGATGCTTTTAATATTGTTTCAATCCCTAGAGAAGGAAACTAGTCTGTTGATGAACTAGCTTTAGCTATAGGTAACCTAATGCCAAATCAAGATTCTCAAAGGCTTAACATTGAATCGGTCCCATGCCCCTCTATACCTAACAATGTTAATCATCTACAAGTGTTTAATGATGACTAATAGATCATTGAATTCGTGAACAACTCAAGAGTGTTTGAGTCTCATATTATTGATGGGATTAATGAGAACTCTCTTTATGGTAATAGAATTGATGACAAGATAATATGAATGAATTATAACAAGATTCCTAAAGGAGTGATTTCCTCAAAAAGACTATTTGACAAAGAGAAGATAGTTAAAACTAATAAAGTTCCCAAGGTAAATGGGAAGGATTACAAATTTATTGACCTAGGAATTCAAGTTTAACCTCATCTAGTCACAAAATTATAGAGACCTACTGACCAGGCACAAGGATGTTATTTCATGGTCTTATGAAGACTTGAATATCTTTGATCCTTGAGTTATCACCCATACCATTCCCTTGAAAGAATCCTATAAACCCTTTAGATAGAAGCAAAGATTGGTTAATCTTATTTTGGAACCATTGATTTATAAAGAGGTCAAGAAATTATTATATGTAAAAATAGTTTTTCCAATGAGACATTCGAATTGGGTAGCTAATGTAGGACTAGTTAGAAATAAAAATGAAAAGACTAGATTATGCATAGATTTTAAGAAATTGAACAAATACTTTAAAAAGGATAATTATCCTTTGTCATCCCTTGACCAGGTGATTCAAATTGTTAGTGGTTTTACCATGATGTCTTTCTTAGATGGTTTTTTAGGTTATAATTAGGTACTTTTTAACAAGAAAGATAGAATGAAAACTACATTCACAATCAAATAGGGCACTTTTGCTTACAAGAGGATGCCTTTTAGACTCATCAATGTAGGGGATACCTTTTATAGAGCTATGGATAATGCCTTTTCAAGTCTCATAGGTAAATGTATCATTATATATATGGATGATCTAACTATGTTTTCCAAAAATAGTGAAGATTACATAATGTATTGACAACAAGTATTTGAACATTGTTGAAGGTATAGATTTTCCCTTAACCCTAAGAAAAAAATATTTTGTGTAATTGAAGGGAAATTTTTAGGACATGTGATAATTAGATATGGGATTTATATATATCTAGATAGAGCCAATTCTATATCAAAAATAGAACCCCCAAATAGTAGGAAAAAACTAAAGTATTTCTTTGGTAAGATCAATTTTGTAAGGAAATTCATCTTTGGTTTTGTAGACATTGTGAACCACTCAATTACATGCTAAATAAGGATACAAATGTCAAATGAAATGGAGAAACAAAGAAATCCTTTAAGGATATCAAGGAAGAAATAGGACATACACATGTGTTGATAAGTCCTGACTTTAAAAAGATTTTTATATTTATTATTTTGCTTCTAAACATATTATAGCAATTTTATTAACTCAAAAAATTGATAAATGTGATCAACCAATTTAATTTATGGGTACTAACTTCATAAATGTTAAGTTAAATTATTCCCTAATTAATAAACAAGTATTTTCTTTGGTTAAGGCATTCAAAAAATTTAGACACTATATTCTTAGGAGTAAAGAATATGTTATATTGTTAGACCTTGCTACCAAACTCATGTTGAGTCAATGTGAATTAGGAGAAATAAGAGGGAAAGGGATGTCCATACTTTATGAATATGATCTTGAAATAAAAATTGCTAAATTGGTGAGGAGTTAGGGATTGATTCAATTGATTGTGAACACTAATCCTATATTAAGTATCATACAAGTTGTCCAACAATAATTTCAACCAAATAACTAGTATGATGTAGTCATTCATTCCTGATCCAAGGTTCTTATCATATAGGAATGGGCAAAGAATAGATAATAGATTTTAGGCTCAAAATAGCTCACTTCTTGATCAAGGATGGGATATTGTACGTGAATAACTATGAAGGATTGTATTTGAGATGCATTTCAAAGAAATAATCAGCTAAAATCTTAAGTACCTTTCATGAGAAACTTGGGAGTGGACACCCCTCTGGGAAAATAATAGCTTACAAAATCCTAAGGGTAGGATATTACTGGCCAACCATTTTCAATATTCTCACAATCATGTCATTGAATGTCATCAATGCCAAATCTTCAATATAAAGGAACCTAAATCAGTTATGCCTTAGAGGCTAGTTTTAATTGACAAACCATTTACTCAATGGAGTTTGGACTTTGTAGGGGTTATCAACCATAATTATTTAGATAGACACAAGTATGTTCTTACTACCATAGATTATTGAATAAGATAGAGGTAGTAGCAACAAAATAGTGTAGGACTGAAGATGTTATCAAGTTCTTAAAAGAGAACATTTATACCAAGTTTGGGATGCCAATATCATTGGTCTGTGATAATAGATTAGGGTTTACATATATAAATATGAGTGAGTGGTCCTATGATAATAAAATAGCTCTAAAGTTCTCATCTAATCATTACCCTCAGGGTAATGATTAGATGAGAACTTAAGAGCTATTTTATGGTGCTTTAGAGTCTATAAACAAGAAATTGATGAAAGATATTAAGAAGTCTACAGCTCAACAACAAAGAACATAAAATCTATTACTAAAGTATGCTCTATGGGTTGATATAACTACAATAAAACAAGCTCTAAAATCATCATCATTTATCTTGGTATATGGACAAGAACCAATCTTTCTAATTACTCTCAAATTTCTAAATTACAAGTTTATATAGCAGTATATGGAAAAAGATCAAGAATATGCCAATTCTAGGATACTTGATATCATTTGAATGGAGGATGATATATAAGAAGCATTTTTTAATTTTATCAAACATTAAACTACTATTTATGATGGTTTGACATATGGTTAAATATCAAGGTGTTCAGACAAGGATACCTAGTTCTCCTATGGGACAAAGCATCTAAGCTAAAAGGGAAACATGGTAAATTCACTACTTTATGGATTGCTCCTTACCAAATTGTTGAAACATTAGGAGAAAATACCTTTAAGCTCAAAGACTTGTAGGGAGTAGATTTTAGTTTACCAACCAATGGGCAGTATCTCAAGCATTACTTCTCTACTGGTCTACCTCAAATCTTTGTAGAGTAATTTATAAGATTAGTTAGAGTTAGTGTAGGTAGGTTTATATTAGTTTCATTCTTAATCCTTGTTTTTAGATAGTGTTTTTGAATATATGTTTCCTTATTGTATGTTTGCTTTCTTTGTTTTATTCCCTGGCTTCCAGTAAGTCTTTTACAAGGCAGGTCTTCAAACTCCAAATCCATCTAAGTGCTCAAAATAACTTCATAAACTAAGAATGTGGATATGACTCTTAAACACTGGTTGATCATGGATTTTGGAAATTCTAAGCTTAATGTTATGTTTTTGATAAATTTATGAAGATTAATAATTAGACAAATTGTTCCTTAAAAATCTTAAACCTTATTTTGATCTAAGTTTGACTTTAATAAGGATTGCATGTGCTTAAGTGAAAGTTTGAATTATTATAACAAAGTCATGTTAGAAATTAAATAACATTATTCCCTAGGATGAAGTCTATGACCAAGGATGATTGTCTTGAAAATCAAACATTTGACAAAAATTCTAAAGACCTAGCTAATTATGGTTCTTAACCTTTGTTCAAGAGCTAAATATAGTTGAAAAATACAAAAATAAAATCCTTATCAACAATCTAAAAGTTTTATAATCAAAGGTGATTTTGGTAACTTCCACTAGGGCTATGGAAACCTAGTTGGTAGTGGAGCAAGTCCTTTAGTGGAACCAAAGGTATCTCTATTAGGGTTATAAACCTCTGGCCGATAGCATAGCAATTTCCAAGCCTTCCCTTTTTATAAATTATAATTCATAATGAATATCTAAATATGCTACAAGTCTATGTTAGTGATTAAGGTCATGAAATCTAGAAGTTGTTTTCTAAATCCCAATGGCAAGTAGTAAATGAATCAAAGCACACACACAACATGACTGAGTTTTAATATTTGAATTTAATTCTACATTTGTAATACTTGTTTCAATTATGAATTAATCTTAATAATGGTACTTGATCATGTGGAATGATTATTTTTGTTATTATTTTGAACCAAGAATATCTAAATTCTAACATTCTGTAATATTTCCCCTAGAAGTTGCCATTTGTTGAGGTCAAAATTCCCCATTTATAAAAAATGAGGACCCTTGTTTAAATTTTGTAAATTATGCTATGAATCAGGTATTTAATTTAATCAGAGTACGTTGTCGAATATAATGTTTTTATCTAGATTACATTGACATGTTAGTACATAATCTTTATTTGATCTTATATAATGTTCCTAACATTTGGCTCACGTGTTTCCATCTTGCAAGATCAATGGATCTTCATTAGAATAAATGAATGTTCATGGGTTGATTCTTCAATCTTAATTTGAGCCTTAATTGGTTAACTAATATTTTCCCATTTGATTCATTATGTTCACATTTGGTCCTTAATTTATTAATTGATTCCAAATTTAAATAAAGTTTAAAGCCTTAGACTAAATTACTTTCGCCTAAGTTCTTATTAAAATGGATTCATATTTTTCATAGGTCTTTTTATTCTATTTTAACCTTAGTTTAATTTTATCCTAAGTTTTTCTCAAGTTTATTAATTCATTAAAATTTTAGTCTAAAATTTATGTTAAGTCGTTATACGTCCCGAACACTTACTCTTTAATTTTTACTATTCACGAGTATAAATTAAATATAGGGCTACCAATTGTCAAAATATTGGAAACTTGAATCAATTATTAAGGGAATGCAGGTAATCTCTCAAATTCAATAAGTTAAATTTCCTCAGATCAAGATTGATGGTATGTATTCTTATGTATAAATTCTTATTGATTATCTATGTTGAAGACTAGGGTCAATAAGTCAATATCAAAGATCGACGGTGCATGTTCAATTATGCAAATAGAGATCTAATGGTGATCTTGAAGTCAATATGTCAAAGATCTTGAGATTAAATATGATGGCTACATGTGTCACAATCATGGTGAATGGTAAATAGATTAATAGCTTTCATTTGATCAAATGAACAAATATGAGATCAATGGATAATGTTTGATCATATGTTTAGTAGATTAATGTCATATATTTAATCATTCAAATTAAGGATTGATGGCATGCATTTATCCTTGTAGATGGAGATCAATAGTATGAATCGATTCAATAAGTCAGTAAACCTAGATTTCATGCAAGGCCTCCACATGGCATAAATCATTAACTATATGGAGATTAATGGTAGGGTACATAAAAGGCACATGGAGCTACCAAGTGTCATAGTCTCAGAAGCCTAGATCAAATATCAATGGCCCATGTTGAAATTTAAGGCCAGGGGACTCTTGACAAGATTTATAGAGCAAGTTTGATCAAATTTATAGGGGGCACAAGATGAAGACATGTGTCCAAAGTGACAATGGTCATGTTTTTAAATTAAATAAATAGTGTGGCAAGGAGATGCCACATAGGTAGACATGTCAGATCAAAATATTTTGTGGACCCAAGCATGTGAAGGTATAAATATGAAATCAAATTATGATCTAGGTTACTAGATCAAATACTTAAAACACATATTCCTCCATTAAATCTTGGTTAAATCCTCCAAAATCTCTCAGATATATAAAAATCCATAAACTATTCCTACATGCATTGTTTTGAGCCAAAATAGAGACCATGATAATCAAAACTATTCAAAGAGTATAACCAGATAGATGGAAGGGTTGAATTTTGTTGTTCCCAAGTAGACAATTTAATCAAAATCATAACAATTGAAACTTATGGATCTACTTCAAAGAAAATGGTTGAATTATACTTATCATCAGATGTAGAGGGCAAAGCTTTGAAGATATAGAGTTCATGGCTTCTTCATTAAACATAGGAGACAATAATTTCTCAAGCTTATTCTAGACAATAGAGAACCAAATACTTTTAACCAAGGAAGAGGAGAAGCTACTTCTAATTAAGAGATTGTATGATGACATCATGGTAATTCATCTCATAAGATTCCATTATGTTGTCACCAAACTAGAGGTATTACATTGCATCGATGTTCTTAGTCCTATTTTCAAAGATGCTAAAATTGACAAGGGTATTCTTATCCATGAACCTATTTTGAAAAAAAATAACATACATATATATATATATATATATATCCTATTTCTTTTGAGTCCTATTATAAGTTACCTAGGCCCAAATATACCTTACCTTCATTAAGGATATCTTATTGCAATGTTTAAAAGTTGGTAATAAGGTCACTGTAGATCTTAACAAGAAAATTCTTGTGAGACAATTCAAACCAAGAGTTATAATGGTTATGACCATGTTGAACAAATTATATGGATTTGTACATACTGCACATGTCGAACCTATATGGGTGCTTTTTATATATTTCATTATTGAGGAAATGATAGTACCTCCTTTAGGAAAAATCATTAGCATTTCAATAAGTAGACAAATTTATGGGATCAATATGAATAAGAGAATTGATTTCTTCATGATGTCATATTGTTATATTCCCTATGTGTCACAACTAAAATCCCTAACCAAAGAGAGTGGTCTCCTAATGGCACCCAAACTGTCTCCCAATATTATTCAAAATTGTATAATTAAAAATATAGGGACCATATCTAATTTATTTGTGATTGTGTATATCCTAATTTATGCCAAGCCATCAATGGTGTCCCCATAATGAGGGTAACTCCTTTAATCAATAATTCCATTAAGATAATAGGAGATATATGGTTGTACCCTGATTACACTATTATTAAAATAAAGGGAACCTAAAGTTCCCCCCTTGAACTACCAGTACATGTGCTAGATAAGTTGGTAGAATAAGAATTTTCATACCAATTATTCAATGGAATAGATGGGATTTGCAAAACCAAGAGGAAAGGACTTCTCTATGGTTTTCCCATGACTATTGGAAAAACTATTTTAGGCAATGGGACCAAATTAAAATAACCTTTAAAACATAGGATTTCTTTCAATCTGTAAATAGATGACCATAGACAGTGGGATCCCTATGGTATAGTAAAGGATCACTTAAAGAGCAAAGGCATTCTAGTTGTACCTTATGAACATGAACCTAGTGTATTTGAATTATGTACAATAATGAAACCACTTATCATGAAGTTTCTAGAAGACTAAAGTAATATAACAAGAAGCCTAAATCTAGATTGTTGAGAGATTAAAAGATGGAAGATAGATGGTAGCTTGGTCCTAGACAATGTCATCGAGTAGGTGTTGGTTTTTATAGGCTTCCCCCATATAACATATAAATAGATCGTAGGCTTGAAGAAAGAAGACCAAAATAAGTTACTTCAAGTTCTTAAGTCCTTGAGTCCTCTAAAATAGCATATCACGATTTGCCTTAATAAGAGGATGTTCACATGATAACTTTGGATCCATAAGAATCTGTTGAAAATGTATTAAGAATGTTATCCATAAATGATGAAATAGATGTAGATGCATAAGAATAAAATATTGAGGAATCTAAGAAATAAAATGGAAAAGAGAAGTCATTAGACTTAATGATCATTGATCCTCCCCCTTTGAAATACATCAATATATTTAGTGAATATAATCCAATCTATGGACCTGATATACCTGAATGATTCATATATGAACCAAGGATGGAGAAGATTCATATTGCCTATCATCCATGAGACATATTAAAGACTATATACATCCCTATACAATAGGAGTTGAAGCCTTAGATCATAGCATTGAAAAATTAATAAGAAAGGAGGATTGCTAATCAAATTCCATTAGTATTCCAATCACAATCAAAGGTGCCAATTAAGAATATGGGATAGTCTTCAGTAAGATTCATATATGATCCAATTATTATAGACTTGCAAAGAGTGACTGAGATAGTTGTCATGGAAGAAGGTTCGGAGATTGTACATCAAAGGTTTGAAACTATGGTTCACCTAACTTAGAAGAGGGAACATAGACTAGGGGAAGACCCCATGTTTGAATAAGATGTTCTGGAGCTAGCCCTATCCCAATTGAAAAGGTTATAAGTTGTAATCAAAGGATTAAACAAAGATAATAAAATATTGTAAGAACACTCTATTATGTCAGTAGCTATAAATATTGTTAATATTTTTGAAGAAACTATCTATGAGACATTCAATTATTTTAAGGCAATAAGGTCCAAATTAGACATGGTGAATAAATAGCATGCCATGGCTTTGAAACAAGCCAATTAGTGTCAAGGTTCTGATAAGAAATTAAAGGCATTGATCAGGGTACTAATGGAAAATAAAATTCTTAAGATGAAAATAGTTAGCCTAACACACTTAAATATGGCTATGATAATCTTGATGAAGAAAATCAAGGACATAAATAAATGGTCCAAAATCATGGAAGGTTTCTCAAGGTATTTCAAATAAATAGAGGGCAAGATGATACAGATACTAGGAAGTTTGATCAAGGATCTAACCTTCCCCAATCAAACAAGTTTAATAATTGATTAAGAGTTCTAGCATAAATCTACCCAGTTCATCAAAGAGGTGAAGAATAAAAACAAGGTCACCATAGGGGATGACAACAAATATATCTTAGGCATGATCTTGTCATCAAATGAAAATATTGGTAATGTCAAGAGCATCAACGAATCCATGGGAAGAATAGATGAAATCTTTAAAGATTTAGTAGGGAAAATAGAGAAGTTATTCATAGAACCAATCATCCATCTCAAGTTTATTTATGAACAATATGACAAATCCATGAAGATATCGGAACAAAAGCAAAAAGCTATAGTTTCAAGGGCATCTTAAAGTTAACAAGGTTGACCTTAAATATTCTTTTGTTTCAAAACCATGTAAATCATTTGAAAAGAATATATTATTTTGTAAAAGCATGTGCAATGTGTAATGCACATGGCTTATAGGTTAGTCACATTTTAAAAGTGTCATTGCTATTATAATATTTTTAAGAGGGCATTTGTCCTTTATACTTGTCTGATTCTCATTTGATAATGACTAACCAATATACCTCCTAGGTTACTCTTTCAACCTATAAAAAGGGGAATTATCATTGTATAAAGGAGGAAGTCTTTAGAACAAAACTAATATGTAAATTTTGGAGAAATTAATACATGCAAGAGAATTTTATGAATATTTTCTCATTTTGTCTATTTATTTGTTATCATGGTTGTTCCTCAAGTCTATGTTTTGATGTTTAGATTTGAATTGCTTTTATGAATTCTAGATGTGCATGTATTAATGTAGAGTTATTAATTTGATCTTTATGGTAGGTTGACTAAAATTTGTTATATTCATTTAAATATCATTGCTTTTCTAGAAGATGTGTAAATTCAATTTTATTGTTTATGTAAATCTTTAAAATGAATCTGATCTCTAATTTGCATGTTTTCAAATATCTTTAGACATTTTCTTGGTATATGATAAGATCTATATTGTTTGTTAATTTCATATGATATTTTGGTTTTAATATGCATATCTTTGATGAAATGAGAGATTTGTCAAGATGTCTAAACTAAAGAATAGAAACATCTCTATTTCTACCTTACCCTACCTATTTTCTCCTTTTTTGATCAAATCATTGTAGTTTACTTTCTCATTATTAATATTCATGCTAGATTAGATTTTAGACTTTAGATTATGATCATCAATCATTATAATTAGTTAAAATATTTTTATATTCTTCATAAAACTTTAGTACCATGTTTGATCCCAATAACCACTTGCATAATCATTTTGTGAAATAGTCAAATAGCTTGGCCACTAGTCCACCATAGATCTTAGGAAGATCACAACCAGCAACTCATGAAAAATATTCTTTGAATATTGAAATGAGAAGCATTCTCAACACTATGAAAACCCTATATTACATTTACATGCATCAACATAGCCTTAGTATGTTTGATAATTAATTGTCTAGGTATGTATTTCTCTTGTTCAAGAGGATGCTTATATGTAACTCTATAAACTATAATTACCCAATTGGCATGAATGTATTTGACACACACATGATCTATATAAGGTACCACTCAAAGATTATGTATCCAATGGCATCCCAATAACATATCAAAAACACACATGGAAGGTATAACTAAAAAGGTATAAACCATATGTGTGGGACCCACATATAAAGGTAAGTTAATCTCACCAAGAACTTGTTATGAGGTCCCATCAAATGCTCTAGTTTATCTAGTAGAAGGGTTTAAATCATGATGAGTAAAATCCAAGTGCATAATTAATATCATAGTTAAAATTTTATCACTTACACCATTAACCATCATAACACTGCATAGAGGTTGGTGATCAACATATGTTCAAATGAATAAAGAATAAAGATTAGAGTTATCATCCTTAATCTCATTATCATGAAAAGAAATATAAGGTCTTTAAACCATAATATGTTTATGTTGTGTATAAGTATGGTTAATCCCTTTTATTGGGTTCTCATAGTGTGATGGAGGAGGATGTGCATTAATACCATTTTCACTTCTACATCCTTAGAATGGTATTGAAAAGGGTTGTTAAATATTTTTTATTTCTAGTGATCACTAGGTTGTGACCCTGATTACTTTGGAGGATCATCAAATTTAATCCTTTGTTCATCAATAAGGTCTTGGATCTTATGATTCAATGTAAAACATATGTTTGTAGAATTCTTTGGTCCCTAGTGGTAATCATAATAATCATTCACATCATATCCTTTAGGTAGATGTTGACTCATATCAACCTCTATATGATAAGGGAGAGATATAAGATGACACTCTACTAGCCTTGGAAGTAATAAATCAAGAGATTCAATTAAGTGTATAAATTGTCTCCTTGGTGCATTAGATAATATGAGCTAATTAGGTTGTCATGAAACTATATTAACCATGGTGGTTGTTTCCTATTTAAGATCAAGAGGATTTAACTTATAATTTAGTTTTATTTTAAACTTGGTATTAGATGTAGATGTAATCAGTGCATTTGCTACATACTTAAGGTTATTCAATGAAATAAGTTTCATTTCATGGTTTTAAATGACATGGTACAAGTCATCAAAGGATTTAAACTTTTTGAAAATGATGGACTCATATAAAGGATTAAGAAAACTTTGTTTTAAAATTCCTTGAAGTTATTTCTCTACCATAGGATTTGTCATTTTAGCCAACATTTTATTATACCTCAAGACATATTCATTGATAGGTTCATTGGTTCCTTGTTTGATTTTGTAATTAAGGCATAAGAAACCTTTTTGGTAATTTTAAAAGAAAAGTGTTACAAAAACTGATCTACAAGAGGTTTGAATGCTTTCATAGATTGGAGAGGTAAATCATAGAACCAAGTCACAACATAGTCATTGAGGCTCCTTAGAATAATTTTGTCAAAATCCTATCATTGGAGGAATAATCAAGGCATGCCACTTATAAATATCAAAGATGCTACTAAATATCACCCTTGTCATCATAAAATGGGAATTTAGGTGAAACAAAACCAGTTGGCAAAGGTTACAAATATATCTCAATTACAATAGGTTTATAGAACACATCTTTGGAATCAATAACATGAGTAGACTTTAAATCCCTTGTTTAATGTTTGTATCCTTGTCCTCCAAAGTATTTATATCTTGAAGGAGAGTTTAAACTATAGACATTTAGATTAGAAATCTAATTAGTCACAAAATGGGAAGTGAATATGGTTTGAGTAGTAATAGGCATGGAAAATTGGTATTTAAGTTGAAATAATTGTTAATTTCATGGTAAATATAGTAATAGTATTTTCAAGAAATAAAGGTTGGAAGATATAATATATACCTCCACTAGATGTAGGTATATTTATTGGTACATAATCAGTTGTATTGCCTTCTAATGACTTGCCATCATTAGGTGAAGAAGCATTAGCCTTATCATGATTACTTATTTCATCTCTTTTAACATACAAAAATGGAACCATTAAGCCCTTGTTTTTAGTGAGATGAGTGATCAATGATTATTTATATTTCATTGGAAATTGGATTTTTATATTAAAATTTTCCATTGCTTTTACAAATGATAAATTTTAGAATTTACAATAAAGTACAACAATTAGGAAAATAGGAAACATAAACCCCTTAACCACCTAATATTTTGAGCTCAAGGGTCAAGATCACCAAATTTTTAACCCTAAATTTGGATCTAAATCTTAATGGTATAGATATGGATAATAATATAGAAATTAATAAGTATAAGGGTGATAAATAGATCTATAGTAGGCTAATTAATTTAAAAACTTAAATAGAACATATATTGAATTTGTTATGTTGAGATATACTAAAAATGAAAAGTATATCTATGATAGATATTGTAATGATAATGAAAAAAATATAGTTATCTAGTTATAATTATAATATATATCTCTATATAAAATTGGTAGGAAACAAACTGTAAAATAATATGTAATAGTCACCAAATTCTAGATTATGTGCCTTTATAGTTGTGGACACTTGTGTCAACCTAGGAACATTGTGTTAATGCTAGTGTCTAATAAAAAATAACTATTGAAATAGGATGAAACCACTTGGATTCTTTTAGGTTCATCATCACCTCCACTGTGGTGCATTCAAATCTATGTCATGGACTATCACTCCTTATAAATGTTCAAACCTAAGTTCTTCATCTTCATAGTGGCTATGTTAAAAATGGGTTATTGGCACAAGGTGTCAAGATACACAAAATAACCCTTTGTAAATGAGAATTACATACATATTCAATACTTTTAATAGGGCCTTAGAATTATATAGTTATTCCCTATGTGTTGGATTAAGTGTGAGAAATGCAACATGTGATAAGTAAGTACAATAGTGATATGGCTTGTAACTTAGAAAATATAACTCTTGGTCTACTCCTTCAGTAATTTATACCTATATATGTCTTATCCTTATGAAAAATATGGAAATAGGAGAAAATAGGGAAGCTTTTCTCAATTGAATACTCTTTGGTATGAATTTAGGTATGTGTTAGGTGAGTTTAGAGTGAGGAGTGATAGTGCATATATACCACTCTTATTGATATAATATATATCATAATGACACTTAGCTAACCATTGGGATATATTTAATTTACAAATTATATGAATTTAGGGCAATAAATGCCTATGTCATGTAAGGACACTTTCATCGGTGTAGGAGTTTGATTGGGATATAAGTGTCTGGAAAGCAGAAAAGTAAGTACATGTCTAGAACTTGTATAGGTGGAAGAGAAGTAGGTTTTAAGAATTTTGGGTAAGATATAAGACCTAGGTCATAAAAATAAGACTAATAAAACTAGGAGATAGGCCAAGGGTCACAAGAGAGAGCATATGTAAGATTTATAGAAGCAAGAAAGGTCTAGAACTAAGAAAAACAACCAAGGTCTAAGTTTTCTAATTGTATAAGATTAAGGTGCTATATAGTTCATAAATATCATATATAAAAGGTAAGTTTTATCATATGTTCAAGTTTCTTAATCCTCTTACAAGTGAGGAAGATGTGTGTAACATGGGGGGAGGAGTTACTTGTGAGAGTAACTTCTAAATCCAACAAGTGGACCAGAGAGATGAGTGACACCACATAAAAGTTAAAATAAAGTACATTTATAAATATAATAAATGCACACACAAAGAAGACTTTTGATATTCCTAAATTACTATAGGAATGACCCAAATAAGGTTAATTCTCTAATAGATGAATATACACTTTGGTTATGTCTAATAATACCAATATCCAACATTTCATGTACCATATTTTCAATCTCACTCTTATGGACATATAGGTACCTAAACAATTTGATTTTTGGTAGTTGATTACCTATGGTTATCAATAATATACTATTAATAAATCTATGTAGACATGTTCCATTTTTGGTGATAGTCCTTTTGGTATTTCTCTTAAAATGACTATCGTTATCAATAATATACTATTAATAAATCTATGTAGAAATATTTGTTGGTTGTAATTCTAAGGAAAAAATTATGTCACAAGCCCTTTTATCCTAGTTTTGATAATATTTTGTATCCAATGAGAGATAAATATTTGCAAAGGCTTTGTATTAAATCCATAAAGTTCAAATATCATGCATTTAAAATGAAAAAATGATAAAATTATATAAATTAATCTCTATCATTCCTAAGGTTATGAGCCATTATAATTCCAAAATAATGTATAACTCTCCCATGGGAATAAAAATCATAGGAGAGTTTAGCCTATCATCTCCTTTGGAAATTTTGATGCCATGGCATTTTATTGATTGACTAATTATACTACCATCTACATTCATGACTTGAAATTATAGATTTGAATAAATGAAATAGCTCAACCATGCTTACAAATTAGTGTTGATGAATTTATATATACTATCCAAATCAACCAATTATCACATTCTATTTCTTTGGGATAGCCACTACATTAATGGTTTTTTGAGTGTTGATTCCTAAAAGTGCATGACACAAGATAGTTGGATGGGTATCTTCATATTACTCTTTTTCTCATTCTCACCCTCATTAGATACTTCCTCGAATGCTTTTTATTTAATGCAATATTTAATTCATAATAATTTCCTCTCAAAATATTTATGTCCTTTATTGTATTTTTGTCATAGTTGAACCATAACATTTCTTCTTTTTTTTCTTTAATTTGTTGAAGATTCAATTTGTAGGTTAAGGGAATGATTATGATGGAGTAATGTAATCTCTGACAAAAGATAATGCTTTTCATTTGACCAAATATATTTCTTTTTAACTTCATTAAAATATCATGGAATCTGATACTAAACTTCAATGAAACATGTGAGCATCAATTTGGATGTTATTCTTAAACCCACCTAGAAACAAATCATTCAATTTTGTATCTATGCTATCTTCCTTGCATTAAGATAGTTTTGAAACTACTAAATATAATCCTTGATAGTCCCTATTTATTTCAATTTTTTTAACTAGTTGAAGTGGTTCTCTTTTACACTAACTCGATAGTGTATCTATATCTCATTAGTAGACATTGACCATGTAAGAGTAAGGCCTTTCTCTTTATTTTGAGTTCACAACCATCTATACCAAATTAATTACTTTGGTTCCAAATATAGATATGTTATGATTTCATTATTTTCACATGGGGTCTTATGTAAGTCAAATAAAATATATATTTGATTGATCCAAGTGACCAAATCCTAACCCTCAAACTTGTGAAAGTCCATTTTAGATAGCATGTTCTACAAACCTCTATTTTTAATTGGATTATTTTATATAGGATAACCTGAGTGGCCCAGTGAATAATTATTGGGTAGTGAAATATGTCTATATTAGTAATGAGAGTTTCTAATGTCTCATTTATGTTACTCATATTTCCTTTTTTTGTGTCCAATTAACCTTTGACCACATCTAAATCTGATTTTTGATCCATGATTTTCACATCTAGATGGACTTGGATAACCAACCCAAAAAACCCTATATTAAAAGTTTTAAAATACATTTTTTTCCTTTATAGATATTATTTATAGAGTGGAATTACATTTTTCAAGGCCTCAATGTTTGGACTATCCATGCATTAACTTTAGGGTGTAGTGTTTTGCAATTAAGGGTTAGGACTTAGGGTTTAGGGTTTTAGGGTCCAAAAGAGTGTAGCAAAGTATTATATCATTGTGGTCATTGAACTAAGATGAATATAATTATTTTTATTTTATATAAAATTGTAGAAAAGTTTTCAAAAAAAATTAAGAAAAATCCATCAAGCAATATTGTACTGGAAAAATAATCCTTCTAGATTTAAAGTTATGATTTTTGACCTTTAATTCACCTAATAATTATTATGATAGATATAAAAACTATGAAATTTTTAAATAATAATGACTAATATTGGGGTTAATTAGTCTTAAAAAAACTTTTACAACTTTAATTTATAATTCATGAACCATCAAAGCAATACAGTGAACTCGAAACACATCAAGAACCATTTATATGAGCACGAAACAAGAGCATAACATATATAACACTTATTTGAGTAGGAAAACATCAAGGGGAATAAAAATAAATAATGTATAAAAATTTAATATATTCATATAATATAAAAACCAATCTTTAGTGAAACACCAACTCCATATGGAGCACCAACCCTAACTAGTCAAGCAACCACTCAACTAGGCTTTATCAAGCACCAACCTACAAGAAGGCACCAACCCCCTAGATGACTTAGCACTAAATTAGCCACATAAAAATTTTAATAAATTTAATAAAACCTTGTTCATTACACAATATATTATGATCACCTTATTTATCTCTTCTCACTCTTTTATCCCTCTCAAATGACCTTCTAGGCCTCTTCACTTAATTAGGTTTCTTCAAGATTGATTAGGTCATATGACCTTGATCTTAATATGTAGAAAAACTTTCAGATATTCATTAAATATCATATACACTCCTTTTATGGTCTAAAATACCTCCTTATACTCACAATGTGTTATCTCCTTCGCATATACTCTCACGTTCTCTAACTAGTCAATTAGGCCTATTAAGCCTTGTTCTTATACAATCCCCTAGCTCACACACCTCTTGGTCAGAAATACACACTTGAATAATTTTATTACCCTTAAATAATGTCTTATAACATGTTTAATACATTAATAAATCATTATAATAGGTCATCCACAACTTAAAATACCAAAACCTCTTTTAGGCCATAAGGAGACCTAATTCAATTAGGCCTTCATTAGTACACGTTACCCTTTTATCTCCTTGTAACACTTTAAAACTCAAAAAATGGTATAAAAACTTCATATAATACTCAAATATCCCCAAAATTATCTCATATTATGTCCATGATACTTTTTAGTTCTAACCACCACTTGAAGCACACCATTAGAACTATTCACATTAGGCCTTCACATACACAGAAAGGTTTGTCTAGAACATATGAAGATAAAATATTATTTAGACATAAAACCATGAAAATAAATTATTAATATAAAATTAAATACCTAAATAACTTCACCAAGTTCATTATACTTCATCACAAAGGGCAAAAAGACTCAAAAACACTCATGTAACTTGTTCACTCAAAACTGCAAACTAACCTCAAAAACTAATCATGGTCACTTAGAGATCTAGTAACTATATAACGAATTTAAAATAATTAAAATGCATTAAATTTATCCTTTTAAATATCCATATCATCTTAAAACATAAACACCATATGGTTTAGTGGCAACTATTGATCTTATAGACTAATGTGTTGACCTGACTACACACAGTTCTCACTAAGTCAAACAAGCCATTTTGGCTTCATCATTTTCACCATTATACTTGACTCCAAATATTTATATAAATAATTAATAGTAATATATGTCCCAAAAAACATCTCCATGCACTTGGTTTCATCACTCTATCATGATAACACATTCTTATTCATCTTGTCATTGTTGCATGGGTTTCTCAATGCTTGCATCATTTGGCCTATTAGCGATTGGATCACTTGGTTGATTAATTTATCATAATTTATGGATATAACCTATATATAAAAATTAATTTACATTATACATGAGTCTCTATTTTCTTCTTCCATCTATTTTCATACTTTTACTTGGTCAACTCTGAATGCTATAGTAAATCTCTAAGAAATTAGCACTTTCCTATAGGGTATACTCACACACCTGATAAATCAATCACACCTAGAGGTTCTTGGGATATTTTAATATAACCTTAAATATCTTACCATCTCATAAAAATCCATTTTTGGCACTTTTTATGAACAAATTCAACATAGGGTCCTTATTAGGGTTCTAAGAGGGTTTAAACATATTTCTATTGTTAACAATTATTCATAAAGCATAGCCCCTCAATCCAAAAAAAATCATGGAATTTTTATATATAACCCTTCCCCATATACCATGAATATATTAATTTCCCATTCAAAGTTTTTTATCTAATGAGCATAAGAAAATCCTTCTCAGTTTGAGAACACTTCATTTTGAGTACTCGAGAGACCTCAAAATAAACTTTCATGTCTTATAATTCAAAATATGACCTCAAACTACATGAATAAACTTTAAATGACATACCCCGCCTCTAAAAAATCTTATATGATATTAAACATCTTAAAATCTTATCATGACCCCTCATTAGGACATACTCTCTCTCTCTCTCCTCTCTCTCTCTCTCTCATCTCTCTCTCTCTCTCCTCCTCTCTCTCTCTCTCTCTCTCTCTCTCTCTCTCTCTCTCTCTCTCTCTCCTCTCTCTCTCTTCTCTCTCTCTCTCTCTCTCATCTCCTCTCTCTCTCTCTCTCTCCTTCCTCTCAAGACCTTGACCTGTAAACCACATTAGGTCTTGAAATTGACCTTCATATTTATTTTCATGCACTATCCACATTACTCACATAATAAATAAACCTCTCTCATTATTAAATATTTCCATACATCCTTAATATGCCTTGTCAACATATCATGATGCCTTATTAGGCCAATCAAGGTCTAGGAGTGACTTAGGTGCAGACTTGGTCAAAGGTCTTAACTCTATAGGGTCACCCTGAGACTTTCATGATTTATCCAATGACTCTCATACAAGCTCAATAAACCTCATAAAATCATTTATTAATGTGCCACTCATCTCACCAAGCCACCATGTTCATACCTTCTTACAAGGTCTTTTCATGCCATGACTAGACTTAGGCTACTTAAAGAAATGCACCTACATAAAACCATAAATCATTGGTCTCATTCAAATTATATCCTTTTCATTCAAATTCTCTTTCATGAAAACATCCTTCAGTGAAAACACTCCATCGATTCCCTTTGTCACATCAACATGTTACCAACTAGGCATATTCTCTCAATGACATCAACCTTATGCAAGATGTACCACTGACATCAATGACAATATTCAACATGCCACTGAACATTTCCAAAATCAAAGCTCTGATACCATTTGTATTGAAATTACTTATATGTATCAAGTAAATTCATATCAATATATGAGAATATAATTAACAAATAATATAAAAATAATAATAGATTATAATAATTAAGATCAAAATAGAGCACATCCACACCAAATTTTGATAGCATAGCAAAATTATAGAAACATAAGACTAAGCCACTTTCAAAATCCAAACTCCAAAATCATTCAATAAGAATATAATTTGTAATGTGATGATTAATAACTAACCACTATCACCTATATATACCCTACTTAGGATATGGCTACTCCATAGTTTGACTCTAATAATTATATGAGAACATAGATAATTTTTAGATGATAAGGTAAAAGGTTATGTTAGCCATAGATTAGACACACATATCCCTATACATGATATAAATTAAGGGCATAACATTGAGTCAATAAAATCACCATATCTCATGGAATATCCTATAGCTTCAACCCATGTAGTTTTGCAATCCAAGATACATGGAAACTATTCATATGTATCATAATATTGATTTGAAACCATGATCAATTTTTATGCCATGGCATACTCTTACATAATCTATAGTATCTCCATGAGAATAATATATACACATCCCTCCTATTGATGTTGTAATTTATTACACATCTCATGATTATTTATTAGAGACATTAGTGATAAATTTGATTCATATAGCTTGAATTTTGGTACTATAGACCAAATTATCCAATAGCCATGTTGACCCACATCATGTACTTTATTAATAAATCTTTATTGTACTATAGATTTCTTATCTTACACAGCCTTTTTCTATGTATCTTACCTTGTTTATTCATTTCTCTTTGAGATTTTTTTCATTCTTCAATTCCATCAATTTGATACCATGGAACTTTCCTTCTTTTTTTATTTCCATTCTTCTAGACAACTCATTTTTATTGGTTGATTGGTATGTTGCACTATCCCTACCTACTTGATTTTTCATCCCATGTTGATTACTTACATAGGTCTCCCAATGTACATATTTTTATGATTGATAATGGTTCAAGTGAAAACATATGAATTATGACATTGCTCACTAGTCTTGGACACAAACATAGATACTTAATTGATATATATACTATGATAAAATGACTTGATGTAAAATGATAAAACCATATTGGGGGAATTGTAATACTACTTATGGTATAATACAAAGCTACTACTACATGGTTCTTATTTTTTCACAATATTGGGTTATTTTATATGTTATTAAGTCATCCATGGATAAATAATATATGTGTAATCACATCTTTGATACATTTATTCTTAAATTCTATCTATAACAACTGGGTGGTTATAGTTCTAGGTGTTTCACATAAGCACCACATTACACTGGAGACATTTCTTCCTCCACATCCACAAAAAACATATTTAAAAACCATTATAGTTTCATGATAAAAATGCAAATCATAGATAGATAATTTATCTTCCTAAAATACCAATTCTATAGTGTCTATGACATCACTGATATATTCAATTGTAGGAGATGTTACCTATTCTAACACATATATAATAACCTTACACAAATATTTTGTGCATTTTCCATAATGAATAGTAACACATTATCATGGAATACAATAAATTCCATTTGTTACTATGGTTATCATAGCTATACATCATATACATGAGGATGTTGACTATGATGATGATAGTGGATATTTCATAGTGTATGATCATTTCTTTAATTTGAACAATGATAAATATGTTAATCCTCACCCTCTGCATGTGACATCCAAAATGATCAATCCAATCCCTATATGTGAGCATCTCATTTATTGGATCATAGGTTAGTAGGGACTTATTTAAAAATTCAAACAAAAAAAATCAAATATTAAAAAATATAAAACCAGGACCTATCCATGACATGATTTGTTAGTACACATGACTGATTGATTTTACATAAATATACACGACATATAGTTTACATAGGATACATGGACATACAAATGGGCTAATTTTTCACATTAGGGGCATGCCTACACTGGGGGAATATTTTCACACTTACCATTTTATATATTTATATATTGGTCTTTTCATCATTGTATACTATTATACATGATATGTTCTTACCTATATTTTATAGAGTGTCATTTCCTATGGAGAGTGTGATTTTTTATACCAGATGATGACATTGGTTAATTATACAAACTATCATTACTTTCTCCATGTGCGATTGATGTTGATAGTTATTAAATTATGTGATCATTTATATGTGTTATATTCCATGTTCTATGAGTTCATTAAATTTTCCTTGCCACATTATTTTTTAGTTGTGATAGAGGATCCTCTAATCCATTTCATATTTGTGTCAGTTAGAGTCGAGTCATGTCTTAAGTGCTTATGTATTTATTGATAATGATATCATGTGTTTGTAGTTAAATATATAATTATTTATAGCTTTTATGACATGATTTACACCATGCATACTTATATTTTTTTGATGTTGGATTTCTTTCATGTATCTATTTATAATTAATATTCCATGACTAATGGTATATCTACTTGGCATGAAACTCGTATTCTTATTTCCAGATTACATGATTTAAATATGTTTGAATGATAAAATTGTTAAATGATGACATATATTATTATGATTTTTATACATACATTAATGGTTATAATTTATAATATATAATGTGTGGTGCACATAAATCTTACTTTTAAGATGAGTGATTCATAGGATTCATCCTTCATGTCAAAAGGGGGTATATATTGGGCTTGTCTTGGAGATTCAAGCCATGAAAAACATATAGTTCACATTTTGGGTCAAATTAGTTGATTCACATAGGAGATATTATACATGTTGAAACATATGTGGGGGATTATAATTGATTGTGAGAAATAGTTAAAATATTTCATGATATTCTGAGATAAATTATATGGGTCAAATTGAGGAGATTTATCAAATCCATTAGATTGAGTAGATTGATGGAAATTATATAAAATTATTATAGAGATTTTATGGAATTATATATCACTATAAGGTATATATGGATCATATTTGGGGAATGAATGTTGTTCATGTAAACACTTTTGTATTTTTTATCTTATAGATCAATAGGGAATGGTGGTACTATGTAAGCACTTTGGATTTATAATCCACATGTAATGGTTGATATGTAGTTCAATTTTCACATACAAACATAATTTAAGGTTTAATTTTGGCATATTAACTTGTTTTGTGGATCCACCTTTGCATATGAACCTAGTTTTGGGGTTCTAAAAAACAAATTATGATGATGTATAGACTATTTAGTTGAGGTTTATGCGGCACTCAACTTCCAGTACTTCTCCTTCTCTAAAGGTGTTTGAGGAATTTATATTCCTCAATCCATGGTTTCATCAACTTATATCTCCTTTGGGCATAATCAACCCATGGCATTTTCTAGATAAGTTCAAAAAGTGGAAATTATCAATTTCATTCCTTGATTTATCAATTTCAAATTATTTAATGATCTAAATCATTTCAAATTTTGTATCATGAATGCAAATTAATCTTTACATGTTTCCTTGTAGGTTAATTATATTTTACCAAATTATGGGATTGTAAATATTCCATTATTTTCATTTGATCACATTTCATGGATCAAATGGGACATTTGGGGAATGCATATCAACACTAAGTGTGGTCAAATCATAGATACCAATTTTTTTTGTTATAATTTTTAATCTAGAATTTTCAATGCTAGATTAAAATATTCATTTTTTGGCACCTAAATTTGTTATTAGACACTTTTTAAAAATTAACTTTGGCACACTTTGACATATTTAGACTTTGTGTATACATTTGACTCTTTTGCACACTTTCCCTTATCCATATACCCAGCTATTGTCTTAGCTAACCCAATTTATTGGATACACATATTCAATATCACCCTAATCTATAAAATAAATTTATATAATATTATTAAATAAATTGCATTCATATTTTAGATCATTTATTTCCACTTTTAGGATAGTACTATCAATAGTAGGATAAATACAACTTATCGTAAGTGTCTGCCTCTATTAGTAGTGTCCAAGAACACTCAATGACAATTTTTAAAATTTTAAAGTCTCTATTATATTTTAATACACATATTTCATGAGTTGGTCATAGTATTAAATATCAAAGAGTCAACTATAAATATAAATCAATCCTAAGGTCATACTTAATTGTTCACTACTTGGCTATTACATTAAGAATCACTAGAAATTTTGAGAAACCTATTAGCACTCTCTTGAGACATTATTACAAAGTCATAAATAGGTAAAAATCCTTTAAAAATTAATCTTTGAGATTATTATTAATACAAACATGGATCAAAGTTTCATTTTTGTATGTGCCTAAATCCATGCATTACATTTCATTCTAGATTGATCATAATGTTTCATACACACATCTAAATCAAAAAATATATGCAGTTTAAACACTCTTTATAGAAATAAAATGTATGAAATGATTATTAACTTAGTTGTTAATGGTTTGGCATATCCAAACCAACATACAAACACTTTTTAAAGGGTCATCTTGGTGTCAAAAGTGTGACTAGGGTTTCAAATATAAGGAAAATAAAGATAATCACACATGACCGAAGGATAATGAACACACAAGAGTATTTGTAGGTGTATACATAGTTTTATGAGGTGTCATAGACATAAAATTTTCACATATATATTATTTTTATGGCATATATTATACCCATAACCATAGGGGTCTGATTTTTTATGAACATTTGTCTAGGATTTGAGCTCTTGTTTCTTATTCTAAGTGGTTATATAGCAGACAAACAACATTTTTAAGGTATAGTGACAAATAGAGTTAGTAATAGAAAATTATAATAGGATAAGTACCTTTTTTTTATAGCATTTTTTCAATTTAAATATTATAATTGTAATATCAATCTATCCATTTACATTCAAATTTGTATGATTATTGTCTTATTTTACATAATATAAATACTCATAGTTTAACTTCATTTAGATCATATTAATCAAAAAATAAGTAAAATGGTATTAGATCATGAATAAAAATGGGTCATGAAGAAATTGATAATGGTACTCAAAAAAAATTTGGATGTGAAACAATGAAGAATGTAATGGATTATCTCAACAAAGTATGTAAATTTATTCAATTTTATTTTTTATAACAATTTTTAAATTAATTTAATACTTTCATTTTTGATTTTTTCTTAAAAAAATTTAAAAGTATTTATTAATTTTTGGAAAGAGTGGAACATTTTATAATTTTTTTAAAAATAATATAATTTAAGAATAAATTAAGAGAAGTCTTATTTTAAATAAAAAGAGTGACTTGAAAATAAGGAAGTTATTCAATTTATCAATGTGTAATTGCAAAAAAGTGGCATATGTTTGGATGAAGCATGTTTTAAGATGTTTTTGTTTTTGTTTTTGTTTTGGAGTCATATAATAATGGAATGTGGATAAAGATTAAATATTTAATGTTCTATTCCTTAGAAAATATGGTTTTAGATGGTTGCATGGTTGCACATGCCATAATTTGTATTTCATTTTTCCTTGATTTTGTTATCCTTGAATTGAAATTATTTCTATAAGATTTAATACGTTATTGGTAATGGTTTGAAAGTTTTGAATTTCATATATATTTTTTAAGGAGGTGAATGGCATTTGAAAAGGCTAAAAAATAGTAATGTATAGCATATACTTGCTCTTTATAGATAAGAAAAAGTCTTTTCATAATAATTTATACTTAATCAACATGAATATGATTATGATATATGAGCCCTTAATAAAAATATTTTTCATCATAATTTCTACTTACTCAGCATTAATATGAGTATGTTATATCTTCCCTTAAATATAATACTTTCTCTTTTTGCTGAAAAAGTGTGAGAAAATATGATTTGGAATGACCCTTTCATTTCTAGGTTAAAGAACAAACAATCATTTATTTTAAGATTTTTTTAGACAAAAATAAACAACAAATAAATTTTTAAATAAATGTTAAAAATTAATGTGTATAAGGGTTAGTAAGTTCATGTTTTATAAACCATTACAATTGAATAGAGGTTAGAGATTCAGCTCTCATTATCTTCTTGTTTTGCAGATTTTTAAATTTCACACAAGTCTATATTTGTAAATTATATTCAAGTTTAGTCCATTGTTTATCAATTGGTTTTTATGAGGATATGATAAAGAGGTGTTTTTAAGACTTTGATCATATAGGAGGTCAAATATTCCATTCCCACAAAGTAAAAATATATTTCTTTTAAATCAAGTAATTTTTAGTTTTATAGTCCATAGCTAATCTATGTTTCATCATTTGATATTTTATTAAAGAGGTAGGCTTGTAACAACATGATTTTTAGCTTTTTTCACATTTTAAGTCCATCATAATAATATATTTTTGTTTTGGAGTCTCCCTTTCATAATTTCTTATAGAAAATGTATTAAAAGTGAAGAAATAAGGTATTTTAATATAAAATAGATGTATTTTTATTATATATGACACCTTGTATATATTATGCAATTAATATTTTAAAATTTTATGTAATGTAAATCAATGTAATCCCATACCTTTCTAATATTAGTACCATTAGAGTTCAAATGTAGTATCCTTTGGACCATAATTCCATTAGGATATATCAAACTGACATAGCCAAAGACCATTTCCCTCCATATTGAATATGTTTCTAACTCAAAGATAAGGGAAATGATTTAGTGTAAATTTTAGTTTTGTTTAATTTTTATGCATTTTTATAGTTTTATAAATTGCTTTTGATATCATTGATGAGGAGTAGACTAGTTATCTAGTGGTTTTATTTCTACATATACTTATCACCTCTCATGTGATAGGAAGAAAACAATATTTTGGTTTATTATCAATTTTCAGTGATTGTACTACTAAAAAGGGTTGTTAGCACCATATGTTTTGCAAAGTGGTCAGATTTTTTTGGATTTAGATAAGATGCACCATACAGAGGTAAATAATTATCATTGAGACATGAATCATTGTTGAACTTAAGTATTACCATGATGATGTTCATATTATAATATATGTATCAGTGATAAGAGGGGATAAGTCTACCCAAGATGTTGCTCATCTTCATGTCAAGTTAGTATTAAAATAATATTTAGGCATAGGGCACAAAATATATGTTGGCATAGGTTGATGAGTGTTATATATATAAAGGGTTAGTTTTTGAGTTATGGAAAGTATTATTGGATGGCTTTAGATTCATGTTGCTCTATATCATTTTTTGGTCTCCTTTAGATCAAGGTGGATTTTTGGGTCTAATGATAAAAAGTTTATATTATATTTATTAGTTATGTACAAGGCATGAATTTCCTAATGAGACACCCCCTTTAGTATGTTTAAGTTTTATAATATTTTTTAGTGTGAAAATTATGTGCATAATTTTGTGAAGCTAAGTCTCATGTGATAACAAGCTTCAATAATTTTTTATTTGTAAGTATTTATAAAAAAATATGCAACTACTTTTTAATCAATAAATATTACATGGTGCAAACATTTCTTCATTTTCATGATATTTTCCATTTTTCCAGCACGTACTACAACATACTTTATTGACTAAATTTGATTTAGCCACTAAATTCAATGAATGATTATCTTAAAATGAAACATAGAATTTGTTATATATTCACAAGTAAATTTAACCTTGCACTTTCACATATTTGGATTGTTTCCTATTTTTTTAACAAATCATATTAGATTATATTTCATTTATGACACTTGTTGTTCACATTGATATATTCATGTTAATACCAAATATACTAGAATAATTATCTTGACTAAGCCCATAGTCATAAAATATTCATGTTATATCTAATTATATCATGTCCTCAATACTTAAACATTAAAAAATAATTATGCTTCATGCCTTAGAGTAAACCCAAATAGTTTCTTTCACAACCCATTAATGTTTTTAACACAAGTGGTTATCTTTCATTTCTCAACAATGGGATAGGCATGATTGCAAGCATCATGTTTTTCCATTTATCATTATATGTTTAGTCATACTCATTTTAGTTTGAATTAATGGTAACCATTGCATATATATTCATGATTACCTATGCATTAGTTCTCTTCTTTGAATTGCCCATTTTTCCCATGGAAATTTATTTATTTAAATTCATCCAATTAATTTCAATAAATAAAGGTCTTTAACTAATTTTTATAAACTTTCATTATCTCATAAGGTTTTTTTTCAATATATCTTTTTTCTTTAGACTACGACATAGTCAATGGTGTTTTATCATTTACCAGTATCATTACCAAATAAGTTTCTAAACAACTTAATAAAAACATTTAATTCTACAAGATCCCATATATAAGTCATATAAAAGGAATTATAACTTTATATTTATTAGAAAGCTTCCATTTTCACATCATTACACAATAAGAAAATAAATCACTTTCAAAGTGATTCAAAAATTATTATGAGTTTATTTTTTTATTTGATAGGTTAAAATGGGTTGAAGGGACCTAGACCCTTTACAAAAGAGAATAGAATGAGAAAATGAGTGATAGCAAAAAAGAAACCAAACAAGATAAGGGTAAACACTTTGACAACCAGCCTAACTTCCACTAAACATTAACCAAAAACTAGTGGAGAGCACAAAAAAGATCTAACCCAAACAAAAGGGAATAACTAGAGTTATTATATCTTAGATTAGGTGACCAATTTATTGTCTACTATATTAGCTTTCTTATGACATTTTCCTTTGGTGTGGCTACTGATTAATTACTCCTCCACTTTTTTTGGCTTCTTCCTTTTTAGGTCTTCATGAGGGGAATCCTTAATGATATCCTCAGCAATCTGGATGTTCTCCTCCCCAATGATATCACTTTGAAAACAAATCATTTTCAAAGTGATTCAAAAATTACTATGATTGTATCATAATGGTTATACTTTCCCATATTTATGCTCTTATCATTTTCTTGATTATTTAGTTTTAATTCCAAATATAATGAAGCCCTTTGTAAATTAATATTATCTACTATTTCATTATTTATGAATTATAATATCTATCCTAAAAGACATGATCATAGTAACCTTTGCTTGATTTAACCACAATAATTTCTATTGAGATATCCTCCTCCTTAATTTACAATATCAAAAATGTACTTTATTCATTCATTTGTTTACAATATCTATGAATGGATTTACTTTAAATCTTATTTATAAGAAAAAAAACCATTTGTATATCCCTTTAACTAATATATAATAAAACATTACATATTAATTACTCCACATCAATTCATCAATAATGTATTCAATGTGATTTTTATTGTATTAAAGATAAACTATGGGTTTTGAAAGGTCCAAAAGCCTTGATACAATGAAATCCAAATATAAGGCATGACCAAAAAATAAGTGAGACAGACAAGAAGTGAGTCTAGTATTAAACCATAAAGGCCTTCCTACAACAAAATATCAAAGAAAGAAACACCAACAATCAGTAAAAAGTTATCAAAACAAGCCAAAACTAATGACATGTGACGTCACACAGGTTTTCAATTGCTTACCAATCATCTTTCACAACTTGAATTTGATCTTAAAAATAAGATTCATTATATTTATCTCTAATTATTATTTCCACTTCTTTCCTCACATCCTATTATTGGGTGATTCTTGTATATCATTCTCTATTTTATTCTTAATCTTATCATAGAGGGTTTTAAAAATCTGGGTGTAATTCTTAATTATATATTTGTTTGTGTAAATAACTTAATTTAGTCTCTATTTAATGGTTTACACTTCCCTCTATGCATTCTCTAATTTTTATTTTTATTTTATTAATCTCTTATTTGATTTGGTAGATATCTTTGAGTAAGTCCCATTGGGCTACATCTTCTTCGGGACCCTTTTTCCCCTCACCATTTGATCTTTAAAATATTTCTTTAAATTTTTATTTTCCTTAAAAATACCATTCATGATGAATATTTTAATCCTTAAGGAACTCTACAATTTATAAATTCTCTCAGTTTGGTCATCTGTCATCCCCTTCTTCTTATTCCCTTTAGGAATTGGTTTGATTTCCCTAGACTCTAAGTTGCCATCATCTAATTCCATGTCACAAAAATGATAAGAGTGAAGACTACATGAGGGTTGGTATAAACATCCATAACAATAAATTCCTTAGTTGTAGGGACCTAAACAAACTCCTTTCCACTAGGGTATTTGAATTTAGAGAGGGAATCTCCACCTATTTATAAGATTAGCTAGGTTTAAAAATACATTCCTAGAAGGTACTTATTCATCTATGTTAGTAGTAGTAAGGATATGAATGGTGATGATCCTAGGGTCCTATAAATGGAGATCATTTTTTCTCATAACCATTAATGCTTTATTTTCTTGTGCCCTTTTATCACCTTAGAATCATTAAATTCAATTTTGGTTTCCTTAACTCCTACCAAAGCTTCTTTCTCTGTGCTCTTGAGTTTGGTACATAAATGTTTGATAAAATACAAGTTCTATTCTCATATTTATTGGTGAAAAAAATGCAAGGTGGTTATTTTACTCAAGAGAGTCCTTCCTTCAACCTTGTTGTGTTGGAATAATTGGCATTAATGTCAAACATAATTATATCCAGAAGTCAATGGAATTATTTCCAAAAATGAATGGAATTATTTTTGTAAGTGAACAAACATGTTACCAGAAGTGAATGGAATTATAGATGAAAGTGAATTTAAATGTCTACAAAAATGTTAATGGAAATGTTGATGAAAATGTCAATGGTCACATCTCTTGGTGAAGAGGTACCTCTTGGATGGGACACATCCTTTAACGGCTATATAAGGGAGAAGAGATGTGGAAGTATCAAAATCATTTGATTTGATTGAAGAATATATAAGTGTGAGAGAGAAAGAAAAAAATAAAAACAAAAATATTTTAGAATAAAAGTGGTTGTTAAAACAAAGAATCCTAAGCAAAGTATAAAGGCATATAGCAGTAAAGCTATATTATAATTGATTAGATCTAAAAGAGTGAAGAAGTAAAGCTCTATCATCTATTATGTAAGTAGCAAGTTATAGATAGAAGTGTTATTTCATCTAGAGGGTTGGTGCCTTCATTCAAAAGGGTTGGTACTCCTTTGAGTTGGTACTCACAAAGTTTCATTGAGTTAGTGCTTGGCAAAGGAGTTGGATCTCTTGTAAGTTGGTGCTTGCAAAATTGTATTGGGGTTAGTGCTCTGGTAGGTTGGTACCTACAAATTTTTATATTGAGATATATTTCTATGTGGTTTTCTCCCAAAATGGTTTGCATGTATAAATATTGTGTCATTATTACTTTGTGTTATGTAAGTTTGATTTGAATATATTACATATCTTAAGTGGAATAATTGTTTATGTAAAAGTGAAAAAGATATCTATTACTGATTTAGCCCCCCTCTTAGTAATATCTTATGCTTAACAATTGGTATCAGATCAGGTTCCTTAAAATATAGTTTTACTGCTTGAAGGTAGATTAGGTAAAGCATACATGGATAGTTCACAAGGTCAGGAAAGTTTTTCCATAAATAAAGCACCATTGTTTTATGGTACCAATTATGCTTTCTATATCATATGAATGAGGACATATGTGATGGCTCTTAGGTTTGAAATTTTGAAATCTATTGTAAATTGATACATAGATCCACAAACACCACCAACAGATCCCATTAGAAAGAAGGCTAGTGAAAATAATGCTAAGGCAATGAATGTTATTTTGTATGATCTTTCTGAATCTAAGTTTGTAAAAGTTATGAATTTAAAGTTAGCACATATTATTTGGGAGAAGCTTAAGACCATCTATGAAATTGATGAAAATGTTAGACAAGCCAAACTTTAGACTCACAAGAAATAGTTTGAGAGTCTTAAAATGAAAGAAGAAGAGAAGATTATAAGTTATCTTCTTTGAGTTGATGAAATCGTGAATGTGATTTAAGGACTTGGATAAAAGGTAGAGGAGTCTACCATAGTCTAAAAGGTGATAAGGTCTTTACCACTAAGATTTTATGTGAAGGTCTCTGTTTTAGAGGAAATGAGAGGTCTTGACAAGCTATAAATGGATGAGCTACATGCAATTCTCATTGTTTATGAAATGAGGACAAAATTAGAGAGACCATTTAAAAATGAAGAAGCCTTCAAAGTATCAATGAAGGAGAAATCCAAAGATTTAGAACTGAGTGATAGCTCAAGTAATGAAGAGGATGAAAAGGAAACCTTATTTATTTACAAGTTAAAGAAAGGCTCAAGAAAGTACACAGGTAAGTTACTGTTCAAATACTTTAACTATGGTAGGATAGGTCATTTTGTAGCTAAGTGTCCTAAAAAGGATAATAGTGATGATGAAGAAAGTAAATCCAAGTAAAATAATAATTTCAATCATATCAAGGATAAGAAGAAGTTTGACAAATAAAATAAGAGCCTATACTCTAAGAGGAATCTTAGCTCTTCTAAAGAAAGTAGAGTTAATGACTCAGACAATGATAATACAGAGATTTTATTCATGGACATAAAAGAAGATCACTTTACAAAGTAAATTCAATGACTCAGACAATGATAATACAGAGATTTTATTCATGGACATAAAAGAAGATCACTTTACTAGAAATACCAAAGAAGAAGAAGAAGAAGAAGAAGATGTAGAAGAAGAAGAAGAAGAAGACCTTGAGGAATAAATTAGCTGTGCCTTAGGGGACAAAGTTTCTCAAGAAAAGGAATATGAGATAGAAACTTCAAATCAAGAATTATGAAAAGGAGAGTCGAGACTCAAAATTTAGAATGGTGCAAGGCCTATAAGAATCAAACAAGATGATTTCTGATCTATAGGCTCATATTGAAAAATATAAGAAAGTTGAAGAAGATATAATAAATAAATTAAATGAGAAAAGTTAATATTGTAAAAGGTATGAATCTAAGATTTCTTATTTAAAAAGAGATCTTGAAAAGGTAAATAATAAAGTAGTTAATGAATTGAAATATGATAAAAGTACTCAAGTATTAAATGAAATTTTGGGAAGTCAAAGATCATTGTCAAACAAGACAACCATTGGATATAAAAAGGAGAAATAAAAGTCTACAACTTCCATGGAGCCTCTGGTAACATTAATTATAGAAAAGACTAAGAACTATACTAAAGCTAAGAAAATAAAGATAAGCTCTAACAAAGAAGGCAGAAAAGAACAAAATTATAAAATAGCACCCACTCTAAGATACACCAATAAAACCAAGTTTGGTAATTAATTTTATGGTTATTACTATTAGATTGTAGGAAGAGAGATGGGGTTAATGATTTTATGAATGGAGACAAGGGAACTCATAGAGCTTCAAACAAAAGCTACAACTCATTTACTCCCTTATTAGAATTTAATGAAGAATATATTATATGTTACAAGTGTAAAAATTATGAACACATAGCTTGTTATTTTAGGAGCGAATTCAAATTAGTGAAGAAGGATCAAAGATTCAAGGCTTAAATAATAAAGAAGAGAGATCAAAAAAATACATGGAAGAAGAAGTAAGCTGAATATTCCATGATCATCTAGATAGCAATTCATGCAAGAGATGAGGGAGAGCCCTCATTCATTGATAGTGGTTATTCAAGACATATTATAGGATATAAAATCAAGTTTATCTCACTAAATAATATCAATGGAGGTTAGATGAAATTTGGAGACAACACCACAACCAAAATTGTCAGAAAAGGTATGCTCAACTTGGACAATGGTAAAACTAAAATTGAAAATATATAATATGTGGAAGGGTTTAAGCATAATATTTTAAGTGTGAGCCAAATGTGTGACCAAGGACACACATTCAATTTCTTCATATAAGGATGTGAAATTAGAAAGAGAGACATAGATGAATTGATTGGAGATGCTCACAAGATAGGGAACAACTTATACATGTTGGTAGATGTCAAAGAAGACAAATTTTGTTTAAGTTAGGTTAAATAAATTTGGATTTGGCATAGAAGAATGGGTCACATAAATTTCGAAAACATTTTTAATATTATCAAGAATCAGGTGGTAAGAGACAATCTAAAAATTACAAAACCCTCAAGCACACTTTGTAAACAATGTCATCACAAAAAGTAGTCCAGAGCATGTTTCATAACAAGGGAGTATTATACCACCAAGATGATAGATCTCATTCACACTGATCTATGTGGACCCACCAAAACATAGAGTACTCAATTTGAGAGGTATTTTATGTTAATTGATTATTATACTCAAATGACATGGGTGACATTCTTGAAATAAAAATTTAAAGCATTCAACAATTTCAAAGAATTTAAAGCTTTGGTTGAAAATGAAATTCAATTGAAAAAAAAATGCCTAAGGTTTGACCGAGGAGGAGATTTCATTTCCAGTGAATTCATTGAGTACTATGAATAACATGGAATAAAAAAACATTACTTAGCTGCCAAAACCCCACAACAGAATGGGGTTGTAGAACTAAAAAATAAGATAGTTCAAGAAATGGCAAGAATGATATTGAATGAATCTAAGCTACTAGATAAATATTGGAGTGAGGTAGTACACATTACATTACATATCCTAAATAGAGGACAACTTAGAGTCAATAGTGATAAGACTTTGTATGAGTTATGGAAGGGGAGACCAACTTCTGTCAACTACTTCAAAGTATTTGGTAGTAGATGTTTTATTAAGAGAACTGAAGAAGTATTGGGAAAATTTGCATCAAAAATAGATGAAGGAATATTTTTTGGATATTCTTTCAAGATTAAATTATAAAAATGCTATAACAAGAGGAATCAAAAGATGATAGAAAGTGCAAGTGTTAGAGTAGATGAAGCTAGAGTTTAGGAAGCAAATGACCCATTATAATTACCTGACATTATTAAAGAAGAAGACATTGAATTTTAAAATATGGATCAATATGAGTAACAAGACACCAAAGCTCCATCATGATTCATCTATAAAAATCATGCCAAGAGCTAGATTATTAGAAATTTAGATACTAGAGTGTAGACCAAAAGAAGGTTGGTAAGTAATCATGAGCAAGTAAATTTTTCATTATTATCTAAAATATAGCCCAAAAAATTTTAAAAAGATATCCATGATGAACATTAGGTGAAATCAATGCAATAGGATCTAGGCCAGATTAAAAAGAATGAAACTTGGGAGCTGGTGCCAAGAGAAATAAATTAGAATGTGATCAACACAAAATGGGTGTATAGAAACAAATTGAATGAGGATGGTTATGTGACCTAGAATAAAGTGAGATTAGTGTGTAAGGGGTATGCTCATATCAAAGGAATTGACTTTGAAGATAATTTTGCTCTAGTAGCTAGGTTAGAAGAAATTAGAATGTTTCTTGCCTATGCATTATTTAAAAATTTCAAGGTATATCAGATGGATGTGAAGTTTGCATTCCTGAATGACAAACTAAAAGAAGTATATATTGATAATCTTGAAAGATTTCTCCTTTCAGATGATAATAGATATGTTTGTATATTGAAGAAAAGCTTGTATGGCCTAAAACAAGCCCCTAGAGCTTGGTATGAGAGAATCAATAAATATTTGCAAGATCAAGTTTTTAAAAGAGATTTCATTGACAGTAACTTATATATCAAAATTATAGGTGAGCATCAGTTGATAGTTTTTGTCTATGTTGATGACATAATATTCAGAGCAGATAGTGAGAAGTTGATGAAGGGATTCACTAAAGACATGCAAAAGGAGTTTGAGATGTCCATGCTTTGAGAGTTATCTTTCTTTCTTGGATTACAAATCTCTAAATCTAATAAAGGAATATTCATTTCTCAAACCAAGTATGCCAAAGAAATGTTGAATAAGTTTGGTTTTGAGGATTGTAAACTTGTTAGCACACCAATTACCATAGGAAACAAGACAAGTAAGGATGAGGAATCATGAGATGTAGATCAATCTCTCTATAGATCAATGATTGGTAGTCTTCTATATTTAACAGCTTCTATGCTGAATATCATGCAGGTAGTAGGCATGGTGGCACAATATCAAGCAGCCCCCAAAGAAAATCATGTAAAATTTGTGAAGAGGATATTTAGATATATAAAGGGGACCCTGGACTATGGATTATGGTATCCTACATGGAGATATTTCACTATAGTAGCATATACAGAATTAGACTGGGCAGGTTGCCTAGACAACAAGAAGAGTACAAGTAGAGGTGCAATTTTCCTTGACAATAGCTTAGTATCTCGGCTAAACAAGAAATAGAATTTAGTTTCACTATCCATAGTAGTGGTAGAGTATATAATGTTAGTTCTATGTTGCACTTAGGTGCTTTGGATGAAGCAGACTCTACAATATATCAAGGTGAAGTATGATCAACCTATCTCCATATAGTGTGACAACACCAATACCATCAGTATTTTGATGAATCTAGTGATGTGATCCAAAATGAAATATATTCCAATAAAATGTCATTTATTGAGAGATAAAGTTACATATCAACAATTCAAGTTGGAATACATTAATACAATAGAGTAGATATAAGATATTTTCATGAAGGCACTTCCAAAGGACACATTTGAGTACCTACATGAGAAATTGGGAGTATTTTTTTTTACTTCTTACCACTGAAGAAAAGCATCAACTAAGGGGGAAATAAGTAACATCTCTTAGATAGACCCTTTTCCATTGATGTAAAATGGGGATAAGTACAAAAAAAGGATTCATATTGTAGACACTGAAATCGTGTCCACTCCCCTGGTCCTCCCTCATTTTATTCCTCCATGCTTATTTTGCCCCTATCGACCATTTCCCTATGAGCCTTAACCCTGGCAGCATGTAAAAATGAGTAGAAAGCTAAAACTAGCCTCTATCCCCATTCTGCATCTGCCAATGATGGTATCTACCCGGCCGATGTCACCAACGTCGATCACTTATCGGCCGACGTCGGCAATCCTACCGATGTCAGTCATCCTTAACACTGCGTTCTCAAACCATTACCCATTATCTGTTATCCATTCGGTTCCCAATCGGTTTCCTGATTAGTTATCGAACCATCCCTCACCTTCCTCAGCAAAACCATTCGAACAGACTCTGGCAATCATTCAGAAACTCTGACAATCATCCCGAACCATTACGATCAATCAACTCCAGCATTCAACCAATCTGCATTTGCTTTGATCAACTTCTGGCAGCACATCAACGACTTCAATCATGTCTTTTATCATACTTGCAGTGTGTAACAGGTAAGTATCTCCCTCTGTGTTTTTGTTTCTCTCTGGTTATTGTTTGTTTATTATTGCTATCACCCCAGATCTTCAGACTATAAACCCGAGACTTGACTTCCTCCTTTACACCTCTGCCCACTATACCCTGACTACACAGTCTGTAACTCTGTTCAGACTTCCTGCACAAACCCCAAACAAAACAACAGACCTTCTACAAAGCCCAAGAAACCCGACCAGACCCTATCCTGACTCGACCAGACCTTGTCCAGACCCGATCAGACCCATCCAAAACTATTTCCCCGACTGACACCAATCATTACCCCAACCGACGCCAGCACTTTAACCGACGTTGGCATCATTCCCTGACCAATGTCGGCATAGAGACCGACACCGGCGACTGTGCAAAACAATTTGCCACATCTCAAGTACGCATTTTGTTTTCTATATTTTATTTCTTTCATTCTGTCTTTTCATTATATCTACTTGCATCAAATATTTTGCTTTTTTATCAGTGGGTTGATATCCCTTAAGGAAGTCTTTGTACTTCAGGGACCAAGCGTTTTGCTTGACAACCCACCGTCTCCTTGTCTAACATTTTTTCGTGTTTAGTCTCTTTTTCTTCGCAGGTGTCATTCCTCCATAGCTAAAGAGGAGTACCTTCCAATGTCTGATTTCGTGCGCACGACTATATCTAGGTATCTTCTAACCCTAGACCATCTCTTAGTTTCTCATTTCTATCTTTTGAATGTAAAAAGTGATTTAGCATAGAAACATTTTGGCATGCCTGGTGGGACCCTAGGGCCTTCCTTGGGTTCTTTCTTTCTTTCGTTCATATAGGGTGCATTAGGTTCCTTCCTTTTCACCTCTTTCATCTCTTCTAAATGACATCATAAGCAGAACTAAAAATAACTTTTCTTTTCTTTCTTGCATTTCTAGACTAGCCAAAACTCATATTCTTCGACTCTTTCTCCATTCATCTTCATACGAACAAACATTTCGACTTGGACTTAAAACACATTGCACTTTCATTTTTGCTTGTGCTTGCATTTCTTAGATCACACTTAGTAATTAACAAATGCATATTGAATTAATCTAGATCACTTGATGTTACACGACCAAACCACTTGCACAAAACAAACATTTTAACTTATCTAAGACAAGGCCCGACTGGGATTTCATCCCCCAGCAGATACCTTACCCGTCTCGATGATCTTGGATTTCATCACCAAGGAGAAAGCCCACTCTGTTCTCTGGCAGAGTCTAAACTATAGGGGAAGTATATTTTGGCTAAGCGGGCCCAGTTTATCACTGGACTCGTGAAGTGAGGGGAGCTTGCTCCTTAGCACCAGGCCTTGTACGAAACCTAACACAGACTTCTTGAGCACCATAACTGACCTAAAACCATCCATAGACTGCTTCTTCTAGGTCCCGACTCAAAAACCAATCTTCCTCTACACACATTCTAAGGCATAAGCCACTATAATCCTAGGGTTTTAGGATATGCTTGTGTTCTTCATCTTTTTAGTTCTTATCTGCTTGTTTGAGCTTGTGAGGATGTTCTTTCTCACCTTGAATGGTTCTGACTCATAGCCAAGCCAAGGCTCTAGTTGATCACGCGAGGCATCACCCACTTCTATCTACCCCATCCATAACCAATCCTATAATGGAGTTCCACTCGAAAACTGAAAGAACTCCTACTCGCCCATCCCCGACCCAGACGCCTATCATCCCAAAAGGGGACCAAGATTTTGCATGATTCTTGGACCTCAATGTCAAAGCCTTACAACACTATCTCATGAATAGCCAAACGCGAGACCCCTTGGGCAATCCAATCTACAGAATGCTGACCTCTCTTCTCAAAACTGTGGTCATATCAATAATGTTCGTAATTTAACCTTTAGACGCCCAAGCTACTACCTCAACCAACAACCAGCCTTTGACCAACCATTCGAGTGTGGCCTCTCCCTCTATCATGGGGCCCACTTCCACTGAGGTTTTGGCCCCCCATCAACCTCAACCCACTCAACCACTTTCTACCCCCTTTCAAAATCTGGTCATCTCTATTCTGCCTACCCTTACTCCTATCAACACTAGGGTAGCTACCTATCCATTGGCCCATGTTACCACTAACCAGCCTCCCGTCACAACATCGAACCTAGCCGTGCCTTCTACCCAACCATCTTTAGTCTCCTCTTCTATCCCTACGACTAGTCATCCATATGTTGCGCCCTTATTGGTACAATTGACTACGTCATATGCCTCTTCTAGCCTCATTCAAGCGCCTTACAATCTAGGGGGCACTCCACCCGTCAATCCGTCAGTAGATATCATCAAAATGCTGATGGATAAGATGTCCAGCCTAGAGACCTCCGTTTCTAGCTCATGTAATACTCTGTCATATGAACAAATTTGCAATGAGCCCATCCATCCTTCCATCCCGATCTAACCATATCCCAGTCAGTGGGAACTTCCTAAGTTTTCTCATTTTCAAAGCAAGGAAGACCCACAACAGCACTTACGGGCATTCAGACATGCCTGTTACCTTATCGCCCACGACAATGCGTTGCTTTTACGCACATTCCCTATGTCTCTTTTAGGTGCTACACTTGACTGGTATAGCTCCCTTGCCAGCCATTCCCTCTTCACATTCACTCAGCTGGCCCAGCTCTTCCTCAACCATTTCTCCATCAACATCACTAAGAAGGTCTCAATCACAGACCTCTATTCTATCCACCAATTCAAGGACGAATCCATTGCTAATTTCGTTGCTCACTAGAGGGGCCTTATCAATCAACTTTCCTTTTCTTTACCCCAACTTGAACTTATTGAACTATTCTCCCAAGCCTGCACCAGACACATTTCTTCCACCTTGAGGGTTCAAACCTTTCGCACTTTGACGAAGCCTTCACGATGGCCCGTAAACTTGAGTTACGTGCCGTCGAGGAGAATAAAGTCAAGTTGTGGAACAAAAATCCCCATTCCAAGACCAATGACCCCTCTTCTAAGCCTTCATCGTCCAATCCTAAATCTAAAGCTTCAGCAAACACTGTGGTTGTTAGATCTTCCTCCTCTTTGCCTTCAACTAACCAGCCTGAGCCATCCACGTCTCAGAGTGCCACCCGCCTATTCCAGCAAAGATACATACAGCGATAGTATACTCCACTTGGAGAATCATATGCGTCTGTGTTGGAAAAACTCATCAAACAGGGGGTCCTCAATCTCCCTCAGATCTGACCACCACCACAATTTGATCCCTCACGCGCCATCCCTGCATGGTATAGGGAAAATGACTTCTATAACTACCACCATGTTAAGGGACATGACACAGGCAACTGTAAAACCCTTAAAAACATCATCCAAGATATGCTTGAAAAGGGTGACCTCATCCTCAACAATCCTAATGTGCCACCTAACCAGGGCATCAACATCTTTAAACAACCATTCCCCAATCATCCACCAACTCAAAACAATGTCTAGACCTTGACTGACAAGATTCACGAACACAATATACGAACAGTCAATACGGTCTCGCCCTTCATTTCCGACCAACCTCAAGAGGTGAGTTCATCCATCAGTCCATCACATGTGGATGAACCTCTTTCCCTGGTTAGTTCTCCATTAACCTCTCTCATCCTGGAGGATGCCTTGACCTTACCAGCATCGCCAGTTTCACCAACCTCCTTCTTGTTGCCCATGGAGGACCTAACCCTTCCTACTCCTTGACCACAAGTGGAGGACACCATCATCCCTACTCTTTACCCGCTTAAGGAGCCTCATTCTCCAGTTTCTTCTCCACCCAGGGAAGAACCTGCCTCTCCTTCGTCTCTAATCATAGACGAACCTGTCATGACTCCATCATGCCTTGGGTCTGAAATCACTACACCAGTCTCATCTTCAACCTTACAACCATCCACATCTTCTCAAGATCCCAAACCTCATCCCACATCTTCTCAACCATTTTCCCGACTAATGGAGAAACTCGAACTTCTCCCTTCAAGGAAAGTGGAGCATCGGGGATTGTGGGAGCGTCTCACAGCTCTTCAACATGCCCGTGCCCTCTCATCTCATGCAGCCAATCCTCCTATGGTGAAACCTCCCAAGACCCTTAATAAAAACTAGACTCCCATTTCTAAACCTCAATCGACCCCATCAAAACCAAAACCTACATCTACCCCATCTAAACCTATCAAGTCACTTGGCATTCGCCCTGTCTCCAACCTCACTCATCTGCAAGTGAAGGTGGACTTAGACCAGACCTCGACTAATAGTAGTCTTCAACCCGGGTCACAGAAGACTACTAAACCATAGAGGCGAATGCCTCCTCTTCTATCACCATTGCCCTCCATTCTGGGCCCCTATCCTTCGGCCTTGACCAAAATCCTTCCCACTCTGACCTTTAATCAAAATCAGTTACCTTCAAACCCATCAACATCTCATCAACAGACCATGACCCCTTCATCTCCTTCACCCCCTATCTTCAAAATCAATGCCATTCACATAACCACCAGGTCACAAAAGGATAAGGCGAAGGAAAAAGCTGCCATTCCTTGGACTTACCCTTTCGTCCAGCCACCTCAACCACCCAAGCCTAAGATTTCTATCCTTGGCGCACCTCAACCCTCATCTTCTTCTTCTTCTTTCAGACCAATCCATGACTCCATGTTAAAACAGCTTCACCAGATGCCTGTGAAGATGTCCCTTTACGACCTCATCCAAACCTCACCTCAACATCGTCAAGCCCTCATCTGAGCCCTATAGGCAGTGGAGGTCCAACCCGAAGACCCCCAGCCACTTACTGCCCTCATCCACTCTTTAGCCCCTGTTGCCTCCATTACATTCAGCGATTCTAAGATTCTCACATCCAATATGAAAGATCAAGATGCCTCCCTCTTCATCACTACCTATGTTGATCAGACACGCATTAAATGTGAAATGATCGATGGAGGCACCAGCATCAACATTATCTCCACCCATGCCTTTGAACAGTTGGCCCTTCCCAAGAATTGCATCTCCAAAACTGATGCAATCTTGCACTCTTTTAATGACACTACTACCACGACCATTGGCACAGTCATCCTTCACATCTGCATTGGTCCACGCACAGTCCTGGAGCTCTTCTATATCATTGAAGGAGAGTTTCAATACAACATCTTGCTAGGCTGACCCTGGATCTGCGCCATGGCCTATGTCCCTTCCACCCTGCACCATTGTGTAAAATTTGAGCACGATGGGCAAGTCCATATCATTCCCACCAACCCTTCACCCTTCAAAACCTGTAACACCACCTACCGTCCTAATGACATCCTCATCCCTATCAAGCCATCAACCCCGGCACCACCTCCATCTGTGAAAGCTTTGACCAGTTCACAACAGGTGGTCGCCCTCACACCTCCCCTTCAACCGACGACCACAGACCCCATGGAAGACATCTTCTAAAGACTTTCATTTGGGGAGTATCGCTTGCTAGCCTTAGACATGTTCCAAACTCCACAAGAGTATGGACACCTTCATCACAGCCCTAGCTACGACCATCAGATCGAGATGATCATACCTTATGGTCCCCCTCACCTTTGAACCAACCTTATATACAGGGGGCTCAATCAAGCTCCTACTGATTGCAATCCTCTCCCTTCACCTCAACCTTTCACATCAGACTTCTCATTTCTTAGCAACCCTACCTTTGCACATACTTACCTTTATAGGTGTGCATGGAAGGGTTTTGGTTTCAGACCTTATGAGCAGGGCTCCCATCAGCCCATCAAACCGCTCAATGATGACGATGCCAAGAAACGGTATGACCTGGGATATCATGACCCCACTCAGACCCCTACAGACCTTTGTCCCGAACCAACCCTTGACCGATCTCTTTCAGACTCACCCATCCCTCCTCCTTCACCTACGGAGTCGGTGGTTTCCATCCCTCCTATTTTTTTTCCATAAACACCATCCACCTGAAACCCCTGACTTATCAGCTCAATGGGGTGTCCAAATCTCTCCCTCTCATTTTTCCCAGCATGGTAGAAGATGAGTCGGCAACCATTCACACTGTCCACTGCATTGTCGATGATGCCATTCTTTCCTACATGGGTGCCGATGACTCTTTCATTCAGCACTCTCTCCCTTTTGAGACCCAGGTTATGTTAAATGAATCAACCATTGACATTAACCTCCCTTCTTCTAATGTTCCTCACATCTTAAAGATTGGTCAATCTTTAGACGTTCAGGAGCAGCTTGACTATACCTAGTTTCTCTCTGACCATAGCAAGGCCTTTGCCTGGAACTACCATGACATGCCTGGCATTGACCCCACCATCGCTACCCATAACATTGTCACCAAACTAGAGGCTAAGCTTGTTAGGCAAAAGCTTTGAAAGATGCATCCTCGCGTTGCCCTCCTTGTGAAAGAGGAGCTTCAACGCCTCCTTTCTGTCTCCTTCATCCAGCCCATTGACTATCCACAGTGGGTCTCTAACATCGTCCCTGTCACCAAGGTGACTGGGGCGATCTGGATCTGCACAGACTATCATGACCTTAACCTAGCCTATCCCAAAGATGACTTTCCTCTTCCTAACATTGACCAGCTTGTTGATCTCACGGCTGGCCATGAGATATTATCTCTCATGGACAGGTTTTTAGGATACAATCAAATCCTGATTGCTCCGAAAGATCAGCACAAGACCACTTTTATTACTCCATGGGGAACTTTCTGCTATCGAGTCATGCCTTTCAGTTTGAAGAATGCAGGTGCCACTTATCAGCATGCCATGACCTACGTTTTCCATGATCTCCTCCATAAAATCATGGAGGATTATGTGGATGACCTGCTCAGCAAGTCCAAGCTTCATCGTGACCATTTGACCATTCTCAAAATCATCTTCTCTCACCTTCTTCAATACAATGTCTGCCTTAACCCCAAGAAATGCGTCTTTGGGGTCCTCTCTGATAAGCTTCTTGGCTTTATCATTTCTTTTCGTGGCATCGAGATAGACCCCGCCAAGATCAGCGCTATCCTCGAAATGCCACCCCCGACCAATCTCAAGCAGCTTCGCAGTCTACAAGGGAAGCTCCAGTCCATTCGCCATTTCATCTCGTAGCTTTCTGACCGCTACCAACCTTTTCATCATCTCCTTAAGAAAGACGTCTCTTTACATGGGATAAGGACTGTCAAGAGGCTTTTGAAGCCCTTAAACACTATTTGGTCTCTCCACCAGTCCTCATTCCACCTAAAGACGATCAACCCTTCTACCTTTACATCTCTGTCACCAGCCATTCATTAGGTGCCATGATCGCACACCGAGACGAGCATCACCGTGAACAAGCAGTCTACTATATCAGCCGAACACTGGTCGACTATGAAACTCGATATACTCATACTGAGAAACTCTATTTAGCATTAGTCTTTGCTGTTACCAAGCTTCGCCACTATCTTCTTAATCACAAAACCTTTGTCATCACTCACACTAACCCTCTTAAGTTTATACACTCCAAGCCATATCAACATCAACGTATGGCTCGGTGGCTCATGCTGCTTGCTGAGTTTGACCTCGAATTCATCCAGCAGAAATCTATCAAGGGGCAAACCATCGCTGATCAACTGGCAGATGCCCCTCTTCCCAACAATCAACCTTCATAGTGTGAGTTCCCTGATGAATCTATCGTTGTGCTTTCCACTAATGACACTATCTATCAAATGACTATGTTCTTTGACGGCTCCAAATGTCAACTTGGTGGGGGTGCGGGAGTCATTCTCATCCCACTCGATGGTGAGCCCATGCCTTTGTCTTTCAAGCTCGACTTTAATTGTACCAATAATATGGCTGAATACGAGGCCTTAATTTTGGGACTTTAGACCACCCTCTCTCTTAGCATCAAGTCCATCAACATCTTCGCTGACTCGCAGCTTGTCATCAATCAGGTCAATGGTTCATACCTCTGTAAAAATGAAATTTTGCAAAGATACAAAAATTGTGCTGACATTCTCCTTGCATCTTTCGACCATTACCTCCTGTAGACTGTTCCTCAATCCATGAATAAGTTTGTCGACACCATGGCTTCTCTCGCTTCCCATATCCCATCTTCCTCATCTGCATCCAGACTTTTTATCATGGTGCATCATGTGCCGTTACCTTCCTATATCTCTCCTAACATTAATCATGTCAACACCATAGACTCTAGCCCATGAGATGTTTGGTATAAGCAACTTGTGGACTTCTTGTCTTTGTCTGTCATTCCTCCTGACCTCTCTAGCAATGCATGGTGAGCTTTTATCAAGCGCATCATTTGCTATACCATGCTAGGGGGTCTTCTCTATAAACGAGGCTTTGACGGCCTCCTTCTTTGCTGTCTCACCTCCACTGAAGCATCTCAGGCCATTAAGCAAGTCCACGATGGGATTTATGGCAGACATTTCAGTGGGAATTCGATTACCAAGCGCATCCTTCATCTGGGCTATTATTGGCCCACCCTTCATCAAGACTGTAGCGACTATGTTCAACGTTGCATCAAGTGTCAACAACACTCTAACTTTCTTCATCTTCTTAGTCATGCCTTACAAGTCGCTCAAGATTTTTGGCCTTTTTCTCAGTGGGGCTTAGATCTCATCGGTGAGATTAACCCTCATTCGTCTCTTCATCATCAATCCATCATCACTGCCACCGAGTATTTCACCAAGTGGGTGGAAGCTATTCCTCTCGTCTCTACAAAAGCTGACAAGATTGTCGACTTCATCAGCAGCCACATCATCTGCCATTTCAGTGTCCCTCATAAAATCATCACCGATAATGGCAAGTCCTTTAAAAACAAGACTGTCCAAAAACTTTGCGACTCACTTGGCATCAAGCTCAGTTTCTCATCACCTTACTACCCACAAGCAAATGGGCAGGCTGAGGCTTCCAACAAAATTTTGACTAAAATTCTCATGAAGGTGGTCAACGACATAGGAAGGGATTGGCATATTCACATTCCCTTTGCTTTATGGGCCTACCGCACTAGCATTCAAACCTCCACAGGTGTTACCCCTTTCTCTCTCGTGTATGGAATAGAGGCTGTCCTACCTCTCGAAGTATAGATCTTGTCTCTCCGCATTTCCCTGCATGACATTCTTTCTAATGATGACTTTCATCAAGATCGCTTAGCTCAACTTGAGTTACTTGATGAGCTCTGTCTTGCTGCCCTCAACCATCTCCATGTCTATCAACATCGTATCAAGCGAGCCTATGACAAAAATCTGTGAGAATGAGATTTCAATATCGGAGACCTCGTCCTCAAAGAGAATCAGCATGTGACCAATATGGAGTGAAGTAAGCGAGGCAAGTTTGCCCTTAATTAGCTCAGACCTTTTATTATCACGCATAAGTATGGATCAGGGACGTATAATTTGTCTTCTCTCGATGGACGACCAGAACCTGAGCCTCTTAATGTGTTGCATCTGTGACCATTCTTTTGTTAGTCGAGTACTCATCCACTTGACATCTATCTTGAGCTCGTCCCTTGAGCAATCCCCATCCTCTTAGTCTTCATTCCTTTCAACCCTACTCCCCTTAACAAATCCTATATACCCCTTTTATACAGTATGGATGCTTTGTCCTAATAAAAAGGGAGCCCTTGACCTTATATAGTCTTGTTCATGACTCACATTTCTATCAAAACAAATCAAGATGTCAAAATATCTAGGTCACCTAACTAGAATCAAAAGGCAGACTGCTCCCTTGAAGGATAGTTGTACTATCATTGCTATAGCTAATAGACTGCTCCCTCGAAGGACAGCTATTCAAAGCCCTTATATATAAAGCAAAATATAGACCACTCCCTCAAAGGATGGCTATGCCTAACTCTTGCTACAAACAAAAATCTTTCTTAGAAGCTTCTCGCATTGATCAGCTTCGCCAATGACCACCAAGCAAATGGTATCTCTATGTAGACTTCCCGCATTGATCAGTCTGCACTCAAAAAAAAAATGGGTCATGGACTTGGCTTGTAGTTGTCTCAGGATCTCTTATAAAAAGGGGCAAAGTTATCTCTGCTCTTAAAATGGGTTACCCTATCCTCCTCCTATCACCTACTCAAGGGACTTCGAGCTCACTTTAATGTCAAAGTGATTCGATTACTGCTCTAACACTACATATAGTCAATGATGTCATGCATGAACGGGGCTCTTGGTTCTAATACCCCTATCTATGCTGTCATTTTGGTCCTTGTCAATGAAAGAGCAATATGCCTTTCCCTTTTTCTTCACTTTGGTCATGTTCAACTTCATCACTTGCCAAACCCAACCAAGCCAACCCAACATTTTCAGCCCTGTCACATCATCATACCTCTTCGCACTCATTTCTATGAACGCCAATTCACATGGAAACTATCGACCCAGACACAATTTATGTTAAGCATAAACCAATAATTGCTGAAGCATAAATAGACCTAAATTCATTTTTAGCATACATCCATCACGACTATGGAAAATTGCTAGGGATGAAAGACCACATCACCAATGTTACAGAATACACCATTTGGAAAAGGCTGTAACATCTTTTTTCTCATCATCATTTTGACCTTGACCAAAATCAGTCTATCGACCACTTTCACCACCTGTCTACCACTCAGACTCTTTATTCGAACTATTCGAACTACATTGGTCTAAGGCCCTAAGATCGGGGCTATGTAGGCAGCACTCAAAAGATACGATATCTTTTGGGGTTAGCTCGACCACCCTCATTTGTTCATCTCTCTGATGGACAAACCTTCTTTCCTCCTTTTGACCATGACCTTACCCTCAACCATGACCAATTCCATCCCTTCGACCCTTCCTCCCTTTTAGGGAGAACTACATTGGCCTGAGGCCCTTCACACAGGGGTTATGTAGGCAGCACTCAGAGGATATGCTATCTTCTGAGGTTAGCTCAGCCACATCCTTTCGTCCATCCATCCACCTTTACCAATGACTATTGGAGATCATGCCTATCTCCTTCGACTTCGACCACTTCCAAGACAATGTTGCCTTGGTTGTTTTTTGCATGTATGCAACCTCACGATTGGTTCGCAAATTATGCGCAGACTATTTTTTAGACCCTCACAAGTATAGGATCGCAAGCTGGTTGATCCACACTACTTGTGACTTTTTCATGTTTCTAGGAGCACTTCCTAAGCCCGAGATACCTAGAACACGATGACCATTTGGAGCTTCATCTTAGACTGAGTGACCCGATCAGCAGACGACTAAATGTTGGGGCCCGATTACTTCAATTTTGGCACTCCTCAACCCTTGACCTACAACACTCTAACCTAACCATCTCGTGAAGTGGTACGCATGCAATCACAACTTTTGCAGCATTCACCCTCACCCCCTTTTTTCATCCACTCTTTGTCAAATCAGCACTCGATTCCTGGTTCCCTTCCCTCGACTCTTGCTTTGAGGGGGAATACCTCATCCACAATCGGGGCAATCCACCTTTTGTTTTTATCTTGTAGTTCATTCGAACAACCAATAAGATGAAATTGACCTTATCCACACCTGGGGCAATCAACTCCTATTTTTGTCTTGTAGTTCATCTAGAACAACCAACAAGACAAAAAGGGGCAAATGTAGACACCAAAATCATGTCCACTCCCCTGGTCCTCCCTCATTTTATTCCTCCATGCTTATTTTGCCCTTGTCAACCATTTCCCTACGAGCCTTGACCCTGGCAGCATGTAAAAATGAGCAGAAAGCTAAAACTAGCCTCTATCCCCATTCTGCATCTGCCGATGATGGTATCTACCCGGTCGATGTCACTGACGTCGGTCACTTATCAACCGATGTCGGCAATCCTACCGACATCGGTCATCCTTAACACTGCATTCTCAAACCATTACCCATTATCTGTTATCCATTCATTTCCCAATCAGTTTCTCGATCAGTTATCGAACCATCCCTCACCTTCCTCAGCAAAACCATTTGAACAGACTCTGGCAATCATTCAACAGACTCTGGCAATCATTTGGAAACTCTGACAATCATCCCAAACCATTACGATCAATCAACTCTAGCATTCAACCAATCTGCATTCACTTCGATCAACTTCTCGCAGCACATCGATGACTTCAATCATGTCTTTTATCATACTTGCAGTGTGTAATAGGTAAGTATCTCCCTCTGTGTTTTTGTTTCTCTCTGGTTATTGTTTGTTTATTATTGCTATCACCCCAGATCTTTAGACTGTAAACCCGAGACTTGACTTCCTCCTTTACACCTCTACCCACTATACCCTGACTACACAGTCTGTAACTTTGTTCAGACTTCCTGCACAAACCCCAAACAAAACAACAAACCTTCTACAAAGCCTAAGAAACCCGACCAGACCCTGTCCCGACTCGACCAGACCTTGTCCAGACCCGATCAGACCCGTCCAAAACTATTTCCCCGATCGATGCCAGTCATTACCCTGACCGACGCTAGCACTTTAACCGATGTCGGCATCATTCCCTGACCGACGCTGACACAGAGACCAACACCGGCGATTGTGCAGAACAATTTGCCACATCTCAGGTACGCATTTTGTTTTTTGTCTTTTATTTCTTTCATTATATCTTTTCATTATATCTACTTCCATCAAATATTCTACTTTTTTATCAGTGGGTTGATATCCCTTAAGGAAGTCTTTGTACTTCAGCGACCAAGCGTCTTGCTTGACAACCCACCTTCTCCTTGTCTAACGTTTTTTCGTGTTTAGTCTCTTTTTCTTCGTAGGTGTCATTCCTCCACAGCCAAAGAGGAGTACCTTCCAACATCTGATTTTGTGCGCATGACTATATCCGGGTATCTTCTAACCCTAGACCATCTCTTAGTTTCTCATTTCTATCTTTTGAATGTAGAAAGCGATTTAGCATAGAAACACATATAGCAAAGAAGGATTCATATACAAGAGACAGTGCAGCAAGGGGGAGCAATTTCAGTATGTGGTTACCATCAACAACAAAGGGGGAGATTATTGGAATAATTGTCATTGATGTCAAATTAAATTATTTCCAAAAGTGAATAGAATTGTTATCAAAAGTGAATAACGTTATTGCCAAAAGTGAATGTAAATATTGCCATAAGTGAATGGAATTGTCGATGGAAGTTAATGGAAATGTCGATAAAAATGTCAACAGTCACATCTCTTGGTGAAAAGGTATCTCTTAGATGGGACACATATTTTAATATCTATATAAATGAGAAGATATGTGAAGTATCAAAATAATTCAATTTAATTGAAGATCATATAAGAGTAAGAGAGAAAGAAAAAAAGAAGAGAAAAAATATTTGAGAAAAAAGTGGTTGTTGAAACAAACAAGCATAAGAAAAGTATAAAGGCATATAGAAGAAAAGATATATTATGATTGATCATATATAAAAGAGTGAAGAAGAAAAGTCTTATCATATATTATGTAATCAATAAGTCAGAGATAAAAGTGTTATTTTATCTAGAGGGTTGGTGCCTTCATTCAAAAGGGTTGGTGCTCCTATGAGTTAGTGCCCATGAATTTTTATTGAGTTGGTGCTTGGAAAAGGAGTTGGTGCTCCTGTAAGTTGGTGCTTAGAAAATTTTATTGGGGTTGGTTTTCTAGTAGGTTGATGCCTTTGAATTTTTACATTGAGATCTATTTCTCTATGGTTTTCTACCGAAAGGGTTTCCATGTATAAATCTTGTGTCACTATTACTTTATGTTGTGTGAGTTGTGATTTGATTATATTACATATCTTAAGTGGAATAATTATTTATGTAAAAAGTGAAATATATATATACATTTGCTCCATTTTCAGTGCAAAAGAGTTTGGGCTAGTTGTGATTTGGAACCCCAACATGTTAAGCATAGTCTATTACTAAGGGGGGGTGAATTAGTAATATATATATATATATATATATATATATATATATATATATATATTACTAATTCACCCCCCCTTAGTAATAGACTATGCTTAACATGTTGGGGTTCCAAATCACAACTAGCCCAAACTCTTTTGCACTGAAAATGGAGCAAATGTAATTTTTCCATAACTTATTCTTACTCCTTAAGAAGGTGTTATCATTCATCTAAATCTCTTATAATAATAATATTCTTGGGTTATGATTTTTCACAAATTTCATAACTATTATTTTATTGAGTGTTATTCAAACCTCTCACATTCCATGAGATGAACTTTATTTATTTAAATTGGAGAAGCTGAGACCCCTCAAGACCTATAAAAGTTTATGGGTCCCACTAACTACTTCATTTGATGTTTTTTAGTTCTTTATCTCATTTTTATTATATCTCCCTCTTTTATATATTCAATTCAAACATTAGCACTCTTCATTTTACTCTTCAAATTCATACTACTAAGCTTTTGGTTAAAGATTGATGGCCTACATACTGGACTTTGAAGGATCAATAACGAACATTTCACCATTTTTTATTCCTCTTTCAAAACTTCCTATTCGAGATTTTGGATAATTATTGGAGACCTAATTGGTGTAATTTGATTGATTTAAAGATATATTTTAATTAATTCCTCCAACTTAACTCTCCTTCAACCATTTGTTCTAACTATGAGCTTTCTCCTTTATCCTTTCTCCACATTTATTTCTTTATTTTGAATAATTATTTTATCTTTTCTTATTTTACTTACATTTTCCTCATTATAATTTTGGAAAGACTCACAAATGAGATTTTAAGGTTCCATTGATGGAGGTTCAATGATTTCCTCCTCCTTCCCCTATTCTCATTTTTCCTCTTCATGATTTTGGATGGATTTTCCTTGTGTTAGCCCCTTAATGTTTTTTTAATTATTTTTGGAAGTACTAAATCTTCTTTTCTTATCCAACTATTTTTTCCTTTTTTAATTATAAAAAATCCATGGAATCATGTCCCCTTTTTTTCCCATCTGGAAGAGTGTAGCTTTTATTTCATATTATATCTCTTGGTTCCATTCTCCATACTTTGGGGATAGCTTGATACTTTTTGGAATAAATAATTTACATTGCACATTGGCATATAGCCTAGAAAATATTAATGTTTTACTTGATTTAGTGATAGTTCAAATCCTATAAGTTATATTATGGATCAATTGATTCTATAGTTAATGCTTATTCCCAAAATTCCAATGGTAACCTTGGAAGTCTAACCCAAATAGGTAAATCATTAATCAATTCTTTAAACAATTTAAATCTTGGTTTCCACTTCATTAGAAAAATACTTACCTTACCAAGTAACCAAGGACATCCTAATAAGGTATTGGCCAAGTCTTCCATGTTAGAGAAGGAAATAATAAAAAAACAATTAACAATAGCTGAAATCTCTAGGTGACCCTTAGGTTTTCCATTTCCTAGATGCTTGTTCTGTGAAAAAAATAATGTTAGGTTGGGATCTAAGAAATATACCTACAATGGAATTATCCATTATATTATCTTATTTATTGGTGATCTTTTCTAGAATTTTTAGATACAAATTATGTCCTTGTTTTGATGGTATAAGTGGTTATGACTCACCCTACTTCAAATCAAGTCCAACCCCTACCACTCTCTCCACCCAATATCTAACCACTTTCCTAACCAAAAGATTAAGTGTGGTCCAATATATTTCTTCATGTTTGGTGTCCCCACAAGGATTCTATAGATTTGTATCACCTTTTTCCCCTTCTACACCATATTCCCCCTATTCCTCTTTAATATGTCAATTTCAGGGACCTTCCCACCCATTGTCAAATTTGAAATTTCTTACCAAGCCCATGAGTTCTATAGCACTAAGATTTCCAATAAATTTTATTGATTACATTTACTATATCATTAAATTATAAAATTCATTCAATGTGTTTTTTAATCCCAATACAAAATTTGTCTATTTTCACAATCATTCAATCTAAGTATCGACCCCATTAATTTGGCCCACATAAACTATTCCAATAAAATTGACAATGCAATCATGGATTGATAATGTCAACCAATACATATATAATGATTTCAACATATTATACAGTAAAAATCAAGCATCCATATCAAGCTTCATATTTCAAATAAAATTAACTTCAAAATTATAACACTTTATTGCTAATAAGTGAACCAAATTCCTAAGGATTCCATTTTACAACAAGAAATAAAATATAGTAATGCATCACAAGAAAAAGAGTTTATTTTTTGATAGGTCAATCTTAGGGTTAACACCAATGTGTTCTAATTCAATGGGCCCCTTAGATGAAGTTTTAATTTACCGTGCCTACAATTGGGATTACCTACATACCCACTTATGTGGGATCAAGGCCCAATATAGTTATTGGGATGTCTTTAGTTTTGTTACTAAATTTTTCATGCACATACAAAATTATTATTTTGAATCAACTTGCCCAAAAATTAAAGTCTATTTTCAGGACAAGAATTATGGATGACAAATAATTTATGAGAGTTTTATCAAACAAAATCTATTTTTATTAAATTAATGAAGATAAATTAAAATATTTATAGCCAAATATATAATTATTCACTTCATCTTCCAATAAGACTATTCATCTTCCTACATAGACTATCCATCTACCACTACAAGACAAAATCTATCCTACAACTACTCATAGTTTTATCTAATATTATGTATAATAATATTACATCCCCTTGAAATCTCTATGGTTTATTATGATGCCTTTAAACTTTTCAAATTTTTCACTTCCAAGTGATTTTGTCAAGATTTATGTTAGTTGGTCCACAATAGGACAATGTAGAAATTTTACACTACCATATTTAACACAATACTAAATCAAATCAAATTTGGTATTCATGTGTTTATTTTATTCAATAAATATTAGACTATTTTCTATTTGAAGTATAGATGTTTTTTCAACCATGAGTGGTGATAATGAAACCTATTATTCTTTCAAATATGAAATAACCCTTCTAAGCCACAAAATTTCTCTAGTTAACTCTAATGCTCCCATGTATTCTACTTATAATAAATAAATTATTGGCATTGATTGCTTCTTTGACTTCCAACTAATAATTATTTTTCCAAAGTAGATTTCCCATCTTTAAAATCACCATCATAGTCAAAATCTAAATATCTGAACAAATTGAAGCCCCATTCCCTAAAGTATTTGATCACAAACTTTTGTGTTCCTTTTAGATATCGAAGGACTCTCTTTGCTTCTACCCAATGAATCTCTTTGGATTGTGGCATGAATTGAAAAAGAAAACAAACAATGAAAGAAATATAAGTTCTAGTTTTGGTCACATAAATCACACTTCCAATGAGCTATCTACATTTATTAGCATATGCAAAATATGGGTATCTTTTGATATCAATTTTAGATTTTATTCTATGGGCGTATTGAGAGGCTTTCAATATGTCATTTCAAATTTTCTCAAAATTTCAACAATATATTTATTTTGAGTGATGAATATATACTTTGATTTTTAAATAACTTCAATACATAAATAATAATGAAGATAAACCAAATTACCATTTCAAATCCTTTCATAAATTTTGATTTGATTTTTATAGTGTATCTCTCATTATTCCTTGTGATGAGTAAATAATCCAAACACACCACTGTAAATATAACTATTTTTTCATTTATTTTAACAAGATTTTCATTTTCAAACTTAAAACCTTTGAAATTCATGTTCAAGAGGTGTTCAATGAGTTTTGGTAGCATGCTCTTGGGGCTTATTTCAAGCCATGAATCAACTTTTCTACCTTTCACACTTTGTGTTCTGGGTTGTTTACTATAAAAGCTTTAGACTATGTCATGTACATTTTTTCTTTGATATCACCATTCATAAATGTAATTTTATGTTTTGGTGAAATTTTTTTACATTATGAACTGTTAAAGTCAACATAGTTTCAATGGTAGTCCATTTTTTTGTTGGTGTAAAGGTTTCATTGTATTTCATTACTTATTTTTTAGCAAATTATTTCATAATTTACATTGCTTTGTGTTTGTCAAGTGATCCATTTAATTTGTTATTTTTTTTAAATATCCACTTATAGCCATTAGGTTTACAACCAATTAGAGGATCAATCAATTTCCAAGTTTCATTTTTTACCAATGCATCATACTCACTCTTCATTGCATTTCTCCATGCATCAATATGTTTATCTTGTTTGAAGGAAGTCACTTTAGAGTCAAAATAAATGTTGAATTCTTCTTAATAAAGGTCTATTATAGCATAGAATTACACATTCTTGACATATTTCTTCAGGCTCTTTCACTCATAGATACAAAATGGGATCAACCCCAAGTTGTGGGTATCCTGTGATGGGGTTGAACCTCCAGAGAAGGTTGGTTCCTCTTGATGGATCGCCTAAACTATTATTTCTACTTGGAAAAGGGATAGAAGGGTTGCAAGGGATGAATAAAAAAACATAAATATGGTGATGCACCAAACTTACAGACACTCCAATTTATATGAAACTAACACTAAGGTAGTTTAAAGACAACCCTCACTCACACAATCTCTTAAATTATCTATTTTGGATCAATATTTCTAAAATTAGGTCCACAAGGTAAGAGATGAAGTATGGAGGAGTATGAAACTTCTATAATACCTTCACTAATGACCAAAAAGCATAAGTTTCAGACCTAAAACAATGGTGGAAAACCTGTAAAAATATAATAAAGATGGATAATTACGAAGGAAAGACACCCTTCCATAAAGCAATCATACACAAACTGACCATATCACTAGATGCAAGCAAGAGATAGGAAAAAATTATGTCTTATTACTTTAAAGGATGTTTTACAAAATTTTGATAGGGTTTTACATTGTCAAATGAGAATATATTTTAAAACTGGGGAAGAAATGGGAGATATAAAAAAAGGGAAGAGAGATAAGAAAAAGCTCTCAAATTCAATAAATGAATCTCAACCACCTTCCAAAGAGTCTCAACCACATTTATATTAATTAAGAAGTAATATTCTCTCATCAAATTAACCTCCAAAGGTTAAAAGGGTCTTCAATCATTTTCATTGGCCTAAAAAGACATTAGAAGATAAAAATCTTTAAAGACGATGATGGCACACTCCACTAACATGAGGAAAAGTCTTAAAAGTTAAAGAAACCTCATTGAATCCTTTAAGTTATTCTTCCAACCCCAAAACTCTCCCACTTGCACCTCTACACCCCATTCTGCTTGCTCTTAGAAGTCACTTGACCATATGGTTAGTGATCTTGGCACTTTATGCTTAACTAGCCTTGAGGGTTATCTTTTAGTGTTCATTTTTTGATGTTTTATTTTGTATTCACTTATGTTTTCTCCTTGAACCTATAAAAAACTCCATGAAACCTAAAAATCTCATGGACTCCATTGTTGGAGGGCTCTAAGCTTGAGCCATTTTCAACTAGTTGTGTAAAAACCTACTCCCAAGGCCATTTGTCACCATGAGGACCACTTCTGGACCTATATCAAGCTTCCATACATCCACATCATTATAATTATGTATAAAAAAAATTATGGAACCTTTAGAACCTAAAAAAATGTTTGAAATTGCCATTAAAACTATAACCATTCGTAAAGTGTCAAAAAACTTGGGATTGCTACCTTTTAGCTCATAAAAGAACTCTATAAAGCCTTATGAAGAGATCTAAGTACCATATAATGGTGATTCATGTCCCATTAGTCCCCTTTCATTCATTTATACCATTTTTTTCTTTGAAGACCTTCAAAAATAGGCATTTTTATTTTAGGCCATTTGGGGCCTCTTAGGCACCCACATGTGCCAACTTATTATACAAAATAGGTTAGAAATGATATTTATAGAATCCTATACATTTTCTAAGTTTTTTTCAAGTGTTTCTAGACCATTTCATGGACTTATGATTCCAAAACCTAAAACTGGTTAAAAAGACTCCTTTGGCAACTCTGGCAGGCCTATCTTCTTGGTAACTATTCATAAAATGTATAACTCCATTATATAACTTATTTTAATGTATATTTATCCCATATACCCCCTCACCTTTATTTAAAATATTTGTATACCATGCATAAGGTATTCAAATATATGTACATAAATAAGTTTATCTATGGGATTTTATATGCATCTTGAACCTGCCTAGAGTCTTAATGATTGTTCATAAACTTGAGGACCTTAACCAACATAAATTCATAGTTAATTTAATTTAAATATGGTTACTCATAAGATACTAAAACAATTTGGCCCAACTCCTCATGTAATGAAAGATATCAGCATCTAAAGAGGGGCTTGAAATGGGTGTCTTAGACTTCAAAAGCTCAAAATTTTCCTTGAGAGTGAGAATAAATTTTCAATTATTCCAACCTGATTTAAAATAATACTTATGGGACCTAAAACATCCCATTTATAATATTCATGAACTCATGTTTTCTTGATAAGGTTTGAAAGCACCTTGATGGGATATAGGCCTTAAGACTAGCTTCTAGGCTTAAAACTAAATTTCAGGGATTGACACCCCTATAGGAGTATATTAGGGATTAAAAACATTGTTTCAAATCAATTTTCATCCCTTTTTACCTTATTTTTATGCTCAATTTTAAATTTTGCCTTCATGGTCTCAAAAGACTGCCTATGGCAATGGTTGTTTGCCTGCTTGTTCTAACCCTCAAGGGCATGGTTTACATTAAACATGGAGTGTGATTACCTCTTAATATTTTTATATATAATAATTATCATCTTATTAAGCTTCCCAAACACTCCAATGAGTTCCAAAACTCTCCACCAACCTGTAGACTTCAAAAATGTCTCCTAGCTCCAATGGTGGCTGTCAATGGACATGTGTAGAAATGTGCTAAAATAATGAGTACTTACACTCTTATTCAAACTCAAAAAATATTTTATTAAGTTATAAGGACTCATAAAAAACATCTCCACCAGTTTTAATACTTTTATATTACATATTAAGGTATGTAGATGAATTTTCCTCCATATTTGCTTAAGCTACCTCCTTGGTCCTTCATGTTTAAACTTGCCCTCAAGGAATTTTTGATTGAAACCTTAAATTTGATAAAATACATAGATAATATGATGTTATAAATAATTATACTTAAATTTTTTAAAACTTATCTATGTCTTAAACTCATTATTGGCACTCAAACCTGATAAAGATTCATTTGGTCTCCAATGGCTATTTTCTTGACTAGGGTCTGACAGTGATAGAATAGTGGGAACTTGAATCATAGTATGACCTTAAGGATGCCTTTAAAAAGTTTAATTATTCATGTATAATATTAAAAATAAGATTAAAGTTTTTATTTAACATGTAAATGCCTAAAAAACACAAATTTCTCAAAATTAGCAAAGGGTTGTTGTGCAAGGCTGTGAGAGTGCCTTAGGTATGTAACAAAATAGTGAGTAATTAACTTATTATATAGGTAAAATTGAATTTATTTATGGATATAATATGTCATAATTACCTTATGTACCAATTTTATAATATTTATCACCTCTTAAGCACCTTTAAACTTTTAATTTCTCCAACTTAACCCTAAAACATGGACTGTGTGTTTGTAAAAGGCATCTGCTCAAACATACATTTGATTGATTTCATATTTATGTTATGTAGAGTGTGATATATTCACATTAAAGTAACCTTAGAATTTTTATCTATGTATATAACCCTATAACCTTCTCTAAAATACCAATCCTTCCAAACATAGCCAACTAGGCCTGTTGGATATAGGTCACTATTAGACTGAGTTCTTAAACTTTGAATTCTTGTGCTTAAGAGTCCTTCAACTCTTTAATGAGCACTACTTATGATTGGATAAGATCCCATGATAATAATAAACCTATCATGACAATATCCTCTTGTATACACCTCAATCACATAATAATAACCCAAACTCATTGATTATAGGTGCATATATGAGATGGGGTTTCCAACGTAACATAGAACCTTTGTACCTTTGAAGTCTTTATCATATTTGAATTTGACTCCCATCAACTCTATTCTCTTTCAATCACCTTGAATACAACCTCACTTCATACCATTGTCTAAAATAAAATAGGATGGTTTTAGGTAATCATTTTAGGCTCTTGGGATTGCAATCTTGTAGTAAGGAACCTTTTTAAGATGTTTTCAAAGTTTGATGTCCCTCTAAAGGTTCCTTTGACTATCTTCCACCAGCTTGAATGGAGTCTAACCTCACCTCCATAACTATGTTTGAAAAACATGTATATAGCTATAGGTAGATATTTTTTGATGTTTTACGCCTAACATAGATTGAATTTAAGACCTTCCATGATACTCTAAGTCTTTTGGACATTTTAGATCCCTTAAACTCCTTCACAAAGGTCTTATAGACCTATCACCTATCTTGAACTTTAACATTATTAATTTTATTTGAATTAATAAAAACTATCTCATACTTTTATAAACATGGTTATAGGTACACCCTTTTTGTATATCTGATGTCAAGGTACCTGGTAAAAGTCTCAACATTCATCATCTTCTTCTTCATCTTATCAAAATAATATCCTTTTGAAAGTTTGGTTCTCAAGGTTCAATATTCTATCAATGTCTTTTCATTTATCACTAGGATTTGTACCTCTATATATTATCCTATTATCAAACACCATGGAATCATCTATACTTTTTGTTAGTCACATCATTCATTATATCACTCAACACAAGTCATTTTATTCCATTCATTCATTCACTATTACTTCTCAATTCACTTATTAGCTTCTCACTAGGTAACCTTCATGGGTCATAAGTATCCAATCTAATTATTGGTTTCAAGGACTAAATATACCTTCATGGATGATATTTTTAGATCATATTGAACTTTTTAAAACTTCTCTCAAACTCTCATTTCCATTCCAATACTTTATTTCATCACCTCAACCTCTTAGTAGCAACCCTTAGGCTAGTAGCCTTTTTTTTACTTTTTCTCTTAGTTTGAATATTATACAAGTTTTATAACAAATATAAATGTATTTTAAATTTCCATATATTATGATACAATTCCTCATAAAGTTTTAGGGTCTAACTCCACCCATAGCCAGTACTTCCTTTGTGAACCTTCTCTTAATTACGCCTATTAAACACTATCATAAACCCACAGTATTGGTTTTGTATTGTACAATCCCGGTACTAACTCCAAACCTTAAAAATATTGTAAAGGATACTAAATCACCTCATAATATGAAGTATTAAGTAATTTATTTGGTTAAAATGCAAGTTATGGGGTTTTAGGTTTTGAAATCCTAATTAGGCTGATACACCTGATTGTGCAGGTTGAGAGCACTCTAAATTCACTTTCTTGAGTTTAAATATGTTACTAATGAAAATAAGACAATATAAAAGTTTGTATTTACATCACATATCTCCTCCAATATGTTATAACTCTTACATCACCTTGTTAATGTTGTTAATCACCAAAACACATAGGATTGTGTATTTCTAATTGATTGTGAGGGGTTTATGGAACCATCTACCTTATAAGATTACAAACACTTCATAGTGTTCACTCTCATAACATTAATATTATTTGAAACCATGATGGGACTTAATCAAATCAATACCCTTACTACTCATATTCTCACATTCATTCTTGTCTTGGACTATGCAAATAAGATGTGACTGTGTAAATAAGGGTCTTATTTTTACACAATAGGTTCTAAACTCTCAAAGGGTTATTATCAACAACTTTTACCTTCACACATATGATTATAAATTCACTAACCCTTGACCAATAATTTCATCAAAAATACAAAAATCTACCCTGGTGTTTGACTACATAAATAGAATCTTGACTGTGTAAAGAATAGGGTACTCAATGTGTAACAGAGTATCTTCTTAATTGTCTAAACATTTAAACATTATACTTGTTTCATTCCCACATAAAAATTCAACTACTAACCATGGAATTTGTATGAACATACATGTGAATCTTATCAATAATATAATGACCTTCTTGTTATATATTTGCAAATATAATAATATGTCACAGTTTGGGACTGTCAAAGTCCTAACAAAGTTTTCATCAAATAATGTTCTTGAGACATTGAGACCTTCTTGAGACCTTGAGACCTTGGGAAATTATTTAGAGTTTCAAATACTTTAAATAACTCATTTATAACATTATTGAGACCCTTAGACTTACTTCAACAACTCAAAACCCAAAAAATCTTGCATACCCTATTGTACGGACTGAGATAGTTGAGAGTTGGCTTTCCATGGTGCATGATGGGCCAAGAACCCCTATTATTCATTCTTTCATCCATATTTCTTGAAGCAACATGGGTTTTTCATAAGATTGATGAAATTAATAAGATATAAGGAAACATAAGTTATGTTAATTTTCACAAAATTACCTTACATTTTGCTAATAAGTAAAACCTCCAAGTTACTAATCTCCTCACTTGCCTTTCACGAATGGATTGCACTAGATTTCATTGGTTTCCTTGATTTTTTTAATGTAATCTTAAACTAGTGGAATTAAATATCATTGAGATAACCACCATGGATCACTAAATAATTTTTCACTACAAGGTAGAACTCTTATTGATGTTGGTATTTATTTTTCTCTACATTTATCTTCACTTAATTTGTTTTTCACTTTTATGCGCTACTGAGATTCTATTAGCAGTGTTCACCTGATCTTGATGATATGACATAAGGAATTTAGGTGTTCTTGACCTTTAATTTTGATCTTAAATAGAAAAACCTACTTCTTCAAACCTCTTCTCATCCTTGTTTTTTGTAGGTGGTCATTTGACCCTAACACTTACCAAGGCTTTCATAAAGGTGTTCACTTGATCTCTCCATCTAGTGCTCACCTTGAGAGAGCATGGCTTCTTGTGCCTCATTTTCACTACCTTCCAAGACTTAGGTAAACTTATTTTTTTGACCTTTAGATATTATTATCATGATTACATAAGTTAAAAACCATTCAAACACTAGAAACTCATATCTATAGTTGTACCTTTTCGAAGATACTAAAACACCAAAACCATCTCAAAGGAGAATATACTCAATTTGGAGGCTTTAAAATATTTTATAAGATTAATGAGGTATGACATGAATTAATAACTTACTTGATAGCCTCTAAATATGAATTTAATTAATTGATAACCCAAGTTTTATTCTAAAACACCAATATGGAATGTTCATAATGACAACATCAAAAATAGGTTTTATACCATCAGTACCTCCCTAAAAGGAGTTATCTAATGAAAAAAATTTGAATAGGTCTTATTTTATCCAAAAATAACTCACCTAAAACCATTCCTCCTCATTTAGTTCTGAAGCAAAGAAATAGAAGAAAACCTAGACCTTATCTAGATGAGTAGGCCATCTAGACACCCCTACATTATTAGTGATTATTAATAACAATGGAAAGATGATCTAGACCAAAAATTCCTCAAAGTGGAATTACACTATATTCCCTATCATTACCAAAAATATTCTATCCCAACTCTCTCTCTCTCTCCTGATTGTACCGAGTGAAAACCTGAGGCTCTCCTAGAGCAGTCCAAGACTGCCCAAAATGGTTTTTCCTTAGCATGAAGAACCAGAATCCTATATATGCAATACAAAAATTTGGAAAGATTTTTTATGATTTAAATGACCTTTCCTTATTTATATAAACCTTTTAAAATTCTTGGGCCTCCATTAATGGTAGAAAACCTATTTCAAGCCTAGTTTGCAACTAATAGGTTTTCCTTACCTATGTCAGTTCTTATGCTTGAATCTGATTTAAAATGACAAGGATAGTATATTAGGGACACCATGTATTATTAAAATAATTAAACCCCTAAATTATGCAAAACTTCTAAAAACTTGTTCATCCAAAGCTCTAAAAGGCTAAAAAAGCTATCTTTTTGCTCCCAAACTCCTCTCCTCATCTCCAAATGGCTTTAAATGGCCTTGAAGATTTATAAATAGGTAAAACAAACCATATTGATGTGGAATGAATTCAAAACCATTTAAATTTCTCTAACAATCACTTTTTCACTTAAGAATTTTTACTTAAATGGTCCTCAAGTCATCTAATGCACTTCTGGGGGTCTTTTGGGAATATTAGCTTCTCTAGATGTAATTTTTGACCCATTAAAATATATAAGAATTTTTGAAAATTTAACTCATTCCCTTTAATGCTTGAAAACCCTAAAAACTAGCTAGATTCTTCACTTGTAGTTCAAGACCCATTTCTAGGCCTTTTCCTCAAAATCTCCAAATTCACCTTCAAACTTGCTTATAGTGTTTCAAAATCTTGTAAAGGACATGATGTAGGTTCATTAGTTTTGTTTTCTCTTTCTACCATTGGATCATCCACTTCACAAGGACTCTATTCAACTCCTCACACCACACCAGGACCTTCCAAGATATTACACTACATCATCAAGTCGGGACTAGAAAAAGACTAGTCATGGGGGTAAAAGGTTATTGAGTAGTCTAGGAGAGTGGCCTGATCCATCTAAGTAAAAGTTTCATATGTAGGCCAATTTTTCCAACATTTATGGTGACCTCTTGGGATTTCATACTTTCCTATGGAAAATATTAGTTGCCTTAGTCAATCCATTGGGCTTATGAGGTCAAAAAAGTCTTTCTCAAATTGGTTTTCAACTTATCACAAGGTTGAAACTTCTAATTAGAACTCTCAAAATATAAAGGACAACCCAAAAAAAAATAATAATGTGCTCAAAGCACTTAGGGAAGGGAAACATATAATGAAAGGGAAATGTGCACAAGATACTTGGAGGAAAACAACAAAATATACTCTAATATATAAAAGGCTACAACTCTCTTTCAGGAACAAGGATTTAGATGAATCCCATTAACTGGGATGGGTAATACCTCTCCATCCAATTGGTCAAGCTTAAAACTATTACATTGTTTGCATACATAGATTGAGTAAGGACCACTCCATAAGCTATCAAACTTAGTATTATTTCCTGGCTTGGCCTTATTTGAATCCCATTTGAGGACTACATCACCCTCCTTAAAGTATCTTGATATTGCTCTCTTGTCTTGAGATTTATGTTATTCCATTATCTTCATTGTAAGATCCCTCATTTCTTTAAGCTCCATGATCTCTACCATCCTCACACTCATGGGTTCACTGTCGATCAACTCAAGTTGATGGGCTAACTCCAAGGCAGATAACTCAAGAGAGATGGGTAACTTGGCTTATCTCCCTTAAATGGACAAATGGTGAGTTGTCAATGGCAACCTATCACTTTATCATTCCATAAGGTTATCCTTGACTTTGAATACCACATTTGAATCCAGTAGAATGAAGTGGCCTTGTTATCAAATAATCACTAGAGACAATACTTTTATTTTAATATGAGGAAGGTATAGCACATTTTAAAGACTTGTTTTATTTACCAAATATATTGTACCATGAATTTCTTCATAAAACTAATAAAAAAAATCCCTTCAAAAATTCATATGTTGTGTGGCACTAGTTCAAAAACCCAATCATTATCCCAAGTTAAACTCTTTGAGGTATTATTTGATTCATCAAATATGAAAAGTACACATTTGCTATAAAATTGATTTGAGTCTAATTGTGAGTTTTATTCTTATCCTTTTATTATTTTTATTTTTTTGTAGGTTTAAATTTTTCCCATTATGATTTGCATTCGTGGGTATCATGATTCCCTTTCTTTTCACAATGTTTATGAAAAAATGTTATTTTTCATTTTATTTTTCTTGATGTTTTTTTTTTTTTCAATATTTTCCACCTCACCATTTTTAACCCCCTTACCTCTATTATTTCCTACATTCTAGGAAGAAATTCCATTTTTATTAGCATAAAAATTCTCACTTTTGGACTCCATTTTTCTTCCAAATGATTTTTGTATTTTACCCATCTTCTCAACTAGTTGATCAAAAGTAAGAGACTTCAACAGATTGCATGCTTTTAAAGACTCAAAATATGTTGAGTATGTAGGGAGAAGAGACTTTATAAAGGTAGGCATATACACTTCAATTTTTACACTAGTTACATCGATGCCATGTTTGATTACATGGACTTGTGAAGCCAAACTCATTACATCACCATTTTTTAACTCGATATTTAAAAACTTCAATTGAAACTTTATGAATTATAATTCTAGGTGAGAATCATACAGGGCCTTTAATTTGTTAAATGTTTCCCAATGAGTGTTGTACACTCGTGTGTGAAAAAAAACCTTGACATCAATTGAGGCCCATATCAAGGCTAATGATTTTGAAATATTATGATTTTATAATTGTTTTTCCTTTGATTCTTTTGGTTCATTAGGTTTTTCATCCCCATCATACATGTCAAAACCATAATTAATTGAATATGAGTGTACTCTCTACCTACCATGACCATTCTACCAAGGTATATTTCTTGATCAGTGTTGTGACAATAATAGTTTTGATTGGTTACATATTTTTTGTATAGGGATATTGAATGGTTCCTTATATCTTCAAAAAGGTTACATTTTTTATATACTACCTAACTGATACACCAAACCTATCTATATTCTTGTCCATTCTATATACCTAAAAGTAGGTGGAAGAAGCTCATTCTTTCTATATACCTGGTGGTTTGTGAAAGACACATTAAAACATGAGTTAAAAATGATATGTGGTACTTAGGTTGTACATGAAAAGGATTCACTCTATATACAATACCCACTTAGTGAGAAGTCCTTTTACATGGGTGAAATAACCATATCTACTCATAATATTCATATGAAAGGAATGGGTAAATGAAAGTAATGGGAAAATGAAGTTTTTTCTTATTTCTCCCTGTTAATTTATATGCAAGATGCCATGAACATCATTGTCATAATTATATTATACTATAATTTTAGTATTTTAATTATGATGACATTACTCATAAATTTGAACCAGAGGCTCTATCAATATCAAACATTTAAATTCTATTTTGTTAGCACAAAATGTTTATTTTTTAAAAAATCTTGATTTTTAAGAAGGAAATTGATTTTGGTTTTCAAAATAACTTATTTATTTTGTTTGAATAAGTCAGAAAATGTATATTATTCTTTTATTTGAATATCTTCCAAAAAATATGTTTTATTTGAAAATAAAAAATAAAAAAGGAATTAAAATTATTTCAAAATTTTGCCTTCTCTTCTAATGTGGTTGTTTTGAATTCTTCATGGATTTAAGCATGCTTTATCTTGGATAATTTTATTCCAAACTCTATGTAGTATCTATATTTAAAAATTATGATACAAATATGAAGTGCATATGGTGGTATGCCATGTTTTCTACAGTTTTATCAAGTAAATACAACTACAAAGGAAAAATACATAGTCCAAGGAAAATAAAGTAATGCAAAGTGCAATCAGTGGTGATGAATGCATAGTCTAAACTTATAAAATATAGTCAATGAACATCAATTAGGTATGAAACATAAATAAAATAGTCAAAACACCTTTCCACATAGTTTATAATAGTTATGTGTAGACCCAACTAAGTAGAAATGCCTTAAAGCAATTTTATTTAACATCTAAATTTATATTGTCAAACTAGAATGCCTTCCCTACTTTCCACACAGGTATTTATTAGGATAAAAACATTCTTATTAGATGGAACACCACCCAAACATATCCTGAAAAATCTTATTTTGGTAAAGGTGCAATCCAAATAACTAAAATCTTGAAGAAGATGAGTTTGAACATAATTTTATTGTCTAGAAATGGAATATACAACCAAGAGGATGAATGAAGGATATAAAAATCTTAATGTAGCCTATACACTAATGTTAGGATGAGAGTTGTGGATGAAAAATAAAAGAGAATTTTTGCAAACCATAGATAATTTATATAAATTTCAGTTTTAATAGTGTAGTCTAAAAATAGTAAGTTTCTAAAAATAGTAATTCCTCAAATTTTGTATTGTTATAAATCATGGAAGTCAAACCACTTGATCTCCCTCAATATTGGTGACCTTACACATCCTCCTCCTACCTTAAAAATTTTTATAAATGAATATGTAACCCAAAATGGAAATTATAAATCTCTTCTCAGAGATAAGCATATGTTTGGATCTGTAAATTTGATGAGTAAAACATCTCTTCTCAGAGATAACATTATTGTTATTATGTTGTTCTTATTTCTTGAATTATCTTTCAACCAAAGCTTCTGAGTTTAGTAGAGATTTAATTTAATGATTAATTAAATCTAGTTGAATTAAACTATTTAAATGGAAATTTTGATATGTATTGATCTAATATGAAAAGACTAAACTGTAAAATTTACTGAAATTAGAAACTTTGTAAAATAGTAAATTAAGTTATGGTTAGAGAGTGTCCCTCAAAAAATGAATATGTAAGTGTAAAATATATTAAACTAACCTATATACATGGTTATACTAAAAATAGTGATTCACAGTTTATTAGGACAAATTTATGGGAGGTAGACAAGGGTGTATTATGGCCCTGTCTAGCTATTATATCTGCATCTTGATTGACTATATTCCTTAATTTTGGATATGGGCCTGTTTGAATGCTTCTGATGTGTGACTATAGATTTTTCTTATTGATATAATGCACAAAAGACCTAAAAATATCAAACCCTAATCATACACATGTACTAGATGGTAATTAAATAACAAAATGGGAAATTTTGGATTAGTAAATATACTTGAATTGGCCTCATAAACCCCTTGTATCTAAGTGTTGCCTACATATCCAAAATGGGCCTCAAACTAATGTAGTTCTCTATATAAATTGATTGTGTGATCTATGATGATGTAGATATAATACTTTAGATAAATGATAAATTCAAATGCTTAACAATAGATTCCCTTGACCTGTAATAAAACATTACTTAGACTTGGTTATTGATTGTTAGAAGGATAAAAAAATTAAATAAGATAAATAGTACTCTTTTACTTAGTTTGTAGTGATTTTGATAGAGAGATTCAGTGGGGGTTTAATGAGTCTTGATGTGATTTTATAAGATATATTTATAATAATTTCGTTAACCAACCTTAACAAATGTGTAGGAGAACTATTGTGAAACATCTCAATTTAAAAAATAAATTATTGGAGTGCAAGATAAAAATACAAACTAGGGGATAAGGTTATCATGTGGACTTATCCTAGAAGACCATAAACTATCAGGATAGGTCTGACAGGAGCTTTTGGGTTGAATAGGTATTAATTCAAATGAAATAGGGATGTTTGCTTGATATTTGTAGTGTTTACAACATAGTGAAGGCTATCTTATAGATTTCAAGTTAGAAAATGGAAATTAGACCAAGTGTAAGGATGTCAATAATAATCATTCTAAATCATTTAATGATTAATTTTATGTGTCTTTTCCCCCACTTTATTCAATTGATGCACAAAGTGAAATTACTAGAATAAATTAGATACAAACTAGAACTAAAGTGTGTATACAGACTTTATATTTAAATGAAAATATTGATTTTTCAAGATGCCTTAATATGAAAAATTACAACAAATCCACTAAAATTAATATCTACTCATATTGGAAATTTTTAATTCTAATTTTTTTTTATAATTTGAAAAGAGAGAAAGGAGTAACATAATTACCATGTAACTTGAAGATGGTGAAGTGTGCATGCCCTCTTGTTGGGGTATTTGGAGAAGTGTTGAATTATGGAGAATTGAGAGTGATCTAGTCTCAATTTTAAAACCTTTGAATACCATTAAGTTGGAAATATTGTATGCTCCAACTTTGTAAAATATTTAAAGGGGTGGAACCATGAATTATGTCCTGCTACTTATTAAAAAAATGAAACCATATATGTTGAGTGTCAGTTAACTCTAATGTGATCCACTTTCCATTGAGATGAATCACACCATTGTAGAATTATCTAGATTCTATCTTTAACTTTGAAACTTGAAATTTGATAATTTTGAAAAGGCCTTAGTAGAAACGTGAACATGAATTAATAGCATGCCCCGTATATCTATATTATATTTAAATGTTATGTGAAACTATAATTGAAATTATTTTGTTTTCAAGGCTTGAAACTTTTACAAATTTTGAAACCTTTTAAAACTTTTACAACTTTTTAAATTTCAAAATTGTTTGAAATTTGTAATTCGTAACTATATTTATGAGTGCACACACATTCCCCTATAATATAAAAATTTTGAATCATATTTCTATTTGAAAACTATATATTTCCATAAATCTAAAAAATTCCTCATGAAGCTTGAATGTTCTAATTAATCCCATTTTGATTTCCTCCTTTTGAGATGAGAGATGTAGCCTGAAAATCACATAGCTCAAAAGAAAGCATATGTTAAATATATAACACTTTGAATATCTAAAATTTATTGCATCATAGTATTTTAATATAGAATTGCATTGTATATTTTTAATATGTCATGTAATATAATTTTTATGTTTTGAATTTGTATTTGCATCATAGTATAGAATGTAACATTGAATTGCATTTTAAACCTATGTTAGATAGATAAAGTGTTGATACATAGAAGAATTATGTGCATGATATAGATCATGTCACCATAGTAATAATAGTGTATATATGATTGATTCATGACATTAATAATGGTTCCATAGTAAAAAGCAATAATTATGGAAGTAATGTCATGCAGTTTTTTGTAATTTACAAAATATGTCACACATAAAGCCAAATAGAACAGATATAAGGGACATGTAAAATATCACATAGAACATAAGTTTAAGGGCCACAAAAAATGTCAAAATTATTCCATATGATAAATAATCTTAACTTACAAATCCAAGGGCCACACACATAAAAATCAAGCAATAAATCTAATTTATCATATAGGAAAATGAGAAATGCAAAACATGTAGCCAATGAAACTAGTATAGATTAATCATATGTATGAGTATCATTATTAGCATGTATTTTATTTAATGTGATACATTTGAAAAATATAATTGATTTTTTAATAAATTTTTATGATATATATCTCAAAATGGATAGATATAACCTATAAAGTGTTGAAAGCAAATGTAAAGATGCCCACAACTTAGCAAGGATGTTGGATAATAATAGAAGCTGAACATCAAAGAACCATGTAAAAGTTTTTCATGTATCACACTCAAGTACCTTGTGATAAGTATTGTGTATTTAAATATTTAATATGTTATTTACTTCACATAGAATAAATAACATATGAAAATAAGTAAACCAGCAACATTTAAAAATGCTTTAGATCCTAATTTTTAATTTTTGAAAATATTTTGATTTTTCTATTTTTTTGAAAATATTTGGATGATAAAAGAGATTTTAAAAGGAGTTAATAATAATTAAATATTTTAAATTATAATAATTAGGTTGGATTTGGACAATCCTCAATAAAGTGGAAAAGCATATGATGTTAAGAGGGAAGGCAATCAATGTGCTCCCAATGTGTATGTGAATTTGAATCATAGAAAATTAGTGCAAAGATGTAAAAATATGTAGGAATTTACATCATCCTGAAAATTTTAAGAGGTTAAATATACTCATGTTGAATATATTAAAAAATTATCAATATGAGATCAAGTAACTGCCACAAGATGTAAGATATGCAATAGTAAGCAAGTGGAGTGCCATAGAGATAAGTGTTTTAGATTGTTATAATTAGTTTGAAAATTGATAAGGATACATACCCAAATTTAAAATAAATATAAGGGGATATAATAATACTATGATAAGAAATATAATAATTATTAGTAGAATAAAAACAAAGGAGTTATGTACAATATTTGTTGTAAGGAAATTTATAACTAAATGAAAAAAGGAATGTTGGATAAGGATTTGTTTGATTTCTTGCACATGTAATAATATCGTATTTTATAAAATAAATGTCATTAGGATCATACCAATATTATATATTATTAGGGTCATGATCATAAATGTAATCATCATTATAATATAAATTTGTCTTTGTAGGTTGTTCTTTATATCGTGAGATGTCATTTTGATTATCTTTTCTATTTGAATGAGATAGACTTGTTGCATCATAGAATTAATTTCCATTTTGAATATGTTCATCATTGTTAGGATATTTCATCTTATTTTAAATTTTATAATGGTAATATTTGATTGGTTAAACATTAGTAAGAGAATGAATTTATGCATTGACTTTATATTTTTTCTCTATGCATGAAGTAGATGTAATGCATGATTTTTTAGCAACCATATTTCTATAATTAGACTTTTTAGGAATATTTTGCTTTGGATAATTATTTATGAGAAAAAATTTCATAAATATGCTTACTTACTTATCTTATATTTTTTATTACAACTTGTCTAATGGTAATTTTTAAATTTTCAATCTTATTTTTTCATCTTGTTCTTTATGTAATCTTACTTGCACTAATTTGTCTTTTTTAATATTTTCTTATTATGAATTATATTTTTATATCCATATCTTCTCTTTGTTATTTTTTCACTTGATGTTTAGGATATTAAATATAAATGGGTTTATTAATAGGTTTATTTATTATAGGATCAAAATTATAAAGAAGACTTTGTATTATAGTACTTTTGAGACCAATAATTATATGTATGATGGCCGTGAAATTTATGATATGCACAATGGTATTTGTATATTTTTAAAGGAGGCATATAAGTTAATGTAATAAAATTATTTCAACTCATTTTTCTTAGAATCTCACTTGGACTCTTATTAGCCTTTTATATGCATTTTGAAACATTAAGTGTATATTTATGTTGTTTATGAGGCACATGATATCTAGATCAAGATGTAGATATATGATTAATAGTAGCATACTTTGAATTCATATAAAGTTTTTTTTAATTTTTAAGAGATGTGATCTTTGAACTTAAATATTGATTTTGCTTATGCAACTCTTCCATTTACTTTTTCAAAGTAATAATTTGATCTTGAAGTGATTCACAAGCACAAACATTTGGATATTTGATTGAATATGTATACCATCAACAGAATGTGAAGGGATAGGCTCTCCCTTTAGATTAATATAATCATTGATTAAAAATGAAGTGTGTTCTTCATCTTGATTGATAATATTTAGATAATTAGCACTATCAAGAGAAACATTGGCATAATATGGTTACTCTCTATTAATATTATGGCATTATGGTGTAAGAGTGGCATCATGTAAAGACAAACATAAGGATGTAGTGGGAACAACATCAAAATATGTAGTAAAAGGAATACCATTGGTTTCAATTGAAAAAAAAAAGGATCTAAGTAATATTTAAAAGGGTATGATATGGGAGAATTCATAGAGGCATCTAAGGGTGTGACAATGGGTAGATTCAATTTATAAACAAATTAATGACCCAAACAGGAGGCCAAAGGTGTGATCAATGGTAAATTAAAAGAGTAGGATATATGATATCCTTAAGATGAATCTATAGGTATGACTGAAGTTAAATCCAAAGAGGAAGTGAGAGAATAACCAAAAGAGGAATCTAGATGAGATTCCAAATGGGAATCTATAGGAGTGATCATAGAGGAATATATAGGAGACTCCAAAGGGGAATCTATAGTTCTATGTGGTGAAATGATCACTTGTGCCTAAGAGTAAAATAAATTAGATTCATCATCATAAACATTACTAAGATCATCTTCCCTATGAGTTTTCCATTCAATATCATAAGTAAAAGGCATAGCATGAGAAGAGAATAATAGATCTAGAGGATGTACACCATTAACATATTAAATTTGACTATCCATGATATATGTAAAAAAATAAATTCTTATTTTAAATGTGAACTCTAATATATAAAAATAAGCTAATGATTATGAATAATTAGAATTTAAATAAAGTAATTTTAATGATTATGAATACAATACAAACAAAAACCAATGGTATGAAGGTGATGTAGGCAAAGGTTTGAAATATTTTTAGGCTCTTGTATATACTTTATTTTTCATTAATTAGTGTTGGCCCAATGTTTCATATCTTGAATATAGAGGTAGAACCATGTATGTAGCCCACTAAACCCATTTATTAGGGTAAGTTGAGAATAACTTCCATGGGAAATATGTTCCTCTTAGGTGCACCACAAATCACATGAATAAAAGAGGCTTCATATTGGTGTAAATATGTCTATCACCCTCACCCTCACCCTTGATTTGTCTATCACCCTCACCCTTCACCCTCACCCGGCCACCCTTCGCCCTTTGTCATATATGACTTAGATAATTATCTAAGTCATAATTAATTATATATGCATTTTTTATATATCATGAGGTACATAGAAACTAAAATCCATGTTTATCATTATAATATAGATATAAGTATTAGGGTAAACTTTTCACACCATAATGTTTATAAATATAAGATTGGGTATCCCTTCACAAAAGTCACTAAGTAGTTTGAAAATTATTGGAACATAATTCATAAACAAGTAAAATAAAATGAAAATAAAGGCAAAATATTTTTTATTCATAAATCAATAAAATTTCAACCCGAGGTCGAAGGAAAGAGCTTCTTGTTTGGAATGATCGAAGGTGACGAGACTTATCTTTATTTTAATATTTAATCTAAGGTCAAATACATTGAATTATTTTGTGTTGGATATTATCCAAGGTAAAAGGTTATTTTCATTTAGTGTCATGCATTTATATAAATTTGAAAGAAATCTTGTCCTAAAAATCAAAGAAAAATAATAAGCAATGTTATAAAAATAGCAAGTTCACCAGAATATTTAACCCTTTTAATTTAAATGATTCTTAAATCTAATTTAATTAAACTATTAAAATATAAATGTTGATATGCATTGATCTGATACAAAAATGTAATAAATTACAAAATTTATTGAAATGAGGATCTTGCTAAAATACTCAATTAAGCTAGGGTCAAAGAGTGTCCCTCAAAATAGTAATAGATATGATCTTGTAAACCTTTTATAAGTGAAAACTATATTAAATTAACATGAAAATAGGAATATACTAAAAATAGTGATAGTTTATTAGGACAAGTCTAAGGGATATGGATAGGGGTGCAATGTAGCCTTGTCTAACTACTATATCTATGATTTGGTTGATTATATTCCTAATTTTTATATATGTTCCTATGAGACTACTTCTGAAGGGTGATTGTAGATCTATATATCAATATGCCATGTGAAATAACTATAAATATCAAACCCTAATCTTGTGCATGCACTAGATGTTAATTAGATAACAAAAGGGGAAGAAATGAGTTAGTAAGGATAGTCGAGTTGTCCTAAAAAATCCCTTGTAATTGAATGTTCCATACATATCATCAATTTTATCCTCCCTCCTAAAGTGATTATGTGATCTGTGATGATGTAACTATAATGATTTATCTAGATGATTAATTTAAATACTTAATAATAGATTCCTTTGACCTATAAAAAACATAATTCAAACTTGGTTATTGACTATTATAATACTATATAGTTTAAATAGATAGAATATTACTCTTTTTCTCAATTTGTAATGATTTTTCTAGAGAGATTCGGTAGGGGTAGAATGAGTAGCCTTGATTTTATTTTATAGGATAATATTTAGATTAAATTTACTAAATGACCTTACCAAACATGTAGGAGATATTTTTTGAAATGCTTCAATTCAAAAAAGTAACCATTAGAGTAGGGAAGGCAAGATTGCACTAGTGGACAAGGCCGTAGTGCATCCATGTTTGGATTTTATAGACTTGGCCCAAAAGACCACATTGGTGGGATACATATAACAAGAACTTATGGGATGAATATGGATGAATTCAATTAAAATAAGGATGTATATTATATTTTCAATGTTTATAAGATAGTGAAGGCTTTCTTATAGATTGTGAGTTATAAAAATGGAGATTAAACCAAAGAAGGGTAAGGATGTCAAGAATAAAAAATTTCAAGCACTTAATGATCAATTTTATGAGTCTAAGACATATCCATGATTTTTCATTGTCCTTAATCCAAACCATAAATTCCCAAATCTACAATCACATACACAAGCCAAAAAGATTCAATGGCTCCTACCAATTGTTTTACCTTATTTTAGATTAATGAATCTAAATACGCATAATTTTTTTTAATTATTATGATTGTATATTATATATAAGTAAAACACAAGTATGAATGCTGAAATAAATTATGATTGAATAATTTTAATTTAATATTTAAGGAAATCACTAAGAATATTAAGATATTTAGCTTGTTTCAAGTTTGAGCAAGAGTGATACTATGTGCAAGTGATAAAAAGTGTTGTAAATAGACCAATAGCCAATAATATTATAAAAATAAGTACCTAGGTCTATCTAAATGACTTAATTATAATCTAGACACTTGTTTTAGGATAAAGGCATTTTCCTTCTACCAAACTCATCACTATAAATTGTGCCTAACTATTTATGGCATAGGTCATTATTCATACTTGTAATTTGTATTCCTATGCAATATCATATTCTCATTATGTGTGCAAATCCAAAAACAAATGTCTTCTTATCTTTGAAATTATATATCCACTTTTAACACTAGGTTAACCTATAAAAATGGGGAAGAGTGATTGGTTGATCTAATCAAACCCATTTCCCAATCATTGAGTGTTTCCTATGTATCTAATAATATAAGGATGGAAAAAAAATTCCACATAGATATTCCCTTTGCATTTATGTGTGAGATTTGTATTCACTAGTATGGATGCAACCTATAATCTAACATGGACACTTGATAATAGAAAAATTCACTTGGATTAGGTGTTTCAAAATTGTCTAGGGTCTCCTCCTTGTGAATAACTTTTATTTGGTAAGTTTAGGTTAGTCCCTCTCCATGTGCAAATGTGTATAAATGTCTTCTTGATAAGTGATAGATAGGTAAATAGGCGTAGACCTATTTTACATTTATATAGGAATATTTGGGTAACTTCTTATGCCACTGATAGTGAAACATGTATGTCAACCCATAAATATAATTCTAATATGACTATTATTTGCCACATAAATGAGTCTGATGGAGGTGGATAATTTAGAAATTTTGAATTTGTCTAACTCTTTCTAGAGGTGTTGATAAATATAAGAACAATGATATAAGGATCAAGATATAATTTAAATATGATAATAAGTAGAGTAGGAAATTCATGTAGGTGACTAATATCAAATTGAGAAGGTCAAGCTCATCGAAGGAAAGTAGATAATAGAGAATGGTGTAAAAGATCCATATGTGTACACATAAGTCATGTGAGGTAATGAAAGGTCAATACTAACATTTATATGTGTCTAATACCATATTTTAGTGTCTATAAGTGTCTCCCTTTTATTATAGGATGTAAAGTAAAATGATGCTAAAGTAAAAGGATAAATAAATGTGCCTTAGTGTGTAAACACATTTTTTCCTTGGGAGAAAGCTTCAAATGTGTAATTTTATTTATGTAAAACTACATTAAAACATATATCTATCAATGTCCGTATATGAAAGGAAATATGATATAAATTAAATTAATGAAACTTTTGAAATTTGAAGAGAAAGGAATGAATACACCCATAAGTGAGTGAACTATGTTTCTCTCTAAAGATTTCAGAGATGTGATCCCTTATAAAGCATTGGATATTGAGGGTGATTGTGCCCTAATGGATAGTTTCTTAAAATAATTATACCTTCAGGAAAGTACCATTATTCAAACTATGGGTTAGGAGATAAATTTTCCCACCATAATTAATAAGGAGTAATGTTGTTAAGTGACATAGGACATAAACTGCACTACTCATTTAACTAATCTTGAGCCTCAAGATGAAAGAGGGATACTACAGTAAGATCATATAAGGAGAATCAATTAATAAAAATGGACTTATAAATTTAAAATGTTACTATCATTACCTTCAATACCAGTAATTCCAACTTTGAAAATAGAAACAAAAATGTAATATTGTGTGCATGACCAATGTTCATGCCCCATAATTTCATCAACTTCCCCAATATAATATAGAACGTCATTAAATATATAATTAATTCTATCCCAAAAATAGATATATCTAAAAACCTATAACTCATTATCCTTTAAACTATCTATAAAATATTTACATGTACACTATATACCCTTCAAATCTATCTTGCTCTATAAATATATGTCCCATAATCTAAACCAAACTAATAACTTGAACCAATCTTAACCTTATGAATCATTTAATGTGTCCTTAAATTATTGATTATTTATGTGTGTAGGCTATAATATATATATAATAAACTCACTAATATTCCCCCCTTTTTTAAGGTGAATAATGTAGCCTATAAATTACTCATCTCAAAACAAAATATCTAGCTACATCATGTTATATACAAATATGTAATTATTTTTACATCATGTTATGTACAAGGATGTAATTATTTAAAAGCATGTACGAACATGTGCATAAGATATCATCATAATAATGATTATATCATCAAATCATAAATGAAACATACACTATAAGACATACAATTATCATGTCAATATATTTATAGTAATTATGCACATAGTAGTTTTCATGCCCAAAATATCACATGATTGAAAACACACATAAAAACAAACTATTTTTTTTCAAAATGTATAATTCACATTATATACAACTTACATTTCCTATTGTCTATCCATATTTTTCTCATGATATGTTTAATGAGTTGAGATAAATCTCACATGTTTATATGACATGAGTAATAATGTACAAATTGCCAAATGGTCACGACACAACCTTGTCAGTTTTACATGTCATAGTTAATCTAAAAGTCCTCCACTAGCCTACAATTACTTATGTAGGTAAGATATCTCCTTAGCCTAAGATCTAGATTGAACATTATATTATAGATATTTTATTCTAATATAATCAATTCATAATTTAATGGCCATCATTACCCTAAAGTTTAGTTGAAAACTTCAAGAATCAAGGATCCTTCACATACTAATTTAATTTGTATAAAAAAGGATCCTTAATTTAATCTCATACTAATGATGCTCTGAAAAGGAGTTTTATCCTAACTTAAGCATTGTAAATATCACAAACCTAACCTATCCTATGACCTAGACCTGATGCCACCTCAACATGATAGCCTACATATTTGCTCCTTAAAATCAAGGTCAAACCTAATTCTCCAATGGGTTGGCTAATTAAGCTAAAGCAATAATTAAGAGTTTTTCATAGAAACAACAAGATTGTATAAGCTTTAATAGTGTAAAACTAGATTTATAACCATTTGTGATCAATAAAACTCATTATTAAATTCATATTATTATATTGATGAGAGAGGTACAAAGTGTTACATCATGCTCTCACAAAAGTACTAGTAAAGTGATTTTGAAATCCAACTATTTTTATTCTCAAATAGTAATAATAAATTTATTTGCTATTGACCAAACAAATAAGGACCTATGTGTTCAAATTGTTTTTTACAATATTATATGACAGGATAATTGTTTATTAGAATTACTCATTTAAAATTTTCCTAAAGTTTTATTCTAAATGTTTTAGGAAAAGAAGAAATAAACCCTAATCTTTCTTCACCAAAGGTTATATTTAGGGAGTTAGTTGAATGATAAAATATTTATTTTATAGACTAAATATGTAATAACAAAATCTATGTATTAATTTTTTGAAAGGGGTATGAATAATATATTCTTTAAACTAACATTAATATTTGATGATTGACTAGGAAAATTCAATCATAAAGGTGTCACACATTATTATAGTTTGAGTAATCATATCTTCAATATGCCAAAAAATAATATGATACAAATCCAATTCAAAATGTTTAGTTCTAGAGTTTATAATAACTTATCACTTGGACTATTACATTTACTAGAATACCACCAAGTGATTCCAATCATAATGTTATCTCCAAAGGTATAATATTATTTTATGGTTTCGAGGGATTTTCATAAAAAACACACAAACTGATAAACTATTTGAAAGGAATGGCAATATTCATATTTACAATAAAATATAGTTAATAATACATATCTTTCTTAATTTAGAATTTGCAATAAATATAGTAAATACAAGATATCTAAGGGATAATAAATAGCATATCTTGTTTGATATTTTATTCTAAGGTATGACAGTGATCAAGAATCATCATAGGACTATATCATAGGTTTTAACCTTGTTCATTCTAATTTTGAATATTTTTCCCACTGGATAGTTGTATCAAATAGGAAAATTAACATAAATGCATGTGTCTACCTTTGATTCAATTTTTAAATCAAAGATACACACATGAATGGATCCAAATTTTCACCAGGCTTGTGTTTTCACATATATATCTACCTTGTGCCTCAAATTATACATGTTTGTGCACCAAATTCATGCAATAATCAAAACCCTAGTTTTTTTCATTAGACCTCCTATAACTTGTTTAAAATGGGTTAGCATGTGAGTTGAGTTAACCTTAGTAACCCTATTTGTTGCTAAGTGATACTTACATAGATGATACTCCAAATAGGGCCTCAAATTCACATGTAGTTCTCCCTCCTAGGAATGTGTGTATAATTGTAACTATGAAACTATATTATTTTTCTCCAAGTAACCCTTGCTACAAGTTATGAAATAGTATATTTGACCTTTTAAATGATTCAAATGTTCAACTCAGTATTGTAATGTAGTTTGGTAGATTGAAATATACATTACTTTCTAATTTTGTAATTGTCAAATCAACTTGTTATCTAATGTAATTAGACTATAGCCATTGTATATAGGGACCTCTTGATTTTGAATTAGGATCTAGTGACACATAAAATATTAAAATAGGGTGGGCAAAGAGGGTTAAAATAAATTATCACAAAGTGAAAGATATGAAAAATGATAAAAAGATAAGATCAGATATTTTCATCATAGTTCAACACTAGCATCGATTCTAGTATCCAAAATAGACATAGTTGTGTAGGGAATAAAATAATATAGAAATAAGAAACAAAAAGTAGGGATCCTTGGAATACATTAGATGAATAGTAATAAAATAACATATAGTCCCAAAGGGTGGGTAAATCAAGTGAAATAATATGGAAATGAAGAGGTCCACAAAAAGTTGCATCACTAGATAAATAATCCTCAGTCAAGAGATGTATAGATGAAAAGAGGCTATAAAAACATGATGCTAAATTGTGCTTATACCAAATATGGGTGTTTACATTTTTACCCCCCCCCCCACTAATTTAATCTAGTAATGCATCAAAAACTAAAATAATTAGTATAAATGAAAATAAAAATGCATACTGTGGTGTGGACCACACACCTTGTCTTTGCTTGAGCTTTCCATGAATCTTTCATTTGAAAATTACCTGAAATAAAGAGTATGAAAAAAATAAATTAATTCTATAATTTATATGTAATAAATAATAAACACTAGTGTAAATACATATCATAGATAAAATATACATGTGTATGTGTCGTTTAGCTATGGTTCTAGAATACTGGAAACTAGAGAACTAGACAGGGGGCTTGCAACCTCATCCATATTCTATCCAGGAAGATGAATGAACTTGAAATTATTCAATGGGGTTGCATCATAATGAATTTATACCTATAATAAGGAGAGTTGGGATGTGATCATGCCCCCAACGTAGAATAGGAAGAGTGGTGCTTCGATTGTTGAGAGTATTGTTTCTCAACCAATATAACTTGAGTGCAAGCATATGTAACTTGGTATAGGATGAGTTATGTAATAAATCTCACCCTAAAAAAATTGGTGAGATAGATGACATGTAAGGCTCAATATAACCAAAATATCCAACCATTGTAGACATGTAAGGCTCAATATAATCCATAAAAGTATATCTTGTGTATTAGTGCATAAAATTACATCTTGGTGGGTGATGATAGTACCTGAGATTTATTTTTATTTTGAAATATTATGTGCACATTACATATAATATACATCATATATATGTATTATGATAAAATTTTGTATAATATTGGTATCAATATATAGAATTCTACCACAATTATGAATTTAAATCATATAACTATGTTTTTTGCCAATTTTAAATTATGTAAGTGTGGTAATCATATTATCATAACATTCCCCCACTATATATGGATAAATATGAAATTTTGTATAAATTCCAATTTGGAGGACATGTTAACAATACATTCCCTTATTGAATTTGGATATGCTAAATACTAAACAAGTGTGGAGAACATGCTTCCAAAACATTAGCCCATTGAATCTGGAGAATGTGAAAATTATAATTCATTGTGAAGAACATTTTTTTAAGCATTCCCCTATTAATATTCCCCCCTTTTTGGATAAGGGGATATATTATGCATTGGATACTTAGGTTGTACCCTAGCTAAGTAAAGGATTGTTCAAGTCCTCTTGTTCAAACCTAGTCCAACATGGGAATGACCCTAGGTTGTAGGTTACCTAAGCTTGGGTCAGACCTCTAGGGTTTTTAATGAGGCTATATCGTCATATTGTTCATTATATTTCTCACCTAAGACCTAAGTAGGTTGGGATGAAAAGAGAGGAGTTTCATGATGGTGATGCACCATGAGTTCATTGTATCCACTCATAAGCTTAAACTCTATACACACTAATGGACTTTGAATAGACTTAACACAGTGCCTAAAATGGTTTCCAAGTAAAAGTGAATCACATATAGGTTATTTTTATTTAATTAGGCTAGAGGGTGATGAGGGTAAGGCTTGATTGGAGGCACTTACAGTTAGGAATCCACTCTATACCTGAGACATCAACATTATGTCACACTATATGACATAAAAGGAAAGTTTGTTATCACTTAGGTTAAACTTAGACCTATAAAGGGAAGATGAAAACCACTTTTACATATCAAACAAATGAAAAACACTAAATATAGATTGGTAAAGAACTACAAGTGTCTTTATCACTAATATAAGAGGTGCATGAGTACAAATTTTGGTAGAGTCTAGTCATACCATCTCTAAGGGATGAAAATCAATATCTTAAAGATTAAATTTATAGAAGAATGGGATGAGAAAGAGGGTAAGGAAAACATGGGAGAGTGGAGAAGGGTTCATTAATGAGCTCAATTCCACTCAAAATATAAGTTACAATCTCCATGTATTTATGATCCTTAAAAATTATTAATTGATCAGGGCCACCTCAAAAAATAGTTTCAATAGTCACACCATTAATTCTCCCACTTCTCCCTACATTAATGATCTTTTAAAAACTCTTAATTGATCAATATCCATTATAGAACATAATCTTTACTAGAAGCTTGACCAAACCATATATTTTAGACATGTGTCATCATCTTATTTATTCCTAGAAGTTTACTTTCAATGTTGGCCATTGATCCTTGACTAGGGCTTCATAGATTGATATTTATTTAACCCAAAAGACCAATTCCACATATGTAGAGCTTCAATGGCATCATTCAAACTTGAGATATCTATTCTAGTTCATCTTGGGGTCATAATCAAACTCAAATCTATGCATCCATCTACCTAGATTTGGGTCAAAACCCACCTCATTAACCTCCATCAAAAATCTCTTGGGCTCAACTTTGTTCATTGGTCATTGATATTTGATTTGGGCCTATCAAATTAAGACACTTAGAAACCTCACACTTGATGAGAGCTATATTGGCTTATTGACCTTGCTCACACCATTGTTCTTTCTCTATAAGAATGAATGAAATCCATATATCTTCTAACAATTTAACATGCTTAAGACACTTGTCACCTATGCATTTGTTCTTAGGATCCACTAGCCTTTTGACCCACCACTCGATGTCAGATCTACTTTGTATGAGTGAATTCACTTCATTGATTTACATGGACCCCCTAATTTTATCTTTTCCCACATGCCATTGGCTTTTCTATGAGTTCATAAAATCATCCCCTTAGAATTTTTGAATCCAAATGGCTACTTCATAAGGCCCAAATTTGTTGTTTGTGTGTACATTTCACTCTACAAGTTGAAATTTAAAGGATTATATCTTGAGATAAAAATCTCATCAAGATACCAAATTTACAAAGGATGATCTTGGCACTAAATGCATCATTTCCATGTGATCTTTTGGCCTTGACTAATTTTTTGAGTGTGTTTATCAAATGTGTAATTAGACTGGCCTATTTTTTTATATGTAACGTGTGATGATGGTCTGGTTCTTCTAGATTTGTGCTTAAACTATTATTTGAATCTCTAAGGCTTGAATGAACTTCTAAGGTTTGTGCAAACCTATTTCATGTTATTGAATACTATGATCACCATGGAAACCTACTTTCTCAAATTTTGACAAACTACACTTTAAGTTTGCTTAAAGTGTTTCAAAAGATTTACAAGTTATATGTGATCTTTGGACCACTCATTCCATCCAAAACTCTATTCATGTTATCCATCTAGGAAAAAGCTTGGCATGTGGGCCAAAATGGCCAATAGTACCTACTAGGCATTTCCTCATAAAGGAAAAGGTGATAATTTTATTAATGTAGGGACCAAGTTGTATGCTAGTATTATTGGTGGAGGTAATTTGTAACATTATTTTTTTAATACCTAGAATCTAGCATAATATATGTGTGTGGGAAATTTTTAGAAATTTTTGGAAAATGGTTGAAATTTTTCAAATTTGGTATAATATGGAAGGGCTCATTATCGAATCCCAACACAACTCATAATTTTTAATTTGGACTACTACTGCTCAAAATATGCACATTTGAAGTCTGTGTCAAAGTACATATGTTATGTACTTTGACTATAAATTTGAAATCATTTGCATTTTAAAATTTTTAAAACTTTGAGATGTAATTATAAGAGAACCATTCCATGTGGTAGAGCTCCTTGACTAGTGTGATTTGATGTACTTCATACAGCTCTAGCCAGCAAGGATTTCACTAAATTGGTAAGTAGGTTTAGTTGTTAATTTACTATTAATTTTTAATTTTTGAAAAGTTTTTGTTGATGGTTAAAATTGTGTTGTTTCTAACACCAACAATGGGAAGTTTTAGGAATATAGTACTTGCAACCTGAACCAACCTCCAGATTTTAAAGAAACTGGTTCTTCTTTATATCCAATGTATACTGGGAAAAGGGATAGAAATCAAATAGAAACACAAGTGCAAATGAAAGGGAATCTAACTATGGTGATGCACCTAAATTTAATTTGAATCTTAATTTTGAGCACAGTGAAGCTATATGTAAGATCCAATTACATTAAAGAGCGAACAAGGCATGATCAATGTAAAAGATGAAAAATAATAGAAACAAAGGCTCACAACTTAGACTACTTTTGCAATGACACAAAAAAAATCAACAAAGGCACAGAACTCAATCTTCTTATTAATTCTGTAATCACATAAAAGGCATAGAAACATGCATAGTTACATAAACTTTCTAACTCAAGAAAATAAAACAAAGGCAAATGATATTCTTGATCATAGCTAAAGAAAGTCTAAAACTCTTGACAATAATGTCTCAGAAAATTCTCTCAATCTTCTCTTTGATGGTCTCTGCACCCCTCTTTATAGCATTGGATTTGCTCTAGATTATCTGCACATTCCCAATCTGATGGCCTAACTAAACTCTAACTGAACTGGAAGTGTCTAAAGGAAGATATTTCTTCGATTCTAAAACGTTCCATCTTTCTACAGTTCATTGGTTGAAATAGATACACAGGACGCTTCCTTCTATAAAATAGAAGAAGAAACTTGGCCAATTCCTTTACTCTACTTGAAAACCTTCTTATTATTTAGGAGGCACCAAAAAATGACACTTGGCATGTTCCACAGCCTTACCGAAGACACATGGCATTTTCCACATTACTTATACTCTTTACTATGTTTTTGCATTGGGGTGCTCCGTCTTTGACATCTATCACCATCCACTTCTTCAAACTTTAAAAATTCATAGAGAATGGGACCCATAGCACTTCTCACCCGAGAAACTTCAAGAAGGGAACATGGACATTTGGTGCTTTCTGCTCATTCTTGACAAGGGACACGTGGCGATCTCCACTACTTTTAGCTACCTTTTGAGAATCTTGTGGAAGGTGACACGTGTCAGTCTCTGCATTACCCTATCTATACTATAGAAAAAATTAGGCCTCATTTCATATTTACATAGATGGTGAAACTTGGCAACTTCTGCTTGCCTCAGAAACAAAAACCTGGGACCCACCATAGTCTTCATATCAATGAAACAAAGTGAAGATATTTTGGATGTTGACACATGGTGGCTTTCACTTTCTTTAGCCAGGGATACGTGGCATCTTCTATTGCTTTTAGAAAAGCCTATTGAAACCTTCCACTTGATGTCACTTGGTGCCTTCCACTGATCCTGATAAAAGCTTATTAAAACCTTTCAAACTCAAAAGAAATTTGAAATGTGGATGCCAACATGAAATGCAGATGCTAACACTTGTCACACTCTACTAAATTAATACAAGATACATGGCACATTCTGAGCAACCTATAAAAATTATGAAATGTGTCTTGGCTGCTGACACTTGGCAGTTTCCACTTGATCTTGATACTTAAACAAAATTATGGCAAAAAGAAACAAGCCTGTGCTCTGAGTCAAAAACTTCATCATCTCGAACCAAAGCACACAAGGACAAAACTTGGAGTGCATAACTGAACTCAAAAAATGTAGAGTTTTTTACTCTACAATTTTCATTTTGGGTGTGATTTTTTATTTTTAAGTTGATTGACAAAAACCTACATCAAGGTCTAGGACACTTGCATCAGTAATATGATGCTAGTGTCCACAATTAGATACACACATATGACACTACCATCCTATAGTGATGCTAGTGTTTGATGATATCGTCATGTAGAGATGCTAGTATCTAATGCTACCATCATCTAGCAATGCTAGTGTCTGACATTCTTGTCATATAATGGTGTTAGTGTTTGATACTACCAACATTTTATTGTGTGAAATTTTATTTGTAACCTTTGAATTTTTTAACTAAGATATGATTATTAATGAGTATTTATGGATTTGTTTTTGGTTACAGAAGTATATATTTGTGGGTTTTGGCACTGGAGAAATTTTTCTACCATGGCAAAACTAGGTCTAGATGTGGATGATTGGGTCAATTTATATCAGGTAAGATTGGGTCATGTGGCCCATTTGGGATGGATTCCATATGATATCTACTTCTTCATATCCCTAGTCAATAGGTGGAACCCAAACACATGCACTTTCTAGCTCCCTAGAGGGAAGATGATGGTTATATTTGAGGATGTGTATCAAATTTTCTAGCTTCCTATTATATGTAAGAGATTTTAGGTTATTAGAACTGGTGTCTTTGGTTATATTCAACATTATCATGTTTAATTTAGTGGCCAAAGGGATTTATATGTAGATTCAAGTAGTATGATTCATTTGGACAACATCATTAGAGGTGATGTTTTTTAGTTTCAAAATTTTATTTGTGTTTTAATAGTGTCATTTATAAAAATAGAGGGTGCCATATTGGGTATCTCATATCATATGTTCCATGCGGTTCATCATATTGATCTTGATCATACTATATATTCCTAGGGTTAAACTGTATTAGCCTCTTATATAGGGATATTTATATATTTACAATAGAGAGACGTAATAGAGGGATTAGAGTAGGGACTCTTTTACATGTTTAGGAATATTAACACATTATAGTGGTATGGTTGATTGGTGGACCCTTAGCTTGGTGGGCCCATCTATAGATATTTACATAGCGGTGGGTATTTCCTTATGGTAGGCTACACACCATGATGGAATATCATGTTATTATAGATAGGTTAACTTTAGATCAAATAATATGGCATCCATATAGGACATTTTCTAAATGATCTAAAGATGAACATGAGTTACAAAGGGTCCAAATCAACATGTGGTTAGTTGATCAATTTATTAGTGTGTACACGATGTTTTGATATGATCATGATTTATGACATTTTGATATAGAGCAGGGAGTGCCATCGGTACCCTACCCATAGCATCAAATAACATGGATTGGAAATAAGCCCCATGATAGGCAAGAACCTGCAACTATATAGGTCTAGATCTATGTCTTACTGATGAGAGAGATCTTGTGGTTCCTTTGGCTATAGGGGATGATGTGGGATACACAAATAATTATATGTAATGGTGGGTAGGACCCTAGTGGCCATTATTATTTCTTATTATAGTTTCCCCTAGGCATCATTCATTTGGCACAAGGGAATGCAAGAGGAGAGGTAGGTGGGGATACAGTTGATGGTGACCCTATGGGACAAACACTAGTATACAAAGTAACCATTAGATCCACATGTGAATACCATAGTTTTTAAATTTGTCATTTTATTTGGGTACAATATTAGATAAAGTATTTAAATCCATAGATGTAGTTATATTTTATTATATATATTGTGTTTTTAGGTAATCATAAGTGCCTGATGATGGTAGATCATGTGATACATGCTATCACACATATTGTGCCCATGAAAATAGATAGTGTTAAGCATGGAATATACTGAGAGGGGGGGGTGAATTAGTATATTATATATCTTATAAATATTTCCTTTAACCAAATTCCACTTAATCAAACATTAAAGATATGCAATAAAACTCAAACAATAAACATCCACACAAGATAGAGAGAGACACCAGATATAACGTGGAAACCCAATGTGGGAAAAACCAAAGAGAATCAATCTCAAATATATTCATGAGAACAACCCCACAAGAGCACCATACCCCTTTACCAAGTACAAACCTTAGCTTCAATTCATGAGCACCAACCCACAGGAGCTTCAAACCCCTTTGCCGAGCACCAACCCAGCATCTATTCATGAGCACCAACCCACAGGAACACCAACCCCTTTGCCAAGCACCAACTCAGCAATAATTCGTGAGCACCAACCCACAGGAGCACCAACCCCTTTGTGTATACCACACACCTATCTCTCAATGTTGCTATCTCAAAAAATGATAGATCAATACAACATCACCTTCCTCTCTCTCACTTTTGCTCTTCTAAGCTAGATATAACAAATACAGATCATCTCTCATAATTGCTCTTCTAAGCTAGATATTACAATATCAAATCAACCTCTCACTTCCACATTTACAAATGGCTACTCAAGCCTTTATTTATAGCTTTCTAAATGACCTTTGGCCTTTCCTTCTTTGTGACCTTTCATTCCTCATGGAAAATGGCACCAATCTTGGATGACCCTTCATATCCAAGAATTTGAAAAGTCATGTGGTGACCCTTCATGACCAAAAATGTCTTTCCCACTTTTGTCCTTATCTTTGGTGACTTTTCATATTCCTTAAAGTGTCCCTTCATGAGAAATTCGCCCTTTACTCTTTTGTCTTCACTTGGTGACTCTTGGTATTCCCCAAGATGACTCTTCATGGGAAAATTCATCACATCCTTCTTTTGTCTTTATCCCGTGACTCTTCAACTTCTTCATGGGCCCTTATTTTGTCTCATATACAACCAAAAATATATTTGTTAATATTAAATAAATATTAACTCATATTAGCCAAGATAAATAACATTAAATGCAATGGGGCCTTTATCACCAATAATACTAAACCTTTGACATCAATGACAATATTTCCAATAAATAGTGATGGTTTTATCAAGAATTTAGTTAATATTGCAGGTCCCATACACCTTTATTTGATCATATAGTGATATTTGTTGTAGCATATCATAATATAGCAGTTGAGCATGAGGAGTTATGTGTAGAGTTAGATAAATGGGACATCCTACATCATAGTGCCACAAAGATCATGTAGGCTCTAATTTATTGATATGACACTCTACAACATGATCATGAGGATACAATGTGGCATTTAGGAGCCTTTAAGGAGAAAGTACATGAGTTATCCCATGTATGTGGGTCTCAATTGGATCTTGGTGCCCCAACATTGAGAGGTGTGAAGATCATGGATATAGATAGTGATGAGGAGTACACACCTAGGGATATACCTCAACATATAATTGATGCTTCTTATTTGTATAAATTACATATCATTATATATATATATATATATATGGCATTATTCATATGGGTTATTTTATGTTAAATGAATGTGTGACATATAATGTTTCATATTCAATTCATGTGTTTATTTTTATAATGTATGATTAGATGTTTGTAAATTATATAACTACTATGTTAATTTAATTTTATATATGAATTATAGTGATAATATAATAATCATCATATGCAGTAGAACCTAGAAGCAAATAGTAATGCCTAACTATAATGATCATGGGGTAGTGGAATCATCGATTGTGTTTTTTTAGCTCATTATGTTGTATAAATAAGAGTAACTTATGAATATATAGGTACTAGTTTTAGCACACAATTCTATTGTGTATGTACATAACTTCCATATGTCCCTATATTTAGGCCCTGATCAACCAATTATTCCTTAATAGGATTAATGTGGGAGCAGCTAGTCTTGGTATAAAGTACAATGGGAGAAGGAATTTTAATAGTGATCATCTTTTATGAAGGTTGATGGACCATGTGTTCTTTAAAATGATCAGCATGGGATAGCTCAACCCTCTCATATGATCCTCTATTATAATTATGTGAAATAGGTCTAGATATTTTTGTCTAACATGTTATAATTCCCCAATCGGCTAACTATGTAATCTTTTTCTCAAGATCAAAATGTTCATTATCTCAATGTTTATCAATACCATCATAAGTATAAAAGTATTGTCATTTTGCCTTTTAAAATTAGTGTTGTGGATAATGTGAATTAATGATAAGTGTTGTCATTCATTTATCCAATAATGTGCATAATATGTCATGTGGTCTATCACCATAGTAGTCAAACTAAAGAGGTTATTGTTTTGTAGATGTATATGGTCTAATTATTGGAGATACCATATAAGTATGTTCCTTTATTTTGTTCAACACCATTATCATTTATTTTTTATCGTATATTGTTGGTTTTTTAGAAGTTTCTTGAATTGGTTCATGATCTTTTGTAACTTTTGTATTTTCCTTGTAAACATGGTTTGTATCATGTGCTGTTTCTAGTGAAAATATAGTCCACTTGGTTTGAGTATGCATTAGAGCGCATGTATATTTGTGCACATCCCAATATAAGGTCTCAAATTAAGCAAAGGGATTATGCAATGTTCTTTATCTGAGTGGAGAAATAAGATATGTACAAAATATAAATTTTACTTCTAAATCTGAGGGTGTATAACTTAAGGAACACAAAGCATCCTTCAATTGAATAACATAGTCTTGAATAGACTCATTTTCTATTTGTGTTAATGCTTGAAAATGTTCTAATGTTAACTTAGGTAAGGTATAATGATGAAAATGTGATATAAATGCATCTTCAATTTTTTTGAAAATTAATAAGGAACCATTTATAAGACTATAAAACTAATCAAGAGCCTATTAAGTTAAGCTATGATGGAAAGCCTTTAAGAGCAAGCTTGTATTTTAGGCCCAATGTTTAAAGGAGTGTATATATTATTATAAATCAATAACAAGATCACCTTGACCATAAAAGGATAATATTTAGTCATAAGAAATTTTTAATGTTAAGGATGATCAAATACATCCTTAGTAATAGGTTGCTCTACTAATATATTCTCCTCAAAAGTAGCCTCATGAGAAGAAATTTGCAGCTTAAGAGTATTGACTTGTTTTTGTATATCTCCTATGGTAGTCATAATAAATGACATATCACAAGAATATGTTGAATTTATTTTTAGTTTTTATAAATTACTGTACACATAGAGCATAATAATAATTGAATATTTTTTGTGTTATCAAGGGGAGGATCATCATATGGTTTTACAACATTATGTAAAGGTGTATCCATGGTTAGAGAGGTGAGTATATCATGTTTGATAGCATGAGGGTTGGTATTGTTGGCATTAGGTGGTGTTATGATATGTAAAATATCATGACATTCACCAAGAATGGATGAGAAAAATTCACTTTTAAACATTTTTTATTTTGTATCAAACAATCTGAATGAGGGAAGAATAAAATTTTCACTTTTGTTTTTACTTTTTAAATGAGGGAGAGAAGAGGCATGTTATTTTTTATTTTCTTTGACTTACATGACTTGATATTTGAAAAATATACATGAAATATACTTGGGACTTTACTAGTGTCACCAAACAATACATGTTTTGTATTCATTTCCTTATGATTGTCATATGTACATTCATATTTTTCTTCAAACAAGACTATGGGAAATATAGGACATGCATGTTGTTCACCAAAACTTAAAGGGGGAGAAAAAATTTGACTATTTTCACTTGAATCGTCCAAAGAAAGTATAGGATTTTTAACATCAGTATTGCTTGGATAATAAGGCACACACTTCATTTCATCAATATTTTCATCATGAGAGATAGAAGAGGAATAGTCAACGTTTTGGACATTTGCATCATTGGAAAGGGAAGGAGCACACTCACTTTTTAAAGTAAATAAAGGATGTATGCATGTAACATTTTGATTTTTGATATTATGAATTCTATCACTTTTCATATATATGGACTCTATAAACCCTTCATCATCATAAAATAGAGGAATGTGAGAAGTGTCATAGCCAAGAGGGATATCATCATACTCATAAGACAAATTAGAAATGTCACTACCTTGATCATTTATATTAGTATTTACATCATTGGTTTTTTCATTATCATAGTTGTAATAAAAAGAGGGTTTATCATGTTTTTTATGTTCTATAAGATCTTCATATGAAATACATTAATCATCAGGTACATTAAAGAAATGATGATAATGAATCTTCCATGCATGGCCTTCTATTAGTGACTCCATAAGAAATTAAACATTTAAGTAAATTATGAAGCTCAAAACCACTAGGGACAAAGAAATTATGTAATTAATCATTCTTAAACTATGCTCATAGAAGTAGGAGAGAGAAAATCAAATATAAAAATAACATACAAAAATCATAAATGAAATTATTTTGAAGAAAGAGAAAACCCTGCATGAAAACTAGGGTTTTGGTTCAATAACAAAGGATAAATTCACCAAATATTTTATGGTTTTTGGGGATTTTCATAGAAAACACACAAACCAATAAATAATTTGAAAGTAATGACAATACTCATATTTACACTAAAATATAATCAATAATATAAATCTTTCCTAATTTAGCATACCTAATAAATACAGCAAGTACAAGGTATCTATTAGATAAGAAAGAGCATACATTGTTTGATATTCTATTTTGAGGTATGAAAGTGATAAAAAATCATCATAGGAATACATCATAGTTTTTAACCTTGTTCATTTTGCATTTTGAATATTTTTTCCCACTAGATGGTTGTGTCTAATAGGGATAGTAGCATCGACATAGGTGTCTACCTCTAGTGCAAGTGTCCAATCAAATATACACATATATAACTCCCCTATGCCCCAAATTATACCTTCATGTGTGCTAAATTCATCTAATAACAAAACCCTAGCTCTTTTACATTATACCTCCTATAACTTGGTAAAAATGGGTTAGCACACAAGTCAATCTAACCCTAGTAACCCTACTTTTTGCTAAGTATTACCTACATATTTGATACTCCAAAGAGGGCCTCAAACTTGTATGTAGTTCTCCCTACTAGGTACATTTGTGTAATGGTAATTGTGCAACTATATGCTTTTTCTCCTAGTAACCCTTGGTATATATGATACAATAATATATTTGACCTTTTGAATGCTTTAGATGTTCAATTCAGTATTTGAATGCATTTTGATAGCTTGAAATATATAATACTTTCCAATTTTGTAATTATCAAATCAAATTTCTAGTTAGTGTAATTGGACTATAGCCTTTGTATATATAAAGGTCCTCTTGATTTTGAATTGATATATAATGACACGTGAAAATCTAACAATAGTATGGGCAAAGAGGGTTAAAACAAATGATAAAAATTTGCAATACATGGAAAAGGATAAAAATATAAGCCTAGACACTTATGTCATAGTTGGACACTAGTGTTGATGCTAGTTTCCAAAATGAACGCAAGTGTCCAAGGGCTAAAAACACACAAAAATAGGAAACAACAAGTAGGGATCCCTAGAATACATCAAATGAAGAGTAATAAAATATCATACAAAGCCTAAGGGGAAATTAAATAAAGTGAAATGATATATAACTAAAAAGGTCCACAATATTCAATGTTACTATATATTTAATACTCAGTCAAGATATGTACACATGCAAAGAGGATATAAAAACATGTTAAATTGTTCTTCTACCAAATATGGGTGTCTACAATTATTTACCTAAGAGATTATATATTTTATTTTTCTTAAATACTTAAATATTATATCCATTCCAAATTAAGTTTTTAAAATTTAAAGGTTTAAGAGTAGATTAATAGTTAGACTGGTTACATGAGAAGTCTTGTGAATCAAATTACCAGAATCTATTCATATAACATTGATGTAAATAACATGTTACCTTATAATTTAGATCACTATACAATTGTCTAGATTTGAGCTTAAATTTAGGAATATATATTCCTTATAATGACACAAAATTCTTAACATTTCATCATAAGGCTCATCCATGTCATTATCACCTTAAAGACAAGGTCTTGTATTCCCTTCTAGAAGGTAATTTAGATTTCCCTATAAGAATCATAATTTAGTACTTTAAAAAAAAGAATAACTTATAGGTCATCATAAGTCCCTTAATTTAAGTAGAGAGTTTAATACTAATGTCACAATATTAAATAGTTAATATTTACTTTTATAGATTTCCCAAGATAGGCCACCCAATTGCTAAACATTTTTATCATTTAACATTAATTGCCATGCTAATAAAAATTATCTTCTAGCTTAAATTTTACGTTATAAGTGGTTATTTTATCTTTTCTTAATTATTAATATCTTATTTATTCATGATGAAATATTAATATCATATTTTTTCACACAATCTTATCTATCATATATTTTTTAACTACTAATTATTTGATCACTAGTCACGATTATCCATGACATAGGGGAAGCTAATAATTACAGACTAGCTGAAGAAGTGAATGTATTTTTTTATCTATTGGGTAATTAACAATGTTTGAAACATTCAAAACTCACTTAAAAAAACTTTGAATCATGTCCTAACATGGATGAGTTAAAATCATCTATTTTTGAAGGACTTGATCAAGATAAAACTCAATTTAATGGACTTTTATAGTGGATAAATACAACTTAAACCTATATTATATATATTAGACATGGTATAGTGTCTATTATCCTTTATCGACCAGTGAATATCCATTTTGCATTGTTTTTAGTTCAAACATAAGGTGTGAGTAGTAGTGGTGTTCAGATGGTAGAATATTCATAGTGAGGTAGAGGTATATTCATAAAATAGAAGTTGTCTTGGTATTCACAAAAATTAAAGACATCTCAGTCTTCAGTGCTCATAAAATGCACAATATGGGCTAGATGACTAGATCTTAGTAATGTAAAATCAGGAAATTAAATTATTTAAAATAGCAAACTTGATTGCCCAAATTTTTAATTTAGTGAATTCGAAATTTATTTGAAATAAATTAAAAAAAAACTAAAAATAGCGGGTGGAAGTAACCAATTAGTTTTTCCTAGATTAACAAGTCTAAAAATCTTATAGTTGCCTCATAAAATAAAAAAATCATTTCACCTTATTAACAACATTTTATCTAATTTATATCCATGTATGTTTTATATTCATGTTATCATTTACAATTGAGTTTATTTTATTTTGCATGCTTTTATAGCATTTGCATGCCTACTTGTCAAAGTTTCCATTTTAGATTTATATTGAATTTACCTCACATAATGCCAACAAGGTGTAATTTCTATGATGTAATTTTATTAATATTAGATCCATTAACTACCTCAAACGTAAATAATGGCTTTTCTTTCTGATCAATCAGAATAATTTTAAAATTGAAATGTTACATTCCATACAGCTTATAAGTAGTAAGTTAGTAACAACCTAATGCAAATCCATAAACAATAGGAAAATATATGTAGAAGGGGATGCAAGATAAAAGTAGGTGGGATGTATCCCAAGATAAGTATTACACAGTATAAACTAGGGTGGTGTGGTTTTAGTAGGGTAAACCATAGTTCTAAAAGTCAAATTATAGTCTAATGGAGGTATAAAAAGCTTTAGTTAAATCTTGATAGAATAATTTTGAACTATAATTAGTCAAATACAATAAATACACATTATAAAATAAAAATATATATCTAAGAAGTGTATATACCATCCAAGACTAGATAAAAAATAATTATATAAAAATAAAATGTAGCTTAACATAGAAGGAATACAATAGATGGAAAAATAATACTAACCTGGTTCAAAATTATTGGTGTTTCCTCTTAGATGGTGTCCCTCTCTTCTAAAATCATGTCAAATCTTGAGTGTGTCATTCATCCACTTCAAAATGTGTGTTTCTCTCCTATCCTTTTTATACACAAAATGGAATCCTTATCTTGCTCATGGTTATTCTCTAATGGATAAAAACATATATTTATGGTTTTACTTTCAACTAGAGCATTAAATTTCTTACACAGGATAAAATTTTCCTTTTGGGGTGCAATGTTGGAAACATTAATTGCATGTGGCTGAAATTACTTAAAACTTGGCAAGATCAATTTGACTTATCTCCTCTTTTACCCTTGTGGCATGGTCTAAGTGCCAAACTATCTCAACAACTCCATTTAATTCTTGACAAATCCTTTCTCATGCCAACTACATTGTTTAAGTGTTATTTCATAACTTTTCAACATTCTAAAATATGACAATTTTAATATAAACTAGTATTTGTTTCCATAATAAGTAGGTTCAATGAAGGCCTAAAATTTGATGGTCGTATGGAAATACAATCATTTTTTACCATATTAAAAGCAATAAAAAATATAAATAAAACCATCAAAAGTATATAAGATGATAATAAATACATATTTTCTAATAGTTATTTCTCTAGCTATAAATTATATCAGCATTTTAAAGGCAACTTTGAATGGATAACTGTTATCAAACAAATTCATGATAATCATATTCAACCACATGAATTAGCCTCCTTATGGAGAACCAAAGATAAAAGTACTAAAATACTTATATTACCTTGATGTAAAGTTCCAAACATACCTTATTCATCATTAGTAAAATAAATAAAATCTTCTTGTACACACATGTTTAAATATTTGATTACCATCTTCGCCAATTCCAACATAATGAAGAAAAGTGATATTACTTTAGCTAAAATAGTTTATCAAGTTAAATATTCAATTAATGCTAAATGATCTGTAGTTTATATTACTACCCAAATAAGATATACCTAAGAACACTACTCACAATGGCAAACAGTGTCTCACCCACAAAACACACACACAAGGAAGTCAACAATGCATCAACCAAAATAGATAAGCCAAGATCAAAAAAGGAACAATAGATTAACATGAGGGGCCATACATTATCACCCTCTTATAGAATCATTGTCCTCAATGTATAAATTATAATTAAGAATAGTAAGATAATCACATCTCCTTAGGGTAACTCTATATAAAAATATCAATTTGACACTATAACTAAAATTAAGGCAAAATACATCAAACATCAATTTTCCTATACATTTTTCACTCATAATATTAGATATAGTATCCATTTTTTTCTATTGATTAATCTCACTCCCCATTTGACATCCTTACAAGGATCAACATATGATGTTTAATGACACAAAAATTGTTCTTAAAGTTTAGATTATGGATTTCATCGTATAATGTACAATAGCATTCATTATTATAGATCATATTTTAAAAGTATTTTAGAAAAGAATATAATGCCAATATCCTCATGTATATGGACCATTAGCATAAAATTGATACACATAGTTCCATCATAAATCCATTAATAACTAAATAACCTTATGTATGAAACATTTAGGTACAAGTGCAAATCTAATGAATAATCATATTGAACAAAATTTGATATTCATTTCATGATGGAATTATATTATACTAAGTTAAGATTCATTCCATGACATGATCAAACTAAGCAATACTGAGCAATGCATCATTCTATATCAGAAATAAAATATGAAATCAAGTAATTTATCTAAATCTTATATGAAATCACCATGTCTAGTGAGCAAAGGATGGTGTCATGACCCTGCCCATAGTGTCATTAATTGGCCTCCTTATGGAGCACCCAAGTTAAAAGTACTAAAATAATTATATTACCTTAATGTAAAGTTCCAAACATACTTTATTCATCATTAGTAAAATAAATAAAACCTTCTTATACACACGTTTAAATATTTGATTACCATCTTCACCAATTCCAACATAATGAATACAAGTTATATTACTCTATATACAATAGTTTATAGAGTTAAATATTTAATTAATGCTAAATTATTTATAGTTTATATTACTACCCAAATAATATAGACCTAAAAACACTACTCACAATGGCAAACAGGGTCTCACCCATGAAACATACACACAAGGAAGTCAACAATGCATCAACCAAAATAGATAAGTCAAGATCGACAAAGGAACAATAGATTCAAATAAGAGGCCATACATTATCACCCTTTTATATAATCATTGTCCTTCATGTATAAATTATAATTAAGAATAGTAAGGTAATTACATCTCATGAGGGTAATTCTATATAAAAATATCAATTTGACATGATAACTAAAATCAAGGCAAAATGCATCGAACATCAATTTTCTTATATTTTTTCACTAATAATATTATTTATAGTATCTATTTTTTAAACTTGATTAATCTCACTCCCCATTTGACATCCTTACAAGGATTAACATATGATGTTTAATGACACAAAAATTGTTTTTAAAGTCTAGATTATGGATTTATTAGTATAATGCATAATAGTATTCATTGTTATAGATCCTATTTTAAAAGTATGTTAAATATTTTAGACAAAAATTTGATGCCAATATCCTCATGTATATGGACCATTAGCATAAAATTGATACACATAGTTCCATCATAGATCTATTAATAACTGAATAACCTTTGGTATGAAACATTTAGGTACAAGTGTAAATATAATGAATAATCATATTGAATAAAATTTGATATTCATTCCATGATGGAATTACATTATTCTAAGTTAAGTGTCATTCCATGGCATGATCACACTAAGTGATGTATCATTCTATATCAAAAGTAAAATATGAAATTAAGTAATATATCTAAATATTATATGAAAACACCATGTCTAATGATCAAAGGATGGTGTCATGAACCCGCCCATATAGGTTCCCATCATGACCCTATAGTTTATTTGATAATCTATCATCTTCTCCCCCATACTCACATAATGATAACAAGTACTCACATTACAAATATATGAGAAACTAGAATTTATAATCAACCAACAACTAAAAATAAATCAATCATAATAATTAAATAATATAAGCCAAGTATCCATAAAAGAGAATTATAATCAAAATAAATAATAATACATAGTTCAAATAAAAACAACTCAATAAATTTTTAGATAACCTTAGTGATCCAATTTCAAAATAAAGAAAAGGTTTTGATTTCAAAATCAACTTAAATTTCAAATCAAATTAAAATAAATTTTCAACATAACAACATTAGAAAATTTCACTTTACTTGCATTATGTGTCTTGGAAAGCCTCCCAAGGGGAGAAGGACATAAACCCATCATAATAGAATCCTCTATTACCTTCCAGAGGTAATGATAAATATAGAATTAGTATCATTTATTTCACATGGATAAACATAGAATGGTAATCACAAAAGTGTCTTTAAAAAACCACTAAGTGGTGAGTGGAGGGGCACATTATTCATAAACAGACCATTATGCACAAAAATTCCATGGTGTACTCACCTAAAATATTCAACATACTACCTCATGCAAAAGGGAAAGGGGAGTTTTCTTCCTATGAGAATATTCACTTCTTATCCCATAACCTGGTCCAAACTAGTGTGAATAGATATCTACACCTCCCTTCAACCCAAAAATTACATCCATACTCAATCTATAGAGAAATTATGTGGGGTTACAACACACTAAAAAGTCATAAATCACACTACCTAATAGTTTCACATAGTTTTTATACATTTACACAAATGAGTGTTACTATACACAATAGTTCTATGTGAGTGTCATACGCACAATGCACATCATAAGTATGTACACATTTACACAAGAGAAAACCATATATATATATATATATATATATATATATATATATATATATATATATATATATATATAAGAATCACTTTAACATATACGTTACAAACATGCAACTATACTTTTATATCATAGATGATGAGAGTATTTTAGAGGTTTTATAAAAATGAAATACAATGGGTTAAAAAAATAATTCTAATATTTACCCATATATATATGTGATGTCACAAATGGTCAAAATAGTACACAAGGAGGGTACAAGTATATGATAACACAACGAAATTAGAACACGTGTATATACATGACATAATTAGTTATTTTGTCAATCCAAAACTATAATATACATCTCTCTTCTTAAAACATAATTCATGAAGAAACTTAATTATATCTAAAATTAATTATGTTGAATAGGATCCTATTGAAAATTTTTGTTGTACACCAAGGCATATCACAAATAAGATAAGTACTCCTCTCTAACATCAAATCACTAACTAATCATACATCACCATTGATGATAAATGAAGAAGACTTTTTTTGGGTATGATTCCAATGATGAAATATGATTTTAATGTTATAATTAGTTTATTTTGTGTTTTATTAGTTTAGTAAGGTTATTTAATTCAAGTATGTCCTAGATTAATTATTTTATTTTATTTTAGACACTTTTTGGGAACTTCTTCAAAATAGTTAAAAGTGCCCCTTAGAGTGCAGTTCACTAAATGTGTCCTTAACTAATATCAAACACTTATCCATTCATCCCTAAGAGGTGGGGAACACTTTTTAGAGTTATTTAACTAAAATTAATTGTATTCTAATCAATTTCCTATTTTCCAAGGATTTAGGGTGCCTAGTTTGACTAGGTTGCATGAGTTGCTTACTTGCTAAGAAAGGCTTCTTGCATGTTGACCTTGTCTTCTCAATAAGAAAACCTTGTTTTATTGAGTTTACTTTCATTTATATTTGAGTCTATTTTAATTTTACTTATTTTTTAATTAAAGGTATTAATTTAGATTTCACTTTCTAGACATAACTTGTCATGTAAGTTATCATGTGATAGGATTGTTTTAGCTTTATTTATTAATGAATAATTGTGTTAAAATAAGTGTGGAACAATATTTACTATTGGGAATCATTTTTTCATGTGTTAATTTTTTATTTTTATTTCATGTGTTCAATAAGGAATACCATCAGGCATATTCTAGAATTATACATTTTATTGTTGTGTTTTATTGTGTTTATACATTTTATTGTTGCTTACTAGCTATTACAGATTCCTGAATGTGGTGTTTTATTGTGTTTAAGTTTTAAATTTTATTGAGAGTTATTATACATGTTTAATTTTTAATTTAATCATTCATAAAAATTAATCATCTCAACACACTAACACAAGTTATCTCAAGACAAAAAGTTGGTACTCATGATATTAGTTATAAGCCCAAATATAAAAATTTACAAACATAATGTGAGATACATAAGGGTATCGTTGTTAGGTTGTGGAGCTAAAAGCTTCACCCAGATGCAAACATGGAGGTTGTTGAGTGTCACAGTCACCGACATCGACAGGCCAATCGACATTGGTCAGTGGTGGACAGATAGCAACCGACATCGGTCAGGAGTCGATCGATGTCAGTCACCTCCAGACAGGCAGGGATTGAAGTCAGTCACCTGTGTAGTTCCAAAACTATTTGTTGCATGAATAGTTAGTTTGTTGAACTGGTTGTTTGCATGTAAAAGACTAATTTTAGTCTTGAGCTGCTTGTCTAATTATTGTATACATGGGATCTATATAATAGACCCATGGGGCTGTATTGTAAAGTGTAGAACCAAAAGAGTTCTTCCGCATGGTGGAATCACAAGGGTTCTTTCATGGTATGTAAGATCAGGTTGATCAGTAGGTTATTGCAAGATTAGGGAGGAGATCTACATGGGTAAGTAAGATCTAGGATATGCAGGTTGTTGCAAGATCAAGGAGATCTACTTAGAGTACATTGAGTACTTGTGTATTGGAAGTATTGTTACTAACTGGTTGAGGTGAACAACTCTGTGTTTGACTTGTTTGTTGTGACCTGTATTGAGAGAAGAGAACTCTTGAGGGAAGATTACTGGTATGCCCACGAATTGGATGAAAGAGTGTGATCACTTTATTTTAATTTCCTTCTGGAATGAGTTGAATACAATTGTGTGTTACCTCTCATATTATGTGCTATTTCTAATTTCTAGTTACTCTTTACTTCTGGTTAAATTCCATGTTTAGTTGCTAATACAAAGGTAATCAAGTGTGCTCTTAAATCTAACAAGTTGTGTCAGAGCTTTGTGAACCTAGGTCCTATCAATTGGTATCAGAGCCAGGTTGCTAGTTCAGAGCTTGATACCACTGACAAATTGGTATCAGAGCTAGGATCAACTAACAGGTGCTCAGAGCTTGTTAAGTTGTTTGTTGTGACCATAATTTAGAGAGAACTCTTGAAGAGATTTACTATTTACGCCCTAGAGATGTGGGAGACCTAGAGGAGTGTGAAGAAGATTGTGGCATCTTTTTTGTTGTATTTCCTTCTGGAAGAGTATTAATACAATTGAGTATTGTCTCTCATATTCTGTGTTATTTCTAAATTTCTAGTTACTTGTTACTTCTGGTTAAATTATGTGTTTAGTTTCTTATACAAAGGTAATCAATTGTGCTCCTAATCCTGACAAATTGGTATTAGTTATAAGCCCAAATATAAAAATTTACATACATAATGTGAGATACAAAAGGGTATAGTCCCATATTTATAATGGTATACAAAATGTAAAATAATGGCACTCTTATGCACCTTGAAAATAAAACATGAATCCACTATGTACAAAATAGTAGTATAGGTATACTAAAGGAGGTTCAAAAAAATTTGGGCCCCAAAATTGGCCCATATCAAGGCTACAAAGGTCATGTCCTAGTTCACTATCACTTGATGTATGAGCTTCTTTAGAATTTAATACATCTTCAATCCAACCACCTCGTACATTTTAGAATTGGACCAAAAATCAAAGGTGCCCTCTACAGGCATTCCTAAGTGAAATGGCCAACAAAACCCAAAATGAAATGTGCACTTGAATGAGGTCCTCTCTCAAGTTAGCACCCAATGCTCTACTTAGCCCTATGCTTTTAGCCTCTATAGGTCTAGTATGTGCAAGTTGTGAAGCTCAAGCTAGTATGGCTTACTACCTTAAGTTCTCACACCTTCTAAGACATGATGTAATTATATCATGAGGATTATGAGGGTGTCCATCATGCATCTATACATGATTTCAAATACAAAACCTTAGGAAGTAGGATCTATATGCCCTATATTGAATTTATTATGTGAACCTCACTACATGCTGATGTAGATGTGAAGAAGATCTTCCTGTAAAATATTAAACTTATGTATCCTTTCCTCTAAATTTTCCATCACATGTTTTAGGGTTTGGAGTATTTTTAGTTTTATCTCAACATGCTACTCAGATGGTGGATCTTGATGAATTAAACTATTAAAACTACACATGTTCTCATCATTCAACATATTTTGAGCATACACAGTATTATAATATATTAGGGAAGTGATGATCTAAGGTAGATCATCCTATAGCTCCCAATGGTAAAAAAATGCTCTAATACCAAAATGTCATGCCTAAAATTTTGAATTATAGAAAACACATACAAAAATAGATCATTTTATTTAGAAATTGTAATGCACATTCTTTGCACTTACATTTCCTACTATCTATCCATATTCATGACATAATACACATAATGCATCAAGATAAATATCTCATGTCTAGATGACATAAATATAAATTCACAAATAGCTGCATGGTTGTTACACAACCATATCAGCCTTACATGCCCAAGTTAACCTATAAGCCCTCCACTAGCCAACAATTACTTATACAAGTTAGGTAGCCCCTCGACCCAAGGTATAGACTGAACATTAAGCTATAGAGATGTTATTATACTATATTAAAATCATAGGTTAATGACAATCATTTCACTAAAGTTTAGTTGAAAATGTCAAAAATCAAGGATCCTTCACATTTAGTTTACACAAACCTATTTCCTTATTTTAATCTCATAGCTATAATCCTTAGAAGATTTAGTGAGATCAAAATTATAACCTAACCTATGATATAGGCTCAATGCCTCATCACCTCAATAACCTACATATTTGATCATAAGAATCAAAGTCAAATGCAATTTTCCAAAGGGTTGGATAACTAACCCAAATCAATAATTAGAGTTTGCCTAGTTCTAACAAGATTCTATAGGTTATAATACTATAAAACTAGAATGCTACCCATTTACACTCAATAAAACTTAGTATTAAATTTAATATTAATATATTTTTGAGAGCATGGTACAAGACACTACATCATGATCTCGTAAAAGTACTAGTAAAGTGATTTTGAAATTTAGCTAATTTTATTCTCGAATACTAATAATAAATTTATTTCATCATCAACCAAAAATAATATACCTATGTGTTCAAATTAGATTTTACAATATTAGACGATGAAGTAAATAGTTTATTATAATCTCTCACTTGAAACACTCATGAGGGTTTATTCTAAAATTTTAAGGAAAAAAACAAAAAACCTTAATCTCCCTTCCTTAAAGGTTGGATTTAGGTAGGTAGTTGAATGATAAGTGATTTATTTCATCAATTAAATATTTAATAACAAAATAAATTTATTTGTGAAATGGGTATAAATAGTATATTCTTTAAACTAACATCAACATTTGATGATCGACTAGGAAAATTACATGACAAAGGGATCATACATTATAATGGATTTAATAATTATAACTTCAAAATGCCAAAAAGAAGAGGATACAATTCCCATTCAACATGTTTATCTCTAGAGTTTATAATAACTTATTAATTAAACTATTAGGTTTACCAGAATACCACCAAGTTATTTCAATCATAATACTATCTCTAAAGGTATATTAATTACCTAAGATATTTTTTTGATAGATACATGTTTTTTACTAAAACTTTGACCAGTTCTAGAGTATAAACGAAAGGTCTAATCCTCATGAAAAATTCCACTAAAAAAATGAAAGCACCCAAAAATACAAAAAGGGTAAGACAAGTACCAAAAAAAAGTAACCAATGGACACTGATCACAATCAAAGATGAAGAAAGATAAATAAACATGATAGATAATTGAATGACATGAAAATAATGAAGGGCCAAGAGAAAATTACTTAGAAAAAATCTTGGATAACTAAACTATTGAGCTCTAACTTTAGCTACCAACAAATGCTTGCCTATGTTGGAGAGAAAATATTCTATAGTCTATTGTGTGCCTTCATTAATGGAGTTCAAAAAAAATCAAGTTGTAACCTTTCTTCTTCCATTTTTCTACCCCTCTTTCCTTTTGTTCCATAATTAGTGGTCTTTGAAACACTAGGCTACTTTGAAATAGACATAACTATTCTACTAAATGCTCTTCATTAGAACCTTCCCCATCCTCTTCCCCATATTCGGTAATCTCAAATAATTTTACCTTCTATTGAAAAGAGTCTATTGCAGGAGGGAGATTGGTAACACGTTCTAGCCTAGATTCCTAAAGGGTAATGTTGATGATTTAAAATTGCACTTGATCCTAATCAACAACAATGGGAAGTTTCAAGATGTGGGACTTGTGACTTGAAACAACCTCCAGATTTTTGAGAAGCTGGTTCTTTTTTATATTGAGTAGATACTGGGAAAAGGCATAGAAATTTTAATCAAAAACACAAATGAAAGAAAGGAAATCCAATCTATGGTGATGCCCCTGAATGTAATTTGATCTTAATCCTGAGCACAGTGAGACTATATGTAGGATTCATTTACATTTAAGAGCAAACAAGTGCATGATCAATGTAAAAGATGGAAACAATAGAAACAAGGGCTCATAACATAGACTAATTTTGTAGTGATACAGAAAATGTCAACAAAGGCATAGGGTTCAATCTTCTTATTTGAAATTTCTAGTCATATAAGAGGTGCAAAAACATGTACAGTTATATAAACCTTTCAACTCAAGAAAATGAGACAAAAGCAAATTACATTCCTAATCACAGTTCTAGAAAGTCTACAGCCTAGACTACTTTTGTAAATGACATAAAAAATATCAACAAAGGCATAGGATTCAATCTTCTCATTAATTCCCCATTCACATAAGAGGCACAAAAACACGCACAATTACATAAACTTTCCAACTTAAGAAGATAAAACAAAAGCAAATGATATTACTCAGTCACAGATCTAGAAAGTCTAAACTCTTTACAATAATTCTCTCTCAAAATTCTCCCTGATAATTGATGATTCCTTCTGGTGATCTCTGCACCCTTATTTATAAGCTTGGATTCACTCCAAATTATCTACTTATTCCCAGTCTAATGGCCCAACTGAAATCTCACCAAACTAGAAGTGTCTAATAGAAGATATCTTATAGATTCTAAAATGCTTTGTCTTCTGGCAGTTCCTTGGTTAAAATAGATTGTAAGACACTCCCTTCTCTTTAAACGCTAGATAACACTTAGCCAATTCTTTGAAAATCTTCCTATTACTTAGGAGACACCAAAAATGACACCTGGCATGTTCCACAGCACCTATTGAAGACACGCAGCACTTTCCACGTAACTTATACTCTTTTGTGTCTTTGCTCAAGATTGTTCTGCCTTTGACACTTGTCATAATTTGCTTCCTCAAAACTTCAATAGATTAAAAGAAAATAAGACCCATAGCATTTCTTACCTGAGTAACTTTAAAAGTGACATAAATAGGTGTTGATCTCTGCTGCTTCATTAAAGGACACATGGCAATCTCCACTTTACTTGTATGGGGTTACTTGGTGGTCTCTGCTTCCTTTAGCTACCTTTTAGAAACCTATGAATGATGACACTTGGCAGTCTCTACTTTACTCTATTTTTACCATAGAAATAAATGGGTCTCATTTCTCATTTACATGAACAGCGACACCTAGTGGCTTCCGCTTACTTTAGACACAAAACTTGGGACCCACCATGGTCTTTGTTATATTAGTGAGCAAAGATGAAGATAATTTAGACCGTGACATGTGGTGGCTTTTGCTCTCTTCTACTGGGATACATGGCATCTTCCATTGCTTTTAGAAAAGCAAAATTGAGACCTTTCATGACTGCCCCTTAGCACTTTTCGCTCGATCCTGATACTTAGCTTGTTAAAACCTTTCGCTAAAAAGAGATGAAACACGGTACCGATATGAAACCATAGATGATGACACTTGGTGCGTTCCACTGAGTCACTGGGAAATACATGGCACATTCTGACCAACTCATAAAAAATATAAAAGGTGCCTTAGACAATGACACTTGGCATTTCCACTAAGAAAGGATGCCTCAGAGGATGACACTTGTCAACTTCTGCTTTACCCCAAAACTTAGACAAAAATGAATTAAAAGGAAAATAGAGCCTGTGCTCTATCTCAAAACTCTGCCATCTCAGACCAAAGTATGCAAAGACAAAATTTCATGGCACATGACTGAAAAATAGAATGAAACATAGAGTAAATTTTTACTCTATAGTTATTGGCAACTCCAAGGACTTTTAAGCTTGCTCAAAAAGAAACCACAACTCCCGCTAGATCAAAATTTCAAAATCACAGCTTCAGCAATGTTATCTAGTAGGTAGACCACTCATCATCAGATAATCCTTGCTTACTCTACAATTCATTAAAGGCTAAATCAAGGTTAATAATATCCTTCTATGAAAAATGTTGCAAAATTTGAATCATAGCCTTCAATTTGAATTCAAGTTGGGAAACAGGAACCAAGACAGCTTCTACTTCAGGGACTAATGAATCATCCCTTAGATCCTAGAAAATTATTTGATCCTTCTGTTTGGCCAATAGCAAAGGTTTAATTTCTTCTACCATCAGCACGATTTTGTCATCAAGAAACAGAGAAGGAAAACCTAATTGTACTAGATCTTCAACATGTTATTTCCTTTCATTGATTCCTTCCTTCATGACATCTAGAAGCTCTCTGCAACTAGTGGCTATGGAATTGCAACTGAGAACCTCATTTACTCACTTGGTAGTGACCATTCTATCATTAATTCCTATTGTTGACAATGTTGCATTTGTTGCATCATAGAGATTTTGTAGTAATTCTTGTGATTCCATTACTCTCTTAAAGACTGTAGCCAGAGTATTTACAATTGAACTCTCCACCTTTTTGCACAATTTTTGTGTATTTAGCAGGAAGGTGAGAGAAGGCCTGAGCTGAATAATCTGTAAAGAGATTATCTTACACATGGATTCATATAGCTCCTTTACTAGACTTAACACTCTGACACTCTTTGGCCTATTAACCAACACTCATGTTAATTGTGCTACTCTCTGTTGCTCTAAGTGAAATTGGGCTTATATGGCCATAGTATTATTTTATTTAGCCAACAAGTTTTATTGCAATTGGGTAACTTGCAATAGGTGTTCCTTGCATTTCCCTTGTAATGCTACCTTTTTGTGCCTAAGGGTTGTCACCGCATCCTTTACCTGTGTGAGCCCTACCTTTAAAGAATCATTTTGGGCCTGAACTGCCCAGTGAGTCTGAAGAGAAATAGTATTTTGCAACTATTTATTCATAGTCTCTATTTCATTATCTTTTCTATCAACTTTTGAAGTCAAACTGTTATAGTCTGCCTTTTCCTTGGTTAGCTTGGCTTCCATCTTTTATAGCCTCCTTGATATCTTCAAGTAGTCTTCAGTAACTACAAAAGTGGATTCAGTCAGCACCTTAAATTTTGTCATGTGGCTTGAAAAGGGACATGTCAATGGCCACCGCATTCATCGTGTAATCCTCTAGTTGCATCTGCTCCATTGGCTTTATTACATTTGGTGACAAATGAGTCATCATCAATTGTTGCTAGATGGGGTAAAATTGTGACCACATATGGGGTGTAGCTAATGATTTATTTTCCTTAATCTTCTTTTTCTCTCTGCAGGCTTCCCTTGCCTTCCTAGCAGCATCTGCTTAGGTCTGGAAGGTAGAAGGAGAGGTAATGTACCCACCTGCAAAAGGATGTCCTTATGGTAAACCATATTGAATAGCCAATTGTTAGCTATGGGTAATATGTGGGGAAAGTTTCTTGGGAATAGAAGGGGAGAAATGAGGTAATGTTAAAGCCTGAGGTGGCACAGATGGGATGAAGTGAGAAATGGGAATGGTAGAAGTGATAGGGGATGTCATCTGGCTAGATGAAATCAGCATGCCAATGGGAGAATAAATAGACTGAGAAGGAGAGGGAGGAATAATACTTATCAGAGGAGCAATTATAGTACCCTATAATTGGTGCTATGTGATGTCCATCTCCTCTTCTAAACTGAACTAAAATTGCACCCTCTTTTGTTTCTTAGGTGTCTCTTCTTCTTGTTGCATCCTTTTTCCTTCCACATCTACTTCTTGTGGAGAACTAGAAATATCTATAACTAGGGCCAATGGGGAAGCTTGTGATGATGAAGGCACCACACTTTTCTACATTTCTATGGCACCGATAGATTGAGGCCAGACCGATATAGTTACTGTAGCTGCAGTTTGCTCTGAGGCTTGTGACTCTTGACTTGACTCAACCCTAGCTTCCTACTCTTCACCCGATGTTGGAAAATTACTTGTTTCTAGACTAGATATAGGGGAGAGATGGCACTCATCCCATAGTTCTTCCCATCTTTCATCTGTGTCTATGTTTCTAAAAGAATGGGTTGTTTGACAAATTTCCTACCTATATTTCCAATAGGCCTCTATTTTTTTGGCATTCCAATCTTTATTATTTAATGTTATTCTTAAGCCAGATGTCATTCTAACTTTAGGATCATAATCCCTTTGTTTGACATAGAAATTTTCCCATGGCCTATTTTGTGGAAGGGGTAAGTCTGTTAACTCAACATAAAAACCCAAAGTGTCTTCCCTAGGCTTTCTTCTATTCTCCCAAAAGGGGTGGCCTTCATGTGCAATTCTAGTTTCCACCCTGTGAGTCCTTACCCAGGAGTCTATGAAACCATTTAGGTCATAAACCCATTTGTCTTCTACTAGAAGGAAACCTAGAAAGGATAGCGTTTTGAGCAACACAACTTCTATGTCCCTGGTTTCCAAAACCATGCTTATTGTCATCCATGAAAGATCATACATTTTTCTCTTTCTCTTCCCAGAACCAAACTCATTGTCAACTGTGGATACCTACCTAGTGACCTCTAGGAATGCTAACCTAAGAGTCAAAATCTTAGGTAGCAATATTGGTTCCCCACAAAAACCATGGACTCTTATAATGGCATGGTGGGATCCAAAATAGAAATCATAATGAATGGGGAAACTGGCCAAAAGATTTGAAACACTTGGGAATAATCTATTCATAATTAGTTCAGGGCTGAGGTGGCAAAAAATAGGGGTAATAAATAATTCCTAGAATTCATACAGGTCACTAGTCTTTCACAAAATGTGTGTCCATGCAGACACAGGGATGGTCCTTTAGAGATCAAAATCTAGGTCATACATATTAAGATACATATGTTGGGCAAAGAGGTCAAAGTTCTAAAAAAGCATGAGGTGGAAAAAATAGGAAGAATACCTAAACACTCTTTTTGATCTAAAATGAGCCAGTTATTCTACCATTGAGAAAGCAATTTGTTTAGAAAAGTCAAGCCGATACTCCTGGGTTTTATCAACAGTCTTCAACCTGAATAGAATAGCCATTTGTTCTGCATAAAATGCCATATCATCTTTCATGCCAAAGATGAAAGCCATCATTGACAATGCATCTTGGCTAGCCTAGGTGAATTGAGCTCTTGGTGCAGGGAGTGTGGGTACCGTAGTGTCATCATCACCCATTTGTAATTCAAATCTCAAGAACCTTAACTAAGTGTTGATGTTTGCCTATGTTATTTTCATTTTAGCAACAGTGGCAAACATAGCTGTACTATCATGATGGAGGGCTAACATATCCTAGATAGCTTGCGGTGTGATTTGCACCGTGAATGGACCTAATTGAATGGTGCATGAAGGTGCATGGAACAAGTCTACACATAATTTGACCAAGTTGGGGCATGGATGCATAGTTGGGACAATGAATTGAGCCAGTTGTGAGGTCCATATCCTCATGGTGAATGTTTCATATTGCCCTACTCTGGCCCTCTGTAGACACCTTTGATGTGCCCCTTCTCTAAGAGTTTTGCTACTAGCTCTCTGCAAAATTGGGTCCATGTTGCCATCTACATAATCATTTATTTTCACTGGGTCACTTGCTTGACCAGCTTCAAGAAACTTGGTCTATGAATAGGTCTTCAATGGCTACATAGGAGCTGAAGCATACGATTTACTTGCAAGAAACTTATCATGGGATTCATACATCTTAGCTCTTTGTTGTGAAGATTTTGCCCCCTCCATCTCTATGTATTCTCTGTGATAGTTTGTATGAACTTTTGAAAAATAGAAATACTTTCACTGAAACAAGTTTACTAAGCACAAAAAATGCAAGTAGCAAGATATTTTCATGCAAATGCAAGAATGTTTGAGAAATTTTAAACTTTAACTCTTGCTAAGAGGTATTTATTGACCTATCAAGTCTCAAAATGGCATTAAACTTAGATAATCATTAGCAGATCCTACTCAATCTTTATGGAATAGCGAGATAGACACGTTATGCAAGTGGCAGTGCAAGGTACCTTGGGGATTTCTAAAGATTTGGGAGACATTCAATGTATTGGAGATCTTTGAAAATTTTGAAAATTCTAAGCTGCTGACTGTGTTCAAAGAACACTTATTTAAAAGAAAAGTAGGAAAACAAAAAAAAATGGGAAAACAAAGTAATACAAAAAGGGGAAACTACCTAACTACATTAATGAAGCATCTTTATCTCCCTCCTGGATCAAAAGTAGAATTACTAAAGTCTCTTTCATGACAAGCCAGCTTATATTGCCATACAAGTGATTGAATTGGATATAGCTTTGGTGAATTGCCCTCTATGTATGCCACATAGATTTGCCTGCATTTGAGTGAGTCTGAGTCAAACCTGCCTCCAACAAAAGCCCTTTGACATATATCATTTATTGACCTAACTCCTTCTGCTGCAAACTCCAGTTCTACTGCATGATTATCCTCTTTAATAACTTCAAAATTACCAATATCTTGAAAGGATAATTCTGAAAGTTTGCAATAATTTTGCACATGTAATTGAGGCTCAATGTTGTTTTGTTCCTCTGCAACTGGCTCATAGCTATCTTGAAAAATGGTATAACCTGACCCAATGATTTCAAACAAATCTTTCAAATCATGATCCAAAAAATGTCCATGTTCCTCTTCATCATCTTGCAAAGTAAGAAGAAAATCAGAAATTATTTCTTCTTCATCAGAGGTTAAGGTATGCACTTGTGATTTCTCACTAGGAATCTGGAATTCATAAGAGGCCCGAGGATTGATAGAAGAGGTATCTTTTGACTTTTGTTCCTCTAGAACATTTGGAATTCTATGATCTTCATCAAGTATAATGTAAGTGCCCAGACCAATAGAGTCATAATTTCCATATGGGTCACTTTGCATCATAGCTAATAAATGATCATTTTCTTCTTCATGATTATATTCAGTCCATTCACCTAGCTCTTCGACAAAAACCCTTTCTTCTTTATTCATCATAACATGGGTTGCCTCTAACTTTATAGTGGGCTCATTAGTGATGTGATTTTTATATAATGGTTCAGACAATATCTTCATCTTTGAACCGTATTTGGTTCTTAAGATGAGATAAGATCAATCAAGGGACATATATCCTCTTATCTTGGCTATAAAGTCTCTTGATAAACATAAGCCAAAAATAGGAGGTATATCTATCACTACTACATCCTGATTTAAAATTATATTAGGACAAGCATACAATTGTAATTGGAGTTGTTTAATTCTCCCAATGGTTTGTACTGCTTTGCCATCTAGTTGTATGACTCCTTTAGTGAGTGGTTCATACTTAATTTCTAAAGCATCAGCTATTTGCTTGGGCATTACTGTAGTACTAGCCCCTTAATCAATCATTGTAGTATGCAATAATTTCTTACCCACTATCAAAGTTAAATAGAAGGGATTCAGTTTAGATTTGCTTACCTCTGCTATATTATTCACTAGGGTTGTCTGCAAATGAACTGTATCTTTGAGCTTTTCTTTTTCAGCAGATCTTTCTTTGATAATAGTACCTTTAGGCACTACTTTACCTTGTAGAGCTTCTTGTAGTAGTGTCTTTTTTTCAAGAATAGCTAATATATCCCATAGTGATATTTGTGCTAGAGTTTTCTTTAATTGATCCACCACATTTATTGGTCCCAAAGTCTGAACTCTTTGAAAATAAGGATAACTTGTTTTTTTCTAAATTTGGGTAGGAGCCCCTTGATTTTTCACCAGTTGAGGTACTTCTTGTCTGGTATCCATGTTTCTTTGTCCTTGAAATAGAGGATTCTCCATGACTTGACTATTTATAACCTTAGGTTGTTCCACCATCCTTCTCTTTAACCTAGTGTAATAATCAGATTGCACCACTAGTTTTTTGGAGGTAGATGTTTCATTCAATAAAATTGATTCTTCATCTTCAACCCATGAGAATAAAGCATGTTTTGGTGCTATTTCTTCCTCTTGTTGCAAGGACATCCCTTACATTTGAGCCACTAGGACTAAATTCTGCATACCAGAAGACTGGTAGGCTTGATTATCACTAGAGCCTACAAATTGACCATCTATTCTTCTTTGCTCTGCCACTTTTTGTTGTAAATTACCCATAGGACAATCCCTAAGTGTATGAAAATTATTGCAAGGGAAATACTAGGCATTAGTGTTATCCACATAGTTATTTTGCCTTTGAACAATCTCCCTATTTGAATTGGGAGGAATAGTATGTGAGGGTGTGGGGACTACAACTAATTGGTTTGTTGGTTGATGGTTAGTTTGTCTTGGAGGACCCTAGTATTGGTTTGGCTAAGATGAAAATTTGTTTCCTTGATAGCCTTGATATGGGGGCTTAGGGAAAAGTATTATGTTATATTTTTATATTAATTAGCTCATTAGAAAATGTCCTTAGGATATTCTTGATATCATCCAGCTCAGATGACTGAGTGGGGATAATTTCTTTAGCAGATGATTGAGGATAGGTGTACATAGACATAGGTGGGGCTATAGATTTAGGGGCTTCTTGAGATAATGGTAAGGAAATTTCTAGGAACATGGGCATGGGAGGCCTTGAGGGTAACTTTCCAACATCTATCAAATTATTCTCAGCTCTGACCACATATTCATAAGCCTCAGGCAAAGTGTGTCCTCCAAGTGACTAAATCATAATAGATATATCTGAATTCAAAGCCTTAAGATAAAATACTATAGCCATACCTAGTAATGGTCTAGCTATAGTAGGGATTCTTTTCCAAGTCTTTTGAAATCTAGAATTGAAGTCATTCATGGCTTCTTATGGTGCCCTTTGAATGGTAATTAATTTCTATGATAAAGAAGACTTATCACCTTTCTCTTCAAATCTTTTAAAGAAAAGATCTCCGAGTTGATCCCATGTAGATATGGTATTTGGGGTAAAATACCGATACCATTCTAGAGCCTTCCCTTTAAAAAAAGCTATTAATAATCTTATGGCCACATTTTGTTGTGTGACAACATGTATAGCACAGACATTTGATACATCCTGAAGATGTTCCTCATGTGTTTTAAAGTCTTTCCCACTAAATTTGGGTAGAGCTTTTAGGGCATTCACTGGGATAGGGTCCCAAGTGGCTGGGTGTATTGGAAGAATCAAAGGACTACCAGTGTTCTAGCTTGCATAATTTCTTGGCAGTACAGGGGCTCCCATATTTGCTCTAGGTATTGGTACAAACTGGTTAGCTCTTCTTCTTGGACTTGATACCAAAGGTGGCAAAAGAATACCTAGATTTGTATCAGATTGTGATCTAGTTACTAGTCCACAGCTATGACTCCTCATAGCTCTTTGGTTCATATGATATTGAAAGAAACTTCAAGATTGGTCCCACCGGGCGTGCCAAAAACTGTTGATGATTTAAAATTATGCTTGATTCTAATCAACAAAAATGATAAGTTTCAAGATGTGGGACTTGTGACTTGAAACAACCTCCAAATTTTTGAGAAGCTAGTTCTTCTTTATATTGAGTAGATATAGGGAAAAGGGATAGGAATTTTAATCAGAAACACAAATGCAAGAAAGGAAATCTAATCTATGGCGATGCATCTGAATGTAATTTGACCTTAATCCTGAGCACAATGAGACTATATGTAGGATTCATTTACATTTAAGAGCAAACAAGTGCATGATCAATGTAAAAGATGGAAACAATAGAAATAGGGGCTCATAGCATAGACTATTTTTGCAGTGATACAAAAAATGTCAACAAAGGCATAGGGTTCAATCTTCTTATTTGAATTTTTCAGTCATATAAGAGGTGTAGAAAAACATACAGTTATATAAACCTTTCAACTCAAGAAAATGAGACAAAAGCAAATGACATTCCTAATCACAGTTCTAGAAAGTCTACAGCCTAGACTACTTTTGCAAATGACATAAAAAATATCAACAAAGGCATAAGATTCAATCTTCTCATTAATTCTCCAGTCACATAAGAGGCATAGAAACATGCATAGCTACATAAACTTTCCAACTTAAGAAGATAGAACAAAAGCAAATGATATTACTTAGTCATAGCTCTAGAAAGTCTAAACTCTTTACAATAATTCTCTCTCAAATTTCTCTCTAATAATTGATAACTCCTTCTGGTGATCTCTGCACCCTTATTTATAGCCTTGGATTCACTTTGGATTATCTACTTGTTCCCAATCTAATGGCCCAACTGAAATCTCATCGAATTGGAAGTGTCTAATAGAAGATATCTTATAAATTTTGAAATGCTTTGTCTTCTAGCAGTTCATTGGCTGAAATAGATTACAAGACACTCCCTTCTCTTTAAATGCTAGATAACACTTAGCCAATTCTTAGCTTGTTAAAACCTTTCACTGAAAAGAGATGAAATGTGGGTACCGATATGAAACCATAGATGATGACACTTGGTGCATTTTGTTGAGTCGCTAGGAGATACATGGCACATTCTGACCAACTCATAGAAAATATAAAAGGTGCCTTAGACAATGACACTTGGCATTTCTACTGAGAAAGGATGCCTCTGAGGATGACACTTTTCAGCTCCTGCTTTACCCTGACACTTAGATAAAAATGAATTAAAATGAAAATAGAGCCCGTGCTCTATCTCAAAACTCTGCCATCTCAGACCAAAGTATGCGAAGACAAAATTTTGCAGCGTGCAACTAAAAAATAGAATGAAACGTAGAGTAATTTTTTACTCTACAAGTAACAACCCTTTCCCAAAAAGGAGAAGAAGTCTACCCTACCTCCTTGTCGATCTACATTGTTGATGTCACTAAAAACTCACCCTTCTAATTCTTATTCCAACCCTTATGAAATATTATTGTAGACAAGAGCTCACTAGAAAGATATGTAGAAGGTAAATGCATTATATGAACCAAATCTTGATTCAAGCAACCAATCTTTTTGACCTAGTTCTACAAGAACATTGAACGAAATCCTTGAAAATTTTCTTGGGGCACGAAGAAATCTTATGATCATATTCAATCTTGGAGTTCAAAAAATCAAGTTGTAACCTTTTTTATTCCATTTTTTCCCCCTTTTTTCCTTTTATGCCATAATTAGGGGTCTTCAAAACACTAGGTTGCTTTGAAATAGACATAACTACTCTACTAACTAGCTCTTCATTATAACCTTCCCCATCTTTATCAATCTCAAACAATTTTACCTTCTATTGAAAAGAGTCTATTTCAAGAGGGATATTGGTAACACACTCTAGCCTGGATTCCTCAAGGGTAACAACCCTTTCCCAAAAAGGAGAATAAGTCTACCCTACCTCCTTGTCGATCTGCATTATCAATGTCACCAAAAACTCACCCTTTTGATTCCTATTCAAACCCTTCTAAAATATTATTATAGATGAGAGCTCACTAGAAATATATTTAGAAGGTAAATGTATTCTATGAACCAAATCTTGATTCGAGCAACCAATCTTTCTGACCTAATTCTATAAGAACATTGAATGAGATCCTTGAAATTTTTTCTTAGGGCATGAAGCAATCTTATGATCATCTTGATTTCATTTGAAGAATATAAAAGGGAGACCTTCAAAATTAATAAATTGGGTCCACACACTGTGGGAGGAAGAAATCTAAATAGAATGGTGTAGATATTTAGCTAAATCCACCAACCCACACACACTAACACAGTTTAGACTAGCCCCAATGGAATCATCAGTTTTGACAAAAACTCCTAGCTTATTAACCAGTTTCTTGAAAATATTAGCATCCTACAAGACCAAGGTAGGTTATAAAATCTAACCCAAATAGGAGCTTGGGAGATTGTTAAATCAGCTGGGTTAAAAAAAGGAGTCCAACAATTAAAAAAACACCCCTACTTGCTAATGAACCATGGCCCATTTGATCAAACAAAATCCCTGTCTTCATAAGATTGAAACAAAAGAAAAAAGAAACCATTTGTCAAGATAGATAAAGAGGGAGATTTAAGTGTGGGCCAATTTTTCTGAGACCACTCTGAAAGAGAAAACCAAGAGGGTCACTTCCCCACACACTTGCCAATCAAATCTATGTGACCTCTTTCCACTTCTAGCATTGATATTTTAGCATCAAAAATTTCAAAAAGTGGAGGATAATCAAAAAAATTAAAGGAATATCTCCCAATATAGCCATTTCTAGGGATTTATTCTATGAGGAATTCACTTATGTATTTCCTTTAACCTCCTCTACAAGCTATGTAGCCTCCTCTGTGAGCTTTCCCTTTTGAAATTAGATTCTATAAACCAAAATAGGGTCTAAGTCAAGATGGTTTCTATGAATGATTTCATTACAAAAATCACTACAACAATGAAAGGGGTTTGAAGTATTATTGTAGTTTGAAAACATAGTAGACTTTATAAAAACCCTAACTAGATTAAAAGATTTTCTAGTTGCATGCCTCCTTAGAGAAAGACTTTCTTCAGACAAGCCTTTGTCCACCACCAGCCTATCTAGCCATAAAAACTCTTTAAATGGCATGTTAGCTTGAATCAAATGGGATGCAAAAAAACCAAAACAATTTTTTACATCTTTTGTTTTCCTTCCTCTACCTAGATCCATTCTTTCCCAGACCATTGTTCATCCAAACTCATCCTAGTTCCATCTTCTATCTGAAATTTGTTCTTGTATGGGACCTATGACCCTACTCTCCTTCTCCCCTGACCCTACTTGCCATTGTCACCTTTGTCATTGTTGCCTACATCAACTGGTCACTAGCCTATGGATGACCTTTTCCAAATGTTTAAATCTTTAATAGTCTAACCATTCTAAATAAGATTTATAAAATTTAAAGGTTTGAAAATAGAGTAATAGTTATACTAATTACATTAAAAGTCTTGTGAATCAAATTGCAAAAATATACTCATATAATATTTATGTAAATAACATATTCCCCTGTAACTTAGATTCCTATATAATTTTCTAGATTTGGCCTTGGATACGAGAATATCTATTCTTCAAAATCACATAAAATCCTTAACATTTTATCATAATGTTCATCCAATTCATTATTCCCTTAAAGACAAGGTCTTATATTCCTTTCTAAAATGTAATTTATATGTTACTAAAAGAATCATAATTTATTACTTCAAAATAATAATAACTTGTGGATCATCATAAGTCTCTTAATTTAAGTAGAGAGTTCAATACTAATGTTATAAAATTAAATAGTTAATATTTCCTTTTATAGGCTTCCTAAGTTATGCCACCCAACCAATAAACATTTATAACATTTAACATTAAAGTTCATGTTAACAACAATTGTCCTCCTAACTTAAATGTTTCTTTCTAAGTGGTTATTTTATCTCCACTTAAATATCAATACCTTATTTTTTCATGCTTAAATATTGTTATCATATTTGTTCACATAATCTTATCTATCATATAATTTTTAACTAATTATTTGATCCCTAATCATGGTTATCCATGGAATAGGGAAAGCTAGTAAATCCATGCTAGCTAAAGAAGTGAATGCATCTTTGAATCTATTGGGCAATCAATAGTGTTGGAAATGTTCCAAACTCCCTTGAAAAAATTATTAATCATGTCCTAGCATGGATGAGTTATAATCAACTATTTTTAGAGGACTTGATCAGGATAAAACTCATTTAGTGTAGAATGGGAAACAATAGCTAAAAATTATATTAGATAAAGTAGATGTAATCTAGTGTGTGTTATCCTTCATCGAGTAGTGAGCATCTAATTTTCATTTTCATTGGTTCAAACACAAGTTATAAGTAGCAGTGTTGTTCAGATGGTAGAATCTTTAGAGTGAGGAAAATATATCTTAATAGTATAGTAGGTGTCTTGTTCTTCATAGAATCAAATACATATCAGTCTTTAATTCTCACAAAAATATTGTTGGTTCTTAATAATGCATAATCATGAAAGTAAATTCTTTAAACTAAAAAACTTAACTACCCATATTTGAATTTGACAAATTTTTAATTTCTCTGAAATTAAAAAACTAAAAACAATGGGTTTAGTAACTAATTTTGTTATTCCTAGAAATTAAAAAGTCTAAAAATATTATATTGTCCTCATAAAATAAAAACTATGTCACCTTGCCAATAACCTTTTATCCAATTTTTATCCATTCAGGGTTTATATTGATGCTAACATTTATGATTGAGTTTGAGTTTATTTTATTATGCATGATTTTGTAGCATTTGTATGCCTACTCATCAAAATTTTCATTTCAAAATTATATTGAATTTACCTTGTACAAGGCCACCAAAGTGTAATGTCTATGATGTGCTTTTGTTAACATAGAATTCATTTACTACCCCAAACATAAATAGTTCCTAACTTTTTTGATCAATTAGGATGATTTGAAAATTGAAATGTTACATTTCATGCAGATTAATAGTAGTAAGTTTGTAACCACTTAATTTAAATACATCTAAAATAATAAAATAAATGCGTAAAAGAGCATAATCCAAAATTAGGTGGGGTATATCCCAGGAGAAGTATTATGCAATATAAACTAGAATGGTGTGGTCTCAAAAGTGTAAAATGTAATTCTAAAAGTTAAATTTTGATCTAAAGGAGGTATATAAATCTTTCACAAATTCTTGATGTAATCATTTTGAAATATAAGTATTCAAACATAAAATATATGCATTCTAAAAGAACCAAACATAGCCAGGAAGTGTACACATAGTCCAAAACTAGATATGACACAATTATGTAAAAATAGAATAAAAACTTAACATAAAAAGAATGTAGCAATTGGAAAAATGATAGTAATTGGTCCAAAACTCTTAGTGTTTCATCTTATTTGGCATCCCTCTCTTTTACAAGTGTGTCTCAAATCTCAAGGAGTATGTCCTTCCTCCAATTTAAAATGTGTGCTTCTCTCATACTCTTTTCATCATCAAAATTGTGTCATTACCTTAGTTATTAATACTCTCTAATGGATGAACACATATATTTATGGTTTTAGTTTCAACTAGATCATTAAATTTATTACAAGGGAAAAATTATTCTTTTTTGTGTGCAATGTTGGAGGCATTATTTACATGAGGTTCAAAGTATTTAAATTTTGGCAAACTCAAATTGCCTTAACTCCTCTTCTAGGCTTATGGGGTGTCCTAAGTGTAAAAATATTTCAACAACTCTATTTAATGCTTAAAAAATCCTTGCTCATGCCAAATACAATGTTTAAGTGTTATTTTTTAGCTTTCAACATTCTAAAAGATAACAAATTTAATATAAAACTAGTATGCAATTTTGTAATAAACATGATCAACTAAGGCCTAAAATTTGATGTTTGTATGAATTACAATTAGTTTCGACTATATTAGAATCAAGGTAAAATATAAGGAAAAACATCAAAATTATATAATATGAGAATATATATATATATATATATATATATTCTCTAATATATATATATATATATATATATATATATATATATATATATATTCTCTAATATTTCTTCCTCTAGTTATAAATTGTATTAACATTTTATAGTTAAATCTAACTGAATAACTGTCATCAAACAAATTCATGATAAGTAAAGTTGTTGACATGAATTGGCTTTTTTGTGGAGCAGTAAAGGAAAAAGAGCTAAAATTTGTACATTTCCTTAGCCCATAGTTCCAAACATACCTTATTTATAATTAGGAAAAGAAATAAAATATTCTTATACACACATGTTTAAATATTTGATTGTTATCTTCCCTAGTTTTAGTAGATTGAGGATAAGCAACATCACTCTATCTACAATATTATCTCAGGTTCAATATCTAATGAATAATAAATTCACTATGGTTTAGATTTTAAATTAATACCCAAACAAAATAGATCTAAACACACTACTCATTACATCCAATAGGGTATCATACACAAAACACATGTACAAGGAATTCAAAAATGCATCAACTAAAATGGAGAATCCAATATCGACAAGGGAACAATATATCCACATGAGGAATGTTACATTCCCCCCTCTTATAGAAGCATCATCCTTGATTCATAAACTATAATTAAGAATACTAAGGTAAACACATCTCCCTTGAGCAACTCTAGACAAAACTAAAAACTTGACATCATAAAAAAATTGAGTAAAATTCATCAAACATCAATTTTCTTATATTTCTTGCAATCATAATATTAGCTTATTATCCAAAAAAACTCTTAATTAATGTCTCTCCTTTTAAAGTCCCTATAGGGATCAACATATGATGTTTAATGACATAAAATTGTTCTTAAATTCTATATTATGGCTTTATTAATATAATGTACAATAATACTCATTATTATAGATCTTATTTTATAATTATTTTAAATATTTGAGATAAAATTTTGATGTCAATATCCTCATGTAGATCTTGTTAGCTGCAAACTAATAACCATAGTTCCATCATAAATCCATTGATAATTTAATAACCTATGGTATGAAACATGTGAGTACAAGTGAAAATATTATGAATAATCATATTGAATAAAGGTTTATCACCATTTCATGGTAGTATATTATTCTAAGTTAAGTGTCATTCCATGGTATGATCACATTGAGAAATATTCAACAATTTTGAGTAATTATAAGTAATAATGAGTGTCATTTTTTGGTATCAGTCAAACAAAAAATAAAGTAATTTATCTAAAACATGTTTTAAATAATCATGTCTAGTGAGGTAAGGATGGTTTCGTGAACCTTCCAAATAAGTTCCTGTCACAACCCTATAGCTTTTTTGAAAAGTTATCATATTCTCCCCCATACTCATACAATTTGAACAAATCTCACATTAAAAATATACAATAAACTAACATTTGCTATCAACCAACAACTCAAATGAAACCAATATAAATAGTAAAATACTTTAAATCTAAGTAGCCATAAAAGTGCATTATAACTAGAATAAATAAGACCACACAATGCAAACAAAATTAACTCGGTAAATGGTTAAATAACCTTAGCATCCAATTTCAAAATAAATAGAATATATTGGTTTTGAAATTAGTTTAAATTTATGATCAAATTAAAATAAAGTTTCAACATAAAAATATCAGAAATTTTCACATTACTTGCACTATGTGGCTTATAAATCCACTCGAGGGAAGAAGGACATAAAAATTTCATTATAGAAGCCTCTATTTCCTCCTATCGGTAAAGATCAATATATAAGTAGTATCATCTATTCCACATGTATAAACATAAAATGGTAATCACAAAAGCTATATTTTGACAACCACTAAGGGGAAAGTGAAGGGACACAATATTTTTAAATAAACCATTATGCACGAAGAGTCCATGGTGCACTCACCTGAATTATTCATGGTACTACTTCATGAAAAGGTGGAAAGTGGATTTTCATCCTATGATAAGATTCACTTCCTATCCCATCATTCAATCTATACTAGTATGAATAGATCTCTACATCTCCCTCAACCCCACACTTACATCCATACTCAATCCATAGAAAAATGATGCAAGGCCACACCACACAACACCACACTAACAAGTCATAACTCGTACTAAAAAATAGTGTAACATAGGTTTTATATGCTTTTATGAATGAGTTTTATTATAAACAATTGTTTCACATGAATTTCCTATGTGCAAGGTACATCACATGTACATTCATATTTACACTAGTCCAAATTAGTTACATATAAAAATTGAAAATGTTCACTTTAACATATACATCACAAACATGCATAAATTCTTGTATATCAAATAGGATGAGTTTATTTTATATGTTTTGTAAAAATAAAATATAGCATGGGCATTAAAATAATAATTATAATATTTACACATACATACATGTGATGTCATTAATGGTCAAAATGAGGTATAAAAACCAATTTATAACATTAATCCATAATGGTTCACAATAGTGCATGAGGTTACAATTACATGACAACACACAAAAAATAGATCACTTGTATATACATGATGTAATTAATTATTATGTCAGTCCATGACTATAGTATGCATTCCTCCTCTGAAATCATAATTCACTAAATAATCTCAATTGTATCTAAAAATAGTTATGTCAAATAGGTATCTTACTGAAAACTTTATTTATGCACCAAGGTATATCACAAATAATGCAAGTACTCCAATGTAACATCAAATCACGTACTAATCATTCATCATAATTGATGATAAATTAAGAATAAAATCAAATGACATCAAATGCATAGTACCTTAGTGTCACAAGAATAGTATAATTACTTCTCTAAATCCATTAGATAACTTATCAACCATGAATCATAATTATTATGGAATAACAAAGATCAAAATAGCTTCCTGCATGTGGTGTTTATTATGTTTAAGTTTTAAAATATATCAAGAGTTATTATAGATTTTTTCTTGTTAATTTAATCATTCATAAAAATTATCCATCTCAACACACAAGCATAAGTCATCTCAAGATAAAAAGTGGATACTCGTCATACTAGTTATAATCCAAAATAAACAACTTTACATACATAACATGAGTTAAAAAATGGTATGGTCCCATATACATCATAGTAGTCAAAATGTATAATAATGACACTCTTTTACTACACAAAAATAAATCATGATTCCACTGACTAAAAAAAAGTAGTATAATTATATTAGAGAAGGTATAAGAAAATTTGGGCCCTGAAATTGGCCCATATCAAGGTTTCAAATGTCTTGTCCCTATTTCTCTATCACTCGATGCATGATGTTCTTTGTAATTTGAGTCATATTCAATCCAACCACCCCTTATGTTCTCAACAAGACCAAAAATCATAGGTATGATCTACATGCATTCCTAATAAAAATGGCTAACAACCCTACAAATAAAACATGTACTTAAAGAAAGTCCTCTCTTAGGCCACACTCCCAATGCTCTTTATCTAGGAGGATCCCCACACTAATTCAATCAAATGGTTTGAACCCCTATTGGAAACATCCCAACATCAAATATCTTGTTGAGATGAATTCAATGGATTTTGAATGTGATCAAACAAACTTTGTATGCAAAAGTTATGACATGTTGAATTAATAAGGGTACAAGAATGATGTTATCATGGTGACTGGACATGTACTAGTGGCCCAATCAGGGCTTGACACATGTACAAATGGTATTTTTACACATAGAAAATCCATCTAATATATGTTATGATTTACAAGTAAATATTGGTTTTAATACCAATTTATATGGTGTTAAAACATTGATATTAAAAAGCCCTCTTAATATGGGATTAAATCCCACCCAAAATGTGTGGAAGCTTTATCCAAGCCTAAAAACAAGGCAATGGAAGGAATGCCAACATATTGGGTAAATAGATGAGACTTCAACCCATGAAACAAAGGCCTTGAGAAGATTATAAAAGGCTCATTATTGAATTTGAAAAATAGATACATGGAGAGAAGAAAACTTGTTTTTCAGCCTTTGAAAGAGAACAAGAAAAAAGTAAGCAAGTGTCCTTTTTATGCAGGATGTGCAACTACCATATAGGAGATTATTACAGAGGTTTCTTAAAGGTAGAGAAAAGATTATTTTTGTAGACCAAATTCATATTTTAGTGTAATTAGTATACACAAAGTGTATTTTGCACCATTTAATAAATTAGTTTGAATGATTTTTAGACATAGAGATGTATCCCCAAAATGGTGAACTCCGTTATCAATTTGGTTTACATTTTCTCTTTTTATATTCATTTAGTTGATGTTTTTAATTGGTACAGAGCCTTATTTTAATCAAATAAGCCAATTTCATGTAAAATGATGTAAATTGAGAAAAAAAATAATGAGTGTCTAAAATTGATAAATAGTGATTATTTTGCATTAACTCACAATTTTTATCATCTCTACTCATCCCTGCACCTATAGCATCTACAAGTCTAGTTTGTGGATGATGCAAAGCTCAACCTAGACTAGTTTGCTACATCAAACTTGCACACTTTCTTGGATAAGAGGGATTTATCTCATGAGGAGGATGAAGGTGTCCATCATGTATCCAAGAATGACATCTATCATGAAACCTTGGGCAATAGGATCTCCATGTCCTCTATTGAGGTTTTAATTTGAACCTCACTAAAGTTTTATGTTGACATAAATAAGCTCTTCTTGGTAAATATTTAAATTTTGGTAGCCTTTCCTTTAAAATGTCCATCACACATTGTAGGTTTGGATGATTTGTAAGTTTATCTTAATAATTTTCTAATTTGGTGGATCTCGATGAACTACATAGTCAAAACTACCTATGATTTAATCATGTTACATACTAATAGCATACACAAAAGTAAGATAAATTAAGAAAGTTTTAAATAAAGGCATATCATTTCAAAGATCCCAATGTTAAAATAATTTTATTGATATAAAAATTTCATGCAAAAAATGTAAAATGTTTGCATTTGCATTTCGTATGCCCTCAAATTTATATCTCTATAAATATTTATTCCATAATCTGAACTAAATTGATAACTTGAACCAATATTAACCATATAAATCATGTAACTTATCCTAAAAATAATTATTATATGTGTTTACTCTATATTATCTATGATAATCCCACTAATATGCCCCATTTTTTAGATGAAGAATGTATCTTGTGAATTACTCATTTCAAAATAAAAGAGTTAACTACGTCATGTTATATACAAATATGTAATTATTTAAAAACATGTACTAACATGTGTAGAATATATCATAAAATCATATATGAAACACGTAATATAAGGCATACATGTATCATGTCAAGATATATATAAATTAGGCACGCAGTAGTTACCATGTCCAAAATATCGCATGACTAAAACACACACAAAAAATAAACCATTTATTTTTGAGAATGTATAGTGCATATTATACACAACTTATATTTCTTATTATCTATCCATCATTTTTAAATTATACATATAATGCATCATGAAAAATCTCTAATGTGTAGATGACATGAATAGAAATGCATCAAGAGGTCACATGACTGCTACACAACCATGTTTGCCTTGTTTACCCAAGTCCACCTACAGGCCCTCCACTGGCTTAAAATTTCTTATGTTGGTCAAGTATCCCTTTGGACCAATTATTAGACTAAACATTAGGATATAGATATGTTATTTTACTATATTCAAATCATAGTTTAATGAATATCATTTCGCTAAATTTTAGTTTAAAAGGTTAAGAATCAAGGATCTTACACATTTATTTTGCACAAATAAATTTCCTTAATTTAATATTATATTGATGATCCTCTAAAATTATTTTTATCCTGTCTTGAGGGTTGGTGATGTCACTAACCTAGCTTATCCTACACCCTAGACCCGATGCCCCCTCCATTAAGCAACCTACATATATATTCCTTCAAATCAGGGTCAGATGTAGTTCTCCATTGGGTTGGTTAACTAAGCTAAATCAATCATTAGATTTTGTGTGGTTTTAACAAACTTATATAAGTTATAATAGTGGAAAACTATAATTTCAACCATTTGTGATTAATAAAACTTAGTATTAAGTTTCATATTATAATATTGGTGAGAGCGAGGCACAAGGTACTACATCATGCTCTCACAAAAGTATTAGTAAAGTGACTTTGAAATCCAACTAGTTTTATTCTTGAATACTAATAATAAATTTATTTCACCATTGACCAAATAATCAAGGACCCTTGTGTTCAAATTATATTTTATAGGATTACATGATGAAGTAAATAGTTTAGTATATTAGCTCACTTGAAATCATTATGAGGATTTATTCTAAAAGTTTAAGGGAAAAAAATCTTGATTTTCCTTTAACAAAGGTTGGATTTAGGGAGGTAGATAAATGATAAATTGTTTGTTTTATACATTAAATATGGACTAATAAAATATTTTTATTAATTTTTTAAAAGGGGTATGGATAACATATTCTTTAAACTGACATCAACATTTGATGATCTACTAGGCAAATTTAGTGACAAATGGGTCACACATTATGATAGAATGAATAATCATATCTTCAATACACTAAAAAGAAGAGGCTATAATTATTGTTTAACATGTTTAATTATATATTTTATAATAACTTTTCACTTAGAATATTAGGTTTACTAGAATACCCCCAAGTAATTCCAATCATAATACTATCTCCAAATGATTATTATTTACCTAAGAGATTATATACTCCCTTTTACTTAAATAGTCTAATATTATAGTCATTCCAAATGAAATTGTGAAGATTTAAAGGTTCAATAATAAATAAATAGTTATTCCAATTACATTAGAAGTATTTTGAATCAAATTGAAAAAATCTAATCATATAGCATTGTTTCTAACAACATGTTACCCTATAACTTATATTCTTATACAATTTTATAGATTTGGGCTTGGACTTAAGTATATCAATTCCTCAGAATCACACAAAATCCTTAAGATTTCATCATAAGATTTATCTAGGTCATTATCCCCTTAAAGATAGGGTATTATATTCCCTTCTAGAGTGTCATTTATATTTCACTATAAGAATAATAATTTATTACTTTAAAATAATAATAATTTATATGTCATCAGAAGTCTCTAAATTTGAGTAGAGAGTTTAATACTAATGCTACAATATTAAATAGTTAATATTTCCTTTTATAGCCTTCATAGGCTAGGCCACCCAACCACTAAACATATTTAATTTTTATCATTAATTACCACACCAATAATAATTATCCTCATCACTTAAATGTTGCTATATGAGTGGTTATTGCATCTCCACTTAAATATTAATATCCTAGTTGGTCATGCTTATATTAATATTGTATTTGTTCATGAAATCATCTTTGAATCTATTGGGCAATTAGTAGCACTAGAAACATTCAAAATTCACTCAAAAAAACTATGAATTTCATCCTACCATGGATGAGTTATAATCATCTATTTTTAGAGGACTTGATCAGGATAAAATTCAATGTATTAGACTAATATGAGGGACAAAAATAGCTAAAATTTGTATTAGATGTGTGGTATGATTCATTGAGTAGTGAGCATCCAATTTACATTATCCTTAGTTCAAACATGAGTTGTGAGTAATAATGTTGTTCAGATGGTATAATATTCATAGTGAGGCATAGGTATATTCATATAATATCAAGTGTCATGATCTTCATAGAATCAAATATATAGACATCTTCAGTTCTCATTAAATACACAATATGGGAAAGATGGTTGGATCTTAATAATGAGGAATCAGGAAATTAAATTCTTTGATTTGGAAAAACTAATTTCCCATATTTTAAATTTGGTGAATTTTGAATTTATTTTAAATAAACAACTAAAACTAGTGGGTTGTAGTAACCAATTATGATGTTCCTAGACATTAACAATTCTAAAAGTCTTATAGTGTCTTCATAAAATAATAAAAATCATTTGTCCTTGCCAATAATCTTCTATTTAGTTTATATTCATGTAGGCTTTATACTAATTTTAACATTTATAATTAAGTTTATTTTATTTTGTGTGTTTTTTACCATTTGTATGCCTGCTTTTCAAAGTTTTCATTTTGGAGTTATATTAAATTTACCTTGAGGCCACCAAGGTGCAATGTCTATGATGTAATTTTGTTAACATTAGATCTATTTACTACCTCAATCATAAATATTAGTTTTTTTCTACATCAATTAGGATAATTTAAAAATTGAAATGTTACATTTCATGCAGCTTATCAGTATTAAATGTTGTTTGCTTGAAGTGCACCCTACTAGGTCCTAAGACCTACTTCAAGATACATAATGGAAATACCCCTTGGTTTTTGATGACCTATAACAGGGGTAAAACTCTGGAGAAGGCCATCTCCTTTTCAAATCACAATGTAACTAATTTAAGATAATATGGCAACCTTCTAACCTACATTAGCAAAGCCTCATCTAAACTATAGCTATGTTGTAGGTGTGAAAAGAGAGAATAAAAAAGATAAAAACTAAAAATAAGGTGATGCACCAAGATTTTAGTTCTCCTCCACCTAATCCTATAGCATAATGGAATTAATGCAGAATGAATTTCATTTTGGACACTCTACAAACTAGGTTTCTCAAGCATAAGTATTTCATATGAAGGTGGTGGCCTATGCTATAATTAGAGGAGATAGCTAAGAGGTCCTACACAAGACATATTTATTTAGTTTCCACAATTAATTACTCATTTTAATCACCTAAAATTGGTATTTAGATGCTAAGAGTGTTTCTTGAGACAGCATATTCCTAGATTAGCCCTAGACCTATCCTAGAGACTTTATCACACTTTTTTAGCCATTATGTAGACCACAGATATATTATGTTAGCTCAAACATAGTCCCAAGATAGCTTTCCTAGATCCTAACCTAGTGTGCCCAATGGTTTTCTAATTGGACACTAGCACCACATTAAGGACACTAGCCCAACTTAGTGCTAGTGTCCCTTGACCTAACTCTCCCAAATGGATAGATTTTCAAACATGTTCCCCTTCTAAGGTTAGATTAAGTAGATTTTATCATCTACATAAGCTATATATTCTATTAATATAATACTTTTTGACCTCTATGGATTAGATGGAAAATAGATGCAAAAGCCTTTCCAAACAAAAAACAAGTTGAGAAAAATTAAGGTATTTGATCCCTATTCTGACCTACGTAGTTCTACATACTACCATTTATAGTAGATATAAGCCCATATTTAAAATGTTTCAAATCACAAACACACTCAAGACATTCAAAACCACTCTCATTCTAGCTTTCACTTGTACCAAGCACTAATTGGGACAACTACATTAGGCTTGATCCCTCCTCAAAGTAGTAGTATGTAGGCAACACTCTTCAAAATGGTGTGTTGAGGATGTCCAATCTATCTTACTAATGAACATGCTTTTATTACTCAAGCCATAATTTTAAGGAGGATTAGACCTTGAAGGAATAAAATAGAGTTATAAATTTCATACATGAAGGAATAGGACCCAAAAATATAGGTGTAGGTGCTCTTAGAAAATGGGAACAATCTTGCAAAGAGGACACTAGTGCCACTATGATGACACTATAACTATATGGTGATACTATCCAACTGGGATACTACTATCCAATGAGTAAATATATCTTAGGACCCTATTGATAACACTCATACCTATCTAGAACCCAATTTTTAGAACCTAGATCATCTGCGACAGTCACTTTATAGATAAGTATCTATTTATACATATTTATTACTATTTTTAGAAATTCAAAATAAGTCAAAATCCATAACAAATTAGTGGTTTATTATTGCATATTATTTGACTAATTTAGACATCTCATCCCTTTAATCTAACTTAGGTAATTACACTTTTAAAACCCTAAAATCTTAAATCATTTGGTGAACCTAAATTACTTTGAATATTTATCAAAACCCTTGCTTGCATTAATCCAAAATTTTGTGAAATAAATTAGAACTGAATACTTCTAATTTTATAATTTTTTTAGACAACCTAGATAATTAAATAAATTTCATGTTAAGGTTTTAATTTATTTACCTATAATTTAAATTATTGCAAAGAAACCCTAGATTTAAAAAAAAATAGCCTTAGATGCTCTTAGGGTTTGTATCCTTTTTTTCCTATTTTCATTAGCTATTATTAATTTTTCAAAATTCATATATTCTATTTTAGTATCTCTATTCTAATCTTTTACTATATTCCATCTAAAAAAGATGTCTCTCTTCCATTAAGAAGAAGTGCTAGACTAGGTGGTAATCCTATAAAGCATATTTAGATTCCTAATATCCAAGCCCATAACATGGAAAAGGAACCTATTACAACTCCAGATATGAATCCTTCACACTCTGATTATGTGTATTTCAATGATAATGCATCCAAATATGAACATTACAACCAAGAGAAAGATGAGGTACATAGTGAGAATCAGGACACTCTCCCTCCACTTAACAATAATGACATAATTATAAACAAAGATGAGGTACTACAAGGCTTAAAAAAATGAATTCAAGAATAGTCCCTTGATCATGCATAGATCCTACAATCCATATTACAAATCAAGAATAAAATAAATAATGGTCAATCTTTGACTCCCCCAGTTAATAATATTGTTACACCTTAAATGGGGCTGAGTCAGATAGCACAACCTAAGATTTTTATTCAACCATCAGTGATAGCTACACCACTTATGGCTAGTCTTCCAATCTAGATGTATAATCCCTGATGCATGAGATTCATACTCTCTAATCTAAAGTTTTACATCTTGAGAAGGGAGACACTAGGACATCACATGCTTTGGATTCTAACATTCTCTTATATACACCTTTGGCACATCACATAGTGATAAATCCCTTTCCATCTAGTTTCATGTCACCCAAGATTGCATTATATGATGGTAAGGGTGATCTATAGCATCACCTCAGAGCTTTTCATGCAACATGCTTAGACTATGTGTCCAATGATTAGATTTTTATGAAGTTATTTCCATGCAATCTCAAGGATTATTCCATACAATGGTTTTATGATTTACCAAATCAATGTATCAAAACATTCAATCCTTTACCTGACATGTTCTTAGCACACTTCTCTATCAACATCAATGATAATAGATCATATGCACAAGTGGCATAGTTAAAATAAAATTTGAATGAACCTATCACATATTATGTCTTATGATATAAGATAATATTAGCCAAATTTACTAACCCCATGGAAAATAGATAGCTTTAAGATATATTTAAATAAAGTCTCTTAATAACAATTCATAAATCTATCTTGTTCAAGAAGTTTCCTACATTTACCTATTTGTGCCACACAGTCAAGGAAAGAGAGGTTAAGTTATTATGGATGGGAAAACTCAAGTACATAAATAGATTAGAATCAACTATTAAGAGTTCAAAAAAACCACCATACAAGGTAAGGGCCATAGAGAACAAAAGTCATCAAAAATCCATAGTCAACGTAGCTTCTGATCAATCTCCCAGAATAGTTTTATCCATTCCTCAACATAGAGTCTTCACTAATCTTCTAGAGTCACCAGCACAAGTTTTGCAACAACTCTTGGAATGCAATGTCATATCTCTCCCTCCCATTAAATAGGTTGATATGACATGGCCTCTTCCAAATGACTATGATTCAAATGCATTTTGTGAGTATCACAGGGCACCAAGCTACACGATAAATAGATGCATTAGCCTAAAGCACAAGATATAATATCTCATTGAGGCTAATATTATTGATGTGGGCACACCCATAGAGGTACCAAAATAATAATAAATACAAGCTAAGGCACTAAAGATATTTTTAGATCCTTTTTCAAATCATATAATGAATGAGGTAGGGGGCACATCAAGTGTTCACTATACATACTAGGTACATTAACCACCATATTCCTATCACACAGATACAAAGGAGACATATCCATTGCATAACATTATTTTCATGTGTTACTCTACAATGCCACCTAGACCATTTATCACATTTTCAAAGGAGATTGCAGATGATGACATAGATTTACATGCACTCTTCATACAAGCATACATAGACCACCATCCTATTTAGAGTGTTTTTGTTGATAACAAGTCAATCATAAGCATGTGAATTGATACCCTTATAAAACTTAGGTTACACAAACCATGATATATTCCCCATAGATATATTCATTATTAGTTTATTTTCCATGTTCAAAGCTCCATCAGGGAGATTATGCTTCCATTATAGGTTGGACTAGCACACATAACCACTCGATTCCTAGTAGTACCTAGTGTAGGTGTATTTGATATATTATTAGGTAGGACATGGTTATAAAAGATCTGAGACATCCCATCTATAATACACTGATTTTTGAAGTATATACATGATAATCAAGTGGTTAAGGTTAAGGGTGTCCCATAAGAGTATCCTCTACCCATCCCATAGGCAGTTCTAGCATAGACATTAGTTATATTTCCAACACCATTACTAGATATTGAATGGCTATTAGTTATAGCTAAGAGTATAGCTCCTATGCACATATCATAGATTTTAGCATATCCATCAATACAAGCTAGGTCTACTCCTATGATATCTACATGTATACACACTTTCCTAATGAGACCATTACTAGAGATACCCCTGTATCATAGATACATCATTAATTTTAAGGGACCTTCCTTTACTCAATTTATGTTGAGATTAGTTTTATTGGATACTAAGGATTCTCTGCATAGGTCATCTTCATCACCTATAGCTTTTTATTCTATTAGATGGGTTCCTAAGATTCATATAGTTCATAGGGCATCACAATCAATGCCACAATATCATAGTATCACTACACATGTAGATTTAGACAGATTATATAGCATAGTATATTATAAGTTCATAGTTTCCTTTTCACACCACATGCACAATCATAGTTCCATTATTTGGCATAAGCCACGATGATAGTGAGTCTCCCATGAGACTCATTGGTTAGTATGGTTACTACTCTTGTACATACTTCCTTCTCTCTCTTGCCCCTTGTACATAGTTTATTTTCATTTGCTTGTACATCGCTTATATCTAGAAAATACAAAAATAATATAACATGTAAAAATATAGAAACATTCAAATATTTCTTAGAAAACACAAATTTTTTAGATTGTATGCATTGCTATGTTTAAATTTATACTTGTCATATGTTACATATTGGTAGCTATCTTAGTATAGTTAGTTTGATCACACATAAATGCTTCACTTCTTCTTGTGGAGTTCTTGTAGATTACATACAGGACCCCAATCCACTACACTAATCCAAACATGTTATCATCTACCCACTAGGGGCATATACACCAATCTAGATTTATTCATTTGATACATCCACCTACTCGAGGGAATCTCCTACACTTGATACTACCAGGTTTTATTCGTACATACTACTATACATTCCATTTTATGAATTGGTAGATATTGATCATTAATACTCATTTATTATATTTGTTATTGATTATCACTAGTTAGACTTAGCATATGTACATCTTAAAATTTACACATATTTTTACTACATAGTTATACATGTTTTCATTTCTAGATTTCTTAGCTTAGACTTGATTGTGTTTCCTATGATCCTTCCATTTTAAAGACATTTGAATATGCCATTGTTCTTTGGCTCTATGCCACTTTTATGTTTTTATACCTTGGATATGTACCTGTAGAGTAAATTTTACTCTATGTTGCATTCAAATTTTCAGTCAAGCACCATAATTTTGGTTCCTACGCACCTTGGGCAAAGTAGCAAAATTTTGAAGCAGAGGGCCATTTCATTTTACCTAAGTATCGAAGTGTAGCAGAAGCTACCAAGTGTCACCCTCTGAGTGTGGGTCCTTTTCCCCTTTTGTTTCCTTTCATTTCATTCTTGGCCTAAGTTTTGAATTCGAGCAGAGGTCGCCAAGTGTCGATCTTCAAGAGACAAAGCTGGACAGTTGGCATCCTTCGAACACTTTTTTGTAACTTTTTGGAGAACTACAAAATGTGCCACGTATCCAGTAGCAATTAAGTGGAACGCACCACATTCCAACATTTGCATCTCATAAGGGCACCCACATTTTCTTTTTGATAAAGACTTTCAATAAGCTAAGCAATAGAGAGAGTGGAAAGTGCCAAGTGGCATTTGTGAAGGCCCTAAACTACCTTTTTGAAGAAGCAGCGAAAGCCACCATGTGTCCTCATCTGGGATAATTTAGTCCAACGCTTTCATTTAATGTATAAAGGCATCATTTCATTTTGCTTAAATAGTGAAGTGTAGTGGAAGCTGCCAAGTGTCACCTTCTGGGTCCCTCACCACATACCCCTAGAAGGAGAAGCGAAAGATGCCACGTATCTTCCTAGGAGTAGTGGAGGTTACCAAGTGTCAACCTCTAAGAAACCATCTTGAGCCTAACTACCGAATAAAGATTATGGTGGGTCCCAAATGATATTTCAAAGGACTGAGGAAGCATTGAGTGTCAACAAGTGAAGATTGCCACGTACATCCATCCTTTTTTAAAGGTTGCCTAAGCAAGGAACGCAGTGAGTTTTGTTTTGATAAAATTGCAAAGTATCGAGAAAATGGAAGTGGCCAAGTGTCATCCTCTGGTGTCTTCTAAGACAAAAGGAGAGAAATTTCATAACTTGACTGAGTGTCCTCTTCTGTTTTAACAGAATAGAGTGCCCATTTACCTGTTACAACGAAAATGGAGGGAAATTCGGTGAGAGTTATTCCTGGTAGATATAACAGTGCATCGGGTAGATTTTTGGGGATTGTAAGTATTAAAGACATCATATTTGTGTCCCCTATAAGCAAAGGTAGAGTAGATAGTTGAGCGGTCAAACAGGTGATGGAATGAAGAATTTCAAGTGCAAAGAGAGGTACTAGAAAGGGATCACCATGCCGCAGTCAGGGTAGTTCTTGATAAGACCAGGACACATCCAAGGCATTGAATGCACCATCTATTTTGTCCATGTGAGTGAAGGATGGAAGAGAATTGCATGGGAAGGGGAGAGATGGAAGGAAACATTTGAGGCTATAAAAGAAGAGGAATTGTAAATTAAAAGGGGGGGAATTCTATAGTTTTAGACTTTCTAGAGTTTTTTACCAATAATATCATTTGCTCTTGTCTCAATTTTCTTGAGTTGTAAATTTCATGTAACTATGCATGTTTTTGTGCCTTTTATGTGGCTGAATGAATTAAGAAGATTTGAACTCCATGCCTTGGTTGGTGTTATCTATGTCATTTGCAAAGTAGTCTATACTGCAAATTTTCTAGAGTTGTGATTAGGAATGTCATTTGCTTTTGTCTTGTTTTCTTGAGTTGGAAGGTTTACATAATTATACGTGACTTCTACACCTCTTATGTGATTGGAAGATTCTATTCAGAAGATTGAACACTATGCCTTTGTTGACAGTCTTTGTATCTCAGTGAAAGACTTCCCTGATTTGAGTCTCTATTTTTGTTATTCTTATCTCTTACATTGATCATGCACTTGTCTGCTCTTAAATGTAATTTAATCCTATAATAGTCTCACTGTGCTTAGGTTAGGATTAGGATTACACTCAGGTGCATCACCATAGTTAGGTTTCAATTCTTGCATTTGTGTTTCTATTTAATCTCCTATCCCTTTTCTCCAATACCCGATACAAAAAAAGAGACCAGCTTCTCTAAAATCTAGAGGTTGTTTCAAGCTGCATCATCCCACAGCTTGAAACTTCCCATTGTTGTTGATTAAAATCAAGCACAATTTTAAGGCATCAACAGTACCCATGTCCCTTGTGTGTGTTTTTTCTGATTATGTATGTAGGCATTTGAACATGTCCTTCTATGTGGTTCTAGGCTAAATTGCTTGTTGCTTGCATATATGGACATTTGAACATGTCCTTGTATGTCTTCATTCTCATATTTAGTGACATGTGCCCATGTCCCTTATATTATGCCCCCTTAGCCTACTTTTGTGTGTCTAATGTGTTTTATATGTATGCTTCTTTGTATGCATCTTCATCATGACACTTGTCTTTACTTGTTACACACACCAATTTTTGATGCCATGAGGGACCTCATGCATATACCCTTCTTATTTAGGTGTTAAAATGGACATCATGCCCCATCCCCCTAGGTAGCTATGTAGATTTGTTGTTATACACATTGATTACATCTATCTTGACACCTTTGTGTGATGCTAGATTACAACATACATCTTACATTACCTACTCATGCTCATATTATTTTACATTTTGATGTTATGTTTGCACATTGTAGTAGAATATCATGTAGTTATCATATATATGCTCTGGCTAACATATTTTATAGATATAATTATTTTAAGGATAGTTATTACACAGATTCCATAATAACCCTCAAAATAGGAGAAATTCATAGGGTTTTGTCATAGAGATCAGGCTCCTACATTGTTATTCATAGATTATTTTTAGCACATAGCTCAGTTTTATAAATTAGACATGGGTTAGACACAAGAAAAAACAAGAACTCAAAAATCAATTTAGTCACCTATATTTTATACTAGAAAAACATTAGCACCTAGATTAGGACACTAACAGCACTTCACTATTGTCCATTACATGACACTACAATCTAGAAGCCCCAGCTTTAGGGTAGTCTAGATTAGATAGAATAGTACATTAGGTACAATGTATATTTGCACATATAAAATCATAGGTTTGATAGTTTTATTCAAATTTTGCTCATATACACTCATTTCAGCTTAGATTCATACTAGTTGCTCAGATTTTGGGGAATCATGCATATCATGATCACACCCACATTTAGTTCATTTACATATATATATATATATATATATATATATATATATATATATATATATATATATATATATATAGTATTACATACTCAGTTTAGAATCATTATACTTAGATATCAGATTGGGGGCATGTGCACATCACATAGGTTCCATATATTCAATTACACATAGGTTGATTACATGGAATGGAAAACTCGATGTCATTCTCTACATTATATACACTTTTTATTATATTCCAAGTTGTCACTAGTTTCATGCATTACTCCATCTGTAGTGATTAGCCTAGAGCTACCTAATGTACTTGAATGGTTTTAGAGTCAATATACATAGATATACCTATTTAGATACTTTAATCACTTTATGTAGTTTAATTTTATATGCATATACTTCAAATGGATGATAAATGATGGATTTATCGCCTACTTGAGTTATTGAACCACCCATATGAGAGGGTTAGACACACTTCCATTCTTATCCAAGCTATTCATAGGTCATGATCCACTGAGTAGGGGTGGGTAATGATGGATTCAAAATTAGTTTGAGTTTTTGATCCACCCATATGAGGAATAAACAAGATATTGACTCAATCCAAGATAATCAATGATTTGATCACTATGTACACTCACACACACAGGTTGTCACTAGGTTCATGCATTGGTTCGTATACCCAATGAGGTGTATCCATTCCTTTCCTCTCTCTTTACTCAGCTTTACTGAGTTACTTTATTCATCTTAGTCTTTTGCTTTTGATAATCTCTCAAGTAAGGACTAATTTTTACATGTTTCATTATAGTTCATTATTTAGGATCATGTTTCACATACGCAAACCTAGCTTCACATACTCAGACTCAGTTACACAAGCTTCACTTCCTAGGTAAGTCCAAGTATACTTATTTTTCATTTATACTAGTCATTTCTCTTTATTTCATTTATAACATAAATTGGGGGAAATTGTAATCACCTAAAAGTGGTATTTGGATGCTAAGAGTGTTTCATGAGATAGCTTATTCCTAGCTTAGATTTAGACCTATCCTAGAGATTTTATCACACTTTTGTAGACATTGTGAAGACCAATAACATTTTGAGCTATCTCAAACATAGTCCCAAGATAGATTTCTTAGATCCTAACCTAGTGTGCCCACCAATCTATGAGTTGGACACTAGTGCCATAGTAAGGACACTAGAGCCATATGTTGCTAGTGTCTCTAACTTGGTGCTAGTATCCCTTGCCCTAACTCTCCCAAATAGATACATTTTTAAATGTGTGCCCCTCTTAAAGTCATCTTAAGTACATTTTATCATCTGTATAAGCTATATATCTTAATAAATACAAGATTATTTGACCTCTATAGACTAGATGGAAAATAAATGTAAAATCCTATCCAAACAAGAAACAAATTGAGCAAAATTAAGGTATTTGATCCCTATTCTACCTTACTTCTACATACTACCATCTATAGTATCCTTAAGCCTATATTTCAAATATTTTAAATCTTGATAACACTCAAGGCATTTAAGACCACTCTTATTCTAGCATTCACTTGCACTTGCACCAAGCACTAGGTAAGAGAACTACATCGGGCTTGATCCCTCCTCAAAGTATGTAGGTAACTCTCTTCACAGTGGTATGTTGAGGATGTCCAACATATCCTAATAATGAACACACTTTTATTATTCATGTCATACTTATAAGGAGGATTAGGTTTTACACACTAATTTAGACTTTCCAAGCACAATATAGAGTTCTATATTTTGTGCATGCTAGAACAAGACCCAAAAACACAGGTGTAGGTGCTCCCAAAAAATAAGAATAATCCTGTAAAGAGGACACTAGCACCACTTTGATGGCACTATAGTAGTATGGCACTACTATATAAGAGTGGTGCTACTATCCAATGAGTAAATATATCCCAAGACCTAAGTTGATGACACTTAAACATGTTCATAACCTAGTTTTTAAAACCTAGATCATCCACAACAATCACTTTCTAGATAAGTCTTTATTTATGCATATTTATTACTATTTTTAGAAAGTTAAAAGAAGTCAAAGTCCATAATAAATTAGTGGTTGAATATTAAATATTATTTGACTAATTTAGACATCTCTGCCCTTTAATCTAACTTAGGTAATTACACTTTTAAAACCCTAAAATGTTAAACCACTCACATATCTAGTTGTAACACAGCATATAACCTACAAAATATGAACCTACTTACACTAAGGTGAAGATAAATGGACATGAATAAGGGATAACACTCTCTTCCATATGTGTATATCAAAAAACATGAATATCACACAATAATACAAGATTGAAGAAGGGTAAAATTTAGTCTTTATTTGATTCAAACTCCTAAGGCTAGTATTATAAGTCTCTATGAGAGTAGAGCTTTGTTATACCTAGTAGAGGGATCTACAAAATGATCATTTTTAGACCTAAATATAGGATAATGAGAAGAGAGAGAAGTGAATAACACTAGAGGATCATGAATGTTGTCATTTACACCATAATTTTAGTTCATACCATATATAGAAAAAGTAATCAATGTCATAAGTCCTCTTCCAATTCATTAACTATATTTGCTTGATGAGCTTTAATGGGAGTGTGGTGTATAGGGGTCCATTTTTTATCTTGTTTTACCTTTGGAGATCTTGGTCATGTTAAACCTAGTCAACCATCTCCTTAATATAGCTATATTTTATTTGAAAACATGATCTCCTTATCTTCATGAAGCACCATGTAGTTCTCCCATGTAAGCATGATTGAGAGAAACTAGGCTAGAACTAACCTTCACTCCTAAATTCCATGCAATATGCATGCTTGGCTTTGTAGGGGTATTTTCTTCCTATATTTATTGCCTAACACAAGATTTGCATTGACCTCCTTATGGCCTCTTATGCCATACATGATCATGAAGATTCTTGACTTATCCACTAGTTGCCTATTTAGTGTGCATTTGAAGGATAAAACTTCCCTCCTTCTCCTTGGGTTATTAATATATCTATATTCACCTCATGGTTACACCTTTATCTAGGTCTAGGAACACTTGAAGTTCTACAATCAGCCTTAGAGCTCACAAAATGGTCTCCTATCTTCAAGAATGCTTTTGTTTCATACCTGAAACATCCTCATGAAACCACAAAGCATGTTACAAGCCTACTTTAACCTTCTTAAGATTTTACATCACCATATCTACCCATGATATCCCTTTTAAGGCACCAAGAGGTCTTATTGCCATGATTAAAAGCATCCATTTTGCCTTATCTACTACCTTGTAACCTACAACAAGTTTGTTAGGAGTCTTATAGAGCTTATGCAAGCCTTTTGCCTCTGTATATTTGGTCATGAAAACCCTTAGAGATATTTGAAACCTATATTTTGATACCTAAATTCCATGGAAACCTTCCTTTCCTTGCCATATTTATCAAGAAACTTTTGAAACTCACTTCATTCTATCCCATTCATGTTCTTGACCTGATTTGGAGGGTATTCAAACCATAAATCTTTCTTACCCTCTACCAAAGCATCATCAATAAGCCTTCTCATACTTGTATCATTTATGATTTTGGTAGAATATTACTCTCAAGATATCCAAAACAATTATGTAGATTTACCAACCTTTTATAAACATGTTTACAAGGTCTTAAGATGATATAATATCCTAGGATTCTAACATTATCATCATACAATCTCCCATATCCTATCTCAAACCTATATGAGGTTATTTGAGATCATGGAAACCTTATCCTCATCTTGAACATTGCATGGAACCTACCCAAAATCTCACTACAAGGTTTTGTGGACCTGTATATGCTTGGTATTAAGCTTAAAGAAATTTGCATTGGAATTATATGATCAAAACTCTAATCTTGGGAGACTTGATAAGGATTATTGAAATATGTTCAAGAGCCTATCTAGGGTTTACAAGTGTTCCTACAAAAAAAATTGATCTAGGAAACATCCATTGACTATGGTAGTATTGTATGCATACTTGAGGTCATGAAAACCCTTGAAAATATGAGCAAAAAACATGAGAACTTATACATCTAGTAAATAGACCTACAACCTTCATTTTATATAACTTTAACCTCTCTAAAATATGTTTCATGCGTAATATACCCTTTAACAACTTGCATACAATCATAAATCCTTGATATTCCTTTATTTTTATGTTTTTAAAGGAGCTTTAGAACATTTAGGTTTAAAAATGTCCTCTTGATAATCATGAAAGCCTACCTAAGAAGCCTATAATAGTTCATTTCCAACCTTGAGGACCATGAATACCTAACTTGTAGGCCTATAGACCCCCTAAGACTATATTTTTCATTGCTTTGCTTCAAACATGGAAACCTATTGAGAATATTATAGGCCTATAATAGTCATGAGAACCCCCAACTTGAAATCTAAAAGCTATAAAAAAAGTCTTAAGAACATATTAAACTTATTAGAGGTTTATAATTCCATGTTTGATCTCAAAATACTTATTTCATTATTAATACATTTAGATCAAGAAAATTTGAAACATATTGTAGGTTTTTACACACTAGATCATGTTTTATGACCGTCCAAGATATTTTTGATCTTGAAACCTTGCTCAAATTCTCCAATGGATCTCTCCAAGAGATTTTTAGGCCAAAACCTATTGATGTTTGGTTTTTTATATTATAGCATGTAGACTTATGTGAAGCCTTTGAAAGCTTGTAACCATTAATGGATGATGATTTCATTTACCTCTATCAACCTTTCTTAAGCCCCATTATGCCTAAGATCTATTCAAAGGCCCATGGAGTACATTGAAAACCTATTCCTCTATGTTTGTAAGCCTATGTGTCTCCCTCAAGTTCAAACCCTCATTGAAACCTTAAATATTACTTCAATAAGCTTGTAACTCTATCCAAATTATCTTTAATGTATATGAAATTTGTTTTGCTTTCCTTAATGCTATTGATCAAGAGGAAAATGTCCCAAAACACCTTACAGACCTTTACCTTTTATGCAACCCTGTGTGGCCTTCTTCGAGCTTAAACCTATAACCTCATTAAGAAAGTATCCCAATAAGATTTCACCTTGCTTGGTGGGCATGATGAGTAGGATGAGGATTTATATTTTTTTTTATAATCTCCTTATTGAGGGATAAACATCTTGAAACACCTTAAAGACCCATTTCTAACAGTAGACCTCTAAGTCTTCTTTCAAATTTGAAACATCTCTTAAAACTTTGTAAGTTGGGCTCCATGGACCTGCATCTATGATCCTTATGGTCTTGAATATAGGGAGGAGTATATTGGATTTTATTAAGACCTTTTACTCAAGGGATAACAACTCAAAATGCATTAAACCTCACTTTTGGTGAGCAGGTATGTATGTTACTTCTCAAGCTTAAAACCTCCATTAGAAACCCTAACCATGGTCTTTAGGGAACTAAAACCTATAAATTTTATTATATAGTGATCATATAGAATATTTAAATCACAAATAAACCTAAAAAACACTAGTTAATCCACTTGGACAAACTCTATAACCTTAAAAATAGGATTCATGAGCTCTTAGGGTTTTAGAGGGTTTAGGGGGTAGTTTATGGTCTTCTTGGTCATTTGACATGATTTGAAGTTCCATCATCTATTTTAATGGCTTGAGATGATTATAAATACACCTATTTACCTCCTCCAATATCCATTCTCTACCATGCAATAGGAGAATTAATATTAATATTTAAACCTTGTATTTATCAAGCTATCTACATATCTGTTTTTACTTCTTAACAATAGTTCATAGCCCTATTTGATTATTTTTTATTTCATAATGTTGGGGAAATAACAGAAGCACACAATTGATTACCAAGCAACTTAATATGCAGAAATTAACCAGAATCAACAAGCAACTAGAATTCAAAAATAACACAGAATATGAGAGACAATACATAACTTGTATTAAAACTCTTTCAGAAGGAAATACAACAAAGAAGGTTGCCACAGTTCTTCTTCCTTACACACCTCTAGGGCATAAACAGTAAATCTTCCCTCAAATCTCTCTCTCTTAGGTCCCAACACCCAACTCAAACACAGAGTTGGTGTTCACCTCCAACCAGCTAGTATTCACTACTGCCAGTTCTCTAGTGCTCCACGCACACCACAAGTGTTCCACGCACTCCAAGTACACAAACGTACTTTAAGTAGATCTCCCCTAAACTATAACAACTTGCAACCCAATCTGATCTTACTTATGTAAGGATCTCCCTTGCCTTCCTCTTTGCTCTATCTGAGTACACACTGCACTCCAAGTAGATCCCACCTGATCCTACTCCCTGTTGTGTTGTCCTATCTGATCTTGCACACCTGTAAATCAATCTAGTTCTACACACCTATGAACCTTGACCTTGCACACACATACACCTATAGATTAATGATCTTACTTACCATGTAGATCTCCTAAAGTAGCCATGCTCACCTGATGACCAAGATCATACATACATGAAGAACCCTATTGATTTTCCAATCCAGCACCCACCTTGGTACTGCTATGGAACTAGGAGGAACACCCTTGCTCACCTCACACACAGAAGAAGCAAAATTTTCTTAACTCAAACTAGAACACCTTAAAATACAATCCATGAGTCTATTATATAGATCTCATCCAAACAATAATTAGACATCCAATTACAATAATTAGATCCGTAGCTTCTAGTCTAAATTTGGCTCTTAACATACAAACACTTGGTTCGTTAGCTAATTACCTGTAATACTCATAGTCTTAACCACACAGGTGACTGATGTCAGTCCCTGTCTACCTGGGGGGTGCCAATGCTAGCTGACTTCTAACCGACATCGGTTGCCTTTTTGTCTGATCCTACTGACGTCAGTTGCCCTGATCGACGCCGATGACTGTGACAACAACAAACTCTCGAGCAACCTCCTCCTCTGTTTGCATCAGTGAAGCTTTTAGCTCCACAACCTAACACATAAAACCTGGAATGGAACCTTTAATACCTCCTCATCCCTCTTATATGGTTTTACCAATCCATGTAATTCCTCAATGAAGATGGCACATCCTATAAAATAGCTTGTAGGAGTCTATGATAGATTTTTTGGTCAGTTTTACCTTATTTTAGAGTCTAAGAGCATGGATTTCCTCCTTGAAAACATGTGATGCATTAATATTTATGTGAGGGTCTTCATGTGACCCTTTATTGCCCTTTAAATCCATCATAAAGTTCTATAATTTTTGAAAATGTCTTTCAATAACATACAACTTCTTTAAAATTATCATGTTTGACAATTTTTAATGACTTATTTTGCATGTCAAGGCATTAAGAAGGTATGAGATATATAGTATGTGCTTGAATAAAGTGTATAATATTCTCTCCAGGCATGAATCTCCACAAATCCATATGACTTGTTCTTTCAAGGATAAAACCTACCACTTTTGGATTGCAATCTCATGTTCATGTCCTATTTTCATGTGACTTCACCTAAAACCTACCATTTTATCCATGAATGGATATTCCTCCCATTATATAACATGTATATAAGATCCCAAGGACCCATATTCTTTAAAACCCTGGTGTTTTCTCTTTGAACCTCTAGGAAAACATAAAAAAATGATTGAAAACTCATGCTTTAGAGCCCTTTGTCTTGGAGAAAGATTTGAAATCATGATAAAACCTAGCCTTGGTAGCTTCACCCTTGATATTTTCTCAATTAGACCTAAAAACATGATTTAAATATTAAAATCTCTTTGACTCTATTTTAGATTAAACAGTTTGGTGATGGTCTAAGAGCACTCTTCCATGTTGAAGGAGTTAAAAATCATCAAGATATGAGAATAGAATGGAATCATGAAGCTCCACACCTTTTAACCATGTTTTATGGAATAGAGGGTGCCATGGAGGTATTTTCAAACATTAGATGAGTTTATGAGATATCAATAAGGATATATCCCCTTAACATGACTTAATGACTCCATATACAACATTTAAGCCCTTTTATACCCTCAAATGCATCTTTTGGGACTCTATCGTATGTTCATGAATTATTATGCCCCATAAGACTCCTTATCTCTTTATAAGCTCATGAATGATTCATTAGGATCTTTTTCCTTATTCATTACCTTGAGATGAAACATTTGACATTAGACAAGAAATTGCATTGTCCTTAATTAGGATGATTCTAGTCATGAAGTGAGAATTAACAAGGTCAATCAAGACTTAAACAAGACCTTAAGACACAATTTTTCATTCAAGATCATTTTAATAAGACTAACACACTACATTACTTTGACAATGACTATAATGCTCCTTCAAAGTAATAAAAGTGCAAGGACCCATGCATACTTGGTCTTAAACCCACCTAACCATCATGAAATACCTACAAGAAATATTCAACTAACTTTTGAAAAAACCTCCTCTCTCCAAGTGTGCAAATGCTTTAGGTACTAAGGGTGGCTAGAATAGCCAATGGTAAGTTAGTAACCACCTAATTCAAATCCATCTATAGTAGGAAAATAGATGTAAAAAGGACACATGCCAAAATTAGGTGTGATGTAGCCCAAGAGAAGTATTACACAATTTAAATTAGGATGGATTAGTCTCATCAAGTTAAAACACATTTCTAAATGTCAAATTATAGTCTAAATAAGGTATAGAAAGATTTCATGAAATTCTAGCACAATCATTTAGAACTATAAGTAGTTAAACACAAGTAATATGTATTCTAAACGAACATAACATAGACAGGAAGTCTTTATATAGTCCAAAACCAAATAGGGCACAATTATATAAAAATAGAATGTAGTTTAACATATAAGTAGCATAGGAGCTAGCAAAAGAATACTAACCTACTTCAAAACTCCTAGTGTTTTCTCTTAGATGGTGTCCCTCTCTTCTAAAATCATTTCAAATATCAAGTAGTGTGTCCTTCCTCAAGTAGATAATGTGTGTTACTCTCTTATTCTTTTTATCATTAAAATGGTATCCTTACTTTGCTCATAGCTGCTCTCTATTGAATGAAAACATATATTTATGATTTTACATTCAATGGGAACATTAAATTTCTTTCATGGGACAAACTATTAATTTTTGGGTGCAATTTTGGAGGCATTAATTACATGTGGTTGAATATATTTAAAACTTGGTAATATTAATTTCCATTAACTCCTTTTCTACCCTCACGACATGTCCCAAGTGCCAAAATATCTAAACAACTCCATTTGATTCTTAAAAAACCTTATTCATGTCAACTATTTTGTTTAAGTGTTATTTCATAGATTTTCAACATTTTAAAAGATGAAAATTTTAATATAAAACACATATGTGTTTCTAAAATAAATAGGGTCAACCAAGGCATGTATTTGATAGCCATATGGAAATACAATCAGTTTTGACAGTATTAGAATCAAGGTAAAATATAAGGTAAATCATCAAAATGATATAAGATGAGAATATATATATTCTCTAATGTTTCTTCCTTAAGCTGTAAATTATATTAGAATTTCAAAGGCAAATTTTAATAGCTAACCATCAAAAAAATTCATGATAAGGAGATTTGATCACATGAATCGACCTTTTCTGTGGGGCATAGAAGGAAAAAGGACTAAATTACCTATGTTACCTTAATCCATAGTTCTAAATATACCTTATTTCTCATTAGGAAAATAAATAAAATATTATTATACACACATGTTTAAATATTTTATTACCATTTTTTCCAATTTTAGTGGATTGAGGATAAGCAACATTAGTCTAGCTATGATATTATCTCAGGTTCAAGATTCAATGAATGATAAATGCATTGTGGTTTAGATTACTACCCAAATAAGATAGACCTGAACATAGTGCTCATGTTGGTCAGTAGGCTATTTCATGCAAAATATGCACACAAGGAAGTCTAAAATGCATCAATCCAAAATATATAAGTTAAGATCGATAAGGGATCAATAGCTCCACATGATGGGTGTTGTAATAGTAATCATCACAGATATAAGAAGTGAATAGTAACATACTTAAAAAAGGTACATGACATAGATCATGTCACCATATACAATTATAAAGGTGTTTATATGTATCATGAGACCATAATCTCAATAGATAATCCTATATATATCCATTCATAATCACACAAGTGTCATGGCCATGATGCACACAATAATTCACACATAATATCACTTAATGTCACATAAGGAAAGAGCCACATGTAGTGGGAAATGAATTATCACAAAATAGGGTAAAAGAAACATAAAATTAATAATCAAATGACACACAATAAGGCAAGAGAGACATGAAATAGACAATCAAATTTCACACAAGGCAAGAGCCATACAAATAAAAATTTCATGGAAAGAGAAACTAAAATTAAGTAAAATTCATAGAAGAACATAAGATCCAAAGAAAGAGTCATATAATGAAAAACTCAATTAATTAAATTTATATATTAAGGTAAGATCCAAAACAAAGGATGATCAATGATTAGGCTATAAGAACTGAAATGGAAATAATGAAGCATGGAACAAGTCAAACTAGTCTACACCATTAATCTATGTCAAAGTCACAACATATCAAAGTAGCATATCCATAAAATTTAGCATGATAAAAAAAGATAACTAAGAGGTGATTGAGATGTGGGTGAGTTGGTAAAGTGGATTATTTGTTTCAAACCCCACCCAAGTTTAAATCTCACTAAGGCATGTAAGGTTGGTTGTGGCCATTGGTGGTATTCTTGAGGTTGATTGTGTCCATTAGTAGTATTCTCGAGGTTGATCATGTATGTTGGTGTTATTATTAAGGATGATATGGCCATTGGTGGTATTTTAAAAGTTGGTTATTTTTATTGGTGGTTAATCACTTTAGAATCTAGGGCCCTATTATGTCCCAAACTGATTCATAGCTCTGGTCAAAAGTAATTACCAATCAAGTCTCTGTGTGTGTGTGTGTGTGTGTGTGTGTGTGTGTGTGTGTGTGTGTGTGTGTGTGTGTGTGTGTGTGTGTGTGTGTCTATGTGTGTGTGTGTGTGTGTGTGTGTGTGTGTGTGTGTGTGTGTGTGTGTGTGTGTGTGTGCGTGTGTGCGTGTGTGTGTGTGTGTTTGTGTGTGTGTTTGTGTAAGATAAATACATGCATAATCAATAAATGTATCTCAACATAATAAATTGAAATGTTATATAAAGATATAACTTTTTATAATTTAACCTATGGAATGAGATTCCCCATACATTGATGTGGCCCTTAGGTATGAGAATGTCCTACATTTATAAATCTATTTATCATGTATAAATCTTATCTCTTGTATTTCACTCATATATACCATGAAATTAATATGCATATGAAAAGGGATATGCAACATACCAAACATGTCATAAATAACATACATCAATTTAGTAACTAGAAAAACATGTTATGCTCGTGTCCTTATTTGTTATTTTTTAAAATATTTTATTTTATTTTTAATTTTTTAAATCTTTATTCTTTTATATTTTAAATATATATGATTATGTTCCTACTAAATTAATATCTATACAAGTATATAATCACATGTAGGTCATATATCAAACTTAGGAATGGTCACTTATCATGAGTGAGTAGTATCATATGTATTTAAATCATAATCTAAGAAGTGATCTCATGTTATAATGCAGCTATCAACATCATCATGACTCATATTACCCTATGTATGATGAGTAACTCTAGTGAGCATAATATCTTATTAAATCTATTATATAGTATAAGCATGTGCATATATTCATTATGTAACACATAGAGCTATTTATAATATTATCTTAGGAAATGGTGGAGTAGATAATAGCTTTCATGAATTATAAATGAACCTCTAATGTAACAGATGTTGAAGCATTGGCCATCTATGAAATCTAACTAATATCCCTTGAATTGTCCGCATAAAATGGAGGTGAATAGGTTTTATAACTTGCTATGGTGGTGGTGAGGGTGGAGTAAATTCCTATGGATTTATAGGATACTCTTATGGAATACCTAGAACTATAACCACCTTGTTTCAATGTATATATTTCACACATCTATGTATTGAAGATGATACTAAATGGATCATGTATATCCAAGGACATTCTAAAAACATGTCAAATGCCCCTATCCTTGGTAGAATAAATAATGGATTAAAAATAACAACAAGACCCACCTTAAGTGGTAGCATAATACTCTCTAGAGTTTCATGTATCTTTCCGTTGAATCTTTTAACTATCTTGGTCCATAAAATCTTTATTTATATATCCAAGATTAATAAGGAGTGTCATAGTGCAAACGTTTTCACTTGAACCATTATTAACCATGACACTATGTATAGGCTACTAATTATATTGTCAACCATGACATAGTATAAACAATGAATTTCAACTAGAATCATCTTATAAAATCTCATTATCATCAAATGTAATCATAGGTCATTATAAAAATGTGATTGTAAGTTTACCAATAATACTATCCAATGGATTTCCATATGTCTATGGAGGAGGGTATGCATTGTAAGTCATATGCACCTTAGAATTAGCCTCTCTTTTTTTGCATGCTTAGGCAAGGAATCAAAAAATATTTTCGATTTTGCATTCCCATTAGTTTTTAGTTATGAATCATTTATAGGTGTGTTATGCTTAATAATGTTATTATTGATGAGATCATTAAGCTTATGTCTTAGTGCATCTATTTTTAGAATGTTTATCATAATGATGATAATCAAAATATGCATTATTTTCATTCCCTTTATATGGAGGCTTACTCATATCAACCTCCTTTCATGGAAGGAGAGATATAATTTTTCACTCAAGTAACTTATATAAGAACGTAAGAGCAAGTTTAGGTAATCATGAAAATTGTTTTCTTGTTTAAGTGGATGAGATAAGCCAATTAAAAGGATATGACATTTCATTTACTATTAATTTTTCCTCATTCTTATTATCATTCATTTTGTCCTTTTAAATTACTTTAGTCTAAAATTTTATAGTTGAACTAGTTGGAAAATTAACCACATACTTTAGCTTATTTAGAGATATGAGATTAGCTTCTCAATCTCTAAATGTATGGCATAACTTGTCAAATGCTTTAAATCTCTTAAACATAATAAACTCATGGAGAGGGGATAGCAAAATTTTATTAAGTATATCTTTTAAGTCATTACTAGCCAAAATATTTTTCATCTTAGAAATCACGGTCTTGTATTGAAGCACATAGTCATTAATTGGTTGATTGGATCCTTAAGAATTTCAATTTTGGCATAAGATAATTTCTCACTGATATTGATTGAAAAATATGCTTAAAATGATTGGCCAAAAAATTTACTTTTTTAACTAACTGGAATGGGATGTCATAGAACCAATTCAAATCATATTCCTTGAGGCTTCATGAAAAAAAATTAGTCAAAAACTTTTCATTAAAGGCATAGTCTAAACATGTTGTGTGAAAGTCTCTTAGGTGTTACTCTAAATAACCTTTACCATCATATAATATAATCTTAATATATACATAACTTTTAAGTAAATAATAATTTAAATCTATATGGATAATGGTTTATGAAGTGATGCATGAGAATCGATATAACTTAATCACTCTAGAAGCAACCCGCTCTAACTAGCCACCATAGCCAGCATACATATAATAATCTACATGAAGGATTGTGCAGTAGGCATGGATGATGATACCAGTTATGTAGTTATATTAGGATGTATATAAGTCTATTGTGTATGGATAGGCATAAAAATCTAAAAAAACCCTTGTGTTTCCCCCACACCTTAGGTGGGCATCACATTTGTAGACATAGGAATAGTAGCACTAGTAGTAGTAGTTTTGAACACTTATTTTAGGTTCAATAAATCTAAAAGGTTGATGTATATAGTTTAATGGATAATATTATTCATCATACGTGATTCCTTATCTTTTGTGCAATTTTTTATATGAATACCTTTGAGATTTGATCCAAGTCATCAAGGTGTTATTGAATTTGATGTCAAAAAGTATCAAAGGCTTGAACTTGTTTAGGATATATAAATTAAGGTCATCATGATGGATTCTATCTTGCTATACATTGTTATCTTGATTCATATTTTATAAATCAAGCATTTTATCATTAACAATATGATCTTGCACTTGTAAATGTTCATTATTAATATTTTCATTAAAATAAGAATAAGAAGAAATTTCCATTTCACTTATCTTGTCCATTTTAATTTGGATCAAAATTTTGGTCATTTTAATCTAAATTAAATGAATATGATTATGTTTGATTTTAATACCACTTAACCTAGCACTTCGCATTAGAGGAATAAGGGAGTTACCCTTTTTAGATGGCATAGAATAAAATCATAAAAATATGCATAAGGCTAGGACCAAGGTGAAAACTATTTATCACCTTGACATACGGGAACTCATAAATTAGATCTGAAACCCTAAGATAAATCTAGGAAATAAGGATGAAAGCCTAAGGGAAACTTAGATTTTGATGTGCTTAATATAAGGAATGGGTTTACCAATATGTTTTACCTTATTTTAGATTAATTAACCTAAAAAAACATTAAAAAAATTAATTATTTATATTTTATAATATATAAAAATAACACACAAATATGAATGTTATAGTAGAGTATGATTGAACAATTGTATTTTACTATTTATATCTAATGGTTTATTCTGATAAGTGAGGGTAATTTCTATGCAAGAGATTCTCATATTCCCACATATCACCTCTCTCACTCAACTAAACCCTTTGGGATAGTACCTTCTATATATTTTTTTATTAATTTAATATGGTAAATATTTTGGATATGAACTAGATCCATCTAAAGTATCCCATTGTCTTCCACCTGAAGGTTTTCCAATCAATTACATATGTAGATCAACAATATAATTTCTAAGTAATAAAACATGAAACATGTCATAAATATTTTAAATTGAAGAGGGAGTATCATTCGATAAGATACATGATTAATTTTATCAAGAATGTCAAGGGATCCAACAAACCAAGAAGATAATTTGGTAGCCTTGCCAAACTTTGCAATAACTTTTTTTTTTTTTGATGCACTTTGAATAAAACCTTGTCTCCAACCTCAAATTCTCATGGAGTTTGTTTTAAATCAATGTAGCTATTTTTCCTATGTAAATATTTTTTCAATGTTTGCCTTAAGATTTGCATTTTTTATTGTAGTCATGCAAAAATTCAAGTCCAAAAATGATCTAATTGTCTAATCCATCCCAGCCAAGAGGTGTTATACATTTTATGTCATACATATCTTAGAAAGGTACCATCTTCAATGAAGAATGGTATGTTTTAATATAGTAAAATTATACCAAAGTTAGATAATATTCCCATTTAGAGTGTTAATCCTTAACATATATTTGAAACATGTATTCAACCACATGGTTGATTTTTTATGTCTACCAATGCATTTATAGATGATATGATGAACTAAAAATTCAACCTTGTACCAAATGTTAAAGTTTTTTTTTTTTCCATAAGTGTGAAGTGAATAACTTATAACTATCAAACAATATCATGAAGACTCACTAATTTTTTTCATACATATTATAGTAAGGGAAAGAATATCATATTTTATATTTCCTATAATGAAATGTGTTATTTTAGTAATTTTTTCAACCACAACTAAAATTGTATCATGGAAATTGTAGGACTCAGAAAAACCTACAATAAATTCCATGGAAAAAATAACCCATTTTCCACTTAATAAATCATGAGGATATAGCTTTTCCCCATGGATAGTAATCTTTTGCCTTCATACATTAACATTTGAGGCACTTGGCCATGAATTCAACAATGTCTTTCTTCAAACCTTTCCAAAAATAGTATAATTCTAATTTGTGTGTTGTCTATGTTAGACCTAGATTTGCATAGTAAGGTGCATTATTCACTTCATCTAATACTTTATGATGCATATTAATTATTATAGGTATATATATTTTGCCTTAGAATCTTAAAATCCCATAAATATAAAAATAAATGTTAGAATTTTTACCATATCCTATATTTGTATCATTTTAAGACTATATTTTTAGGTAAAATTTTTCATTTTTATGTTGTTCAAGGACTAAACCTTAAAGCTAGACTTGATTATATAAAGTAAAATAATTTAGGCATGCCTATTTATTGTATCTAAAACTCTATTTTATTTTCCCTTAACATAGATGATGTCCACATCATAATCATTTATGAACTCTATCCATTTACAATGTTTTACATTCAAATTATCTTATGGAAAGATGTATGCAAAGCCTCAGTGATCAAGCTTTATCACAAAGTATTTTCTCAGCAAGTAGTGCCTCCACATTTCAAGGTGTGAACCAATACAACAGATCTAAGTGATATGTCAGATAGTTTACTTCATGTGTTTTAATTTTTTATGACTCATAAGCCATAACCAACCATCTTCTGATAGTATAAGATCAATACCATTTTGAGAGGCATCTTTCTAGATGGAGAACTCTCCATTTGTATCTAGAATCAATAGATTAGGTTTTTTAGTGAGTATTTATTTCATCTTTTAGATATTTGACCCACATTCCACTTTCCATTAAAAAATATTACATTTTCACTACTATTAATCTATTGTATTAGATATCTTTGAAAAAATATCTAAAAACCCCTGATAATATTCAACCAAGCCCATGAAACTTTTAACTTCATGCACATTTTTTTAAGCAAGCCACTCCATAAAGGAAAAAAATTGTGGGGTCAACTAATACACCTTACTTGGATATTACATGCTTGAGATAGTTTATTTTATCTTTGAATATAAAACACTTGGATATCTTACATAAAAATTTGGTTTTTTAATCTCACACACCATTGTACACAAGTGGTGTTTGTGCTCCTGCACAATTATTGAATACGCCATTATGTCATATAGAAATATAATAACAAACTAATCTAACTAGACTTTTAAAAAAAAATCATTAATTTCATAAATGTTTTAGGTGTATTTTCAACCCAAAATACATGATTGTGAATTCATAGTGCCCGTACCTAGTTCTAAAGATAATATTTTGGATGTCTTTATCTTTAATTACTAGTTAATGTAACTAGATTAAAAACCAATCTTAAAAAATACTACTACACTCTTAATTTGATCAAAGAGAATATAAATTTGGGGTAAATGATATGTGTTATTTTTTAGCATTGTTTAGCATATTGTAATCAATACATAACCATAGTGTGTCATCTTTCTATTTCACAAACAACACTAGTGTTACCCAAGGAGACCCACTTGGCCTAATTATCTATTTTCTCAAGAGTTCCTACAATTATATATTCATTTATTTAAGGTCTATTTTATTCAGTATAAATGATGCTTTAGAGGTAAGTGATAACCCTATAATTGTGTCTATTATGAAATTAAACTCTTTTAATGGTGGTATATCAGGTGTATCTTCCAAAAACACTCCAAAAGTAAAGGGTGGAATTAAGACTTCATTATTTCTACTTCTATAGTTATTTAACTTGGATTGATCTATAAAATTACCCCTCTTTATTGCATTATGCATCTGTGTAATTAACACTATATGCAGATTGATGGGTCTTTTAGTAACCTAAAGTAATATCTATTTTCTTTGGTCATTAAGGCACCGAATTATTTCACTTAAATAATCTAGCATTACCTCATTTGTGTGTAAAACTATATTCCTAAAATTATATCATATGATCATAATGAAAATACATACATACCTAATTGATTTTTGAACTCAGCTAAGTCTAATTTGACTTGTTTAACTATTTCAATGATTTAATATTATTTTAATATCCCCAACTCCACTTCCCATTTTTCATTAAAATTTATAGTTTTAATTTTATATTTTTATATAGAGATATGGGAACTAAAGGTATGAATAGCTCTAGAATAAACCAAAACATAAATTTGATGATTAATTAAATTACCTTTCAACTCTACTAACATGGATTATTGTTTTTCAAGATGGTTTTCTAGGTTAGCATAAATCTACCAAACTTTCTTCACTTTCTTAATAAAATCTCACTCATAGTGATGTTCACTACAATTCCAACAACCTCCAACTGATCCTTTTATTAGAACTAGTAATTTATTGGCTCTAATTATTAGTGTCAATACAAATCCCATGTTCTTTTGGTAATTATGGGGTTTAAACCCAATATTATTTTTTGGAATTTAGATTTGCTCATTCCATAATTTTTGAAACCTTTATTACTTGGCTTAGTATACCTGTAGACACCAAAATTGTGTCGACTACCCCTTGGTCCCCTCCTAAACACTTACACACTTCATTAATTTAAAATAAATTACTTATTTTGAATTAATGACATCACCTAGACACCTCACCTTGGACACCTCACCCTTAGACCATTTCTCACCCTATGAGTCACCCAAGACCTATTCTCACTTCTTCCTAACCTCCTAACTAACTCTCATGCATAATAAGCCCACCTTTTGACTTTTCTCCAATGGCAAATGCACTTGGTGGATAGAGAATGGGCTATTATCCCTTTTACCCATTCTCTGGCCACCGACGTCGGTCAACTGTCAGTCGATGCCAGTGGAATCGCTAACGTTGGTTTCTTAAACTGAGATCTAATCACTAATCCCAAATCACAGTTCTCTCTGGGATGAATCACTAGAATCTCTAATCGTGAATCTAATCTCTCAGTCTCTCTTTGAAGGATCTCTAATCAGCTCTCTTTCTCAAATCCTAATTCTTCCACCCAGACTCTGAGACTTAGACTAATGCTCACCTGGCTACAGTAACTCAGTACAAGTGACTCCAGACTAGATGTGAACATTGCATGAGGGCTTTGACATCAGCCACAACCAGAGCTAAGTATTCTTCTATTTCATTTCAGTGTTTAGAATACATTAGTAATTAGTTTCTTTTTACTATTTCTAAATCAAACCCGACCTCCTCCTGAGAAAGGCTGAAAAGCCTTCCTCTTATTACCACCTCGTTTTACACACCTACCCTTTACCTTTGCCCTCTCTCAGACCCTATTTACTGTCTTGAAACCCTACATAGGCCCAGACTCCTTCCAAACCCCTCTGTCGACCACAGACACATTTTGAAACCTGTCTAAGGCCCATTGCCCTGACTGACATCAACCACAACCCTGACTAACATCGATAACATAACCGATGTCGGCATATCAAAAAACTAATGCCGGTAGTAATAATAACATTGGTGACTGTGTAAGACTAATTATAGAGAACATGTATGCATTGTCTACTTTCTCTTTCTTAGTCTTTCATTATTTCTCTTTATACGACACTCTTTTCCATAAAAAGTGGACTGTCATCCCTCAAGGAAGTCTCTGCACTTCTGGGACTCAGCATATTGCTTGGTAGTCCACTATATCTTTATCTAACATTTTCTTTGTTTGAGTCTCTTTTTGTCTACAGGTGTCTTCCTCCATAGCCAAAGAGGAGCTCTTTCATCGCTTGGATACGGTGAGCAACTTAATCCGGGTAACGTACAAACCCCTGACCCTTAACCTTAGTTTCTTCTTCATTCGAATGTAAAAGTAAAAATGTAGAGAAACATTCTCGCACACTTGGTGGGACCCCTGGAGTTTTCCTTGGGTTTATTCTTCTAAAAAGCAAACTTTCATATAGGTGCATTAGGAAAAAAAATTCTTGCATCCTCTTCCTCTTTCTTTTTATTTCGAAAGGAAATCATAAGCGCAAGTTAAAAAGAACTTCTTTCTTTTTCTTTTTGTCACTTTTTCCTTGCATCTTAGAGTAGTGAAAATTCATACTCTTAACCTTTTCCTCACTTGTTTGCATTTAAACAAAACATTTCAATTTGGGTTAAAAACACTATTGCATTTCATTCCTTCTTAAATGTATATTTATCCCTCTCATTTAGTAATTAAACGCATTATGAATAAATCGTAGTGCACATATGTTACACAACTAGACCACATTCACATCAAATCAAACATTTAAACATACCTGAGACAAGGCCCAACTAGGATTTCATCACCTAGCGGATACCTTACCCTTCTTAGCGATCCTACTTGAATTTCACCACCAAGAGGAGGACCCACTCTGTTTTCTGGTAGAGTATAAACTATAAGTGAAGTATATATTAGCTAAGCGGCCCAGCTCAGCTTTGGGTTCATGAAGTGAAGGGAGCAAGCCCCCAGCACCAGGCCACATACAAAACCTAACATAGATTTTTGAGCACCATAACATAACCTGAAACCAGCTTTAGACTTCCTCTTTAGGACCCATTCTAAAAGCCCAATTCCTAAACACATTCTTCTAAGGCATAAGCCACCATGATTCTAAAATTTTATTCTTAGGAATTTAACGTTTAGAGGTTGCTTGCCATCATCTATTTTGCTGTTCTTATCTAGTTTTTTGAGCTAGTAAGGTCACATTGTTTTGAGGTCTAAAAATAACTCAAAATTTCTCCTTTATTCCAAAAACTTTTAGTTTTCTAAGTTTTTGGAAATACACAGACACTGACATCAGTTTTTCCATCGACGTCGGCAACTTATCCCCACCGACATCAGTCTTTTCACCAATGTCAGCAACATATCCTCACCGACATCGGTTATACCACCGACGTCGGTCACTGTCAACAATTTTCTTCCAAAACAAAAAGCTTAAAACCCAACTTTTTTGTTGTTAAACACACTTTTTGGTTTTCAAAAACTGAAATACATAGTTTTTAGGACCTAAACACATTTTGTCTTGAATGGTTTTGACACACAATCAAACCAAATCTCTTATTGACCATGCAAGGCAACAACCACTTCCACCTTCACCCTCCATACCAAGTCCTCTAATGGAGTATACTTCAGATACTGACCGTACTCCTATTCAACCAACCCCTAACCAATCTCCAATTGTTCTTGAAGGGGATCAAAATTTTGAGAGATTCCTTGACCACAATGTCAAGGCTCTCCAACACTATCTCGCAAGAACCCAAACGCGAGATCCTTCAGGTACCCCTATTTATGGGATGCCAACTTTCTTGATTGAAGTGGCAATGACAACATTTGCTACCCAGACCATTGCCTCAACCATTCAAGCGACTATGTCAACTATTAACTCGACCATGGCCAATGCTCAAGATTTGGCCTCTCCTTCCATTTTTGGACCTACCTCCACCAGGGTTTTCTTACCCCCTCAACTACAAACAATTCAACCAAGTTTTACACATTTTCAAAACTTGGTTGTCTCTACTCCACCCACTCTTGCACCCATAAATGTGGGAGTGACCACCTACCCTTTAACTAGCGTTGCCACTATTCAACCACCTTTGGCAGTACTTAGTCAATTTGTGCCCTCTAGCTCCACAGCACAAGCCCCCTTGACCTCAACATTAGTCCCTATGACAAACTACCAATATGTTGCACCTATAAAAATGCAACCGAGTACATCATACACCCCTCACAATGCCTTCCAAGTACCTTACAATCTAGGGGGTGCCCCACTTGCCAATCCATCAGCCGATCTAATTAAGATGTTAATGGATAAGATGTCTAACCTTGAGACATCCATTTTTGATTCAAGTAATGTTCTTTCATATGAACAAATATGCAATGAACCCATTCACCCTTCGGTGCCCATTAGACCATATCCTAGTCAGTGGGAACTCCCCAAGTTTACTCGTTTTCAGAGTAAAGAGGACCCACAGCAACATCTACGAGCGTTTAGGCACACTTTCTACCTTATAACACATGATGATGCTTTGTTACTATGCACATTTCCCATGTCACTTTTTGGTGTTGCCCTTGATTGGTATAGTTCTATTACTAGTCACTCTCTCTCTACCTTCACTCAACTAGCTCAACTTTTCCTTGACCACTTTTCAATCAACATAACTAAAAAGGTCTCCATCACAAACCTATATTCTATTAGACAATTCGATTATAAATCAATAGCTGATTTTGTTGCCTATTGGAGAGGCTTAATCAACTAACTCTCCTTTTCTTTACCTCAACCTGAGTTCATTGAGCTCTTCTTAAGAGCATGTGCTAAACACATCTCATCCACTTTACAGCTCCAAACATTTCGCACATTTGATGAAGCTTTCACCATGGCCCAAAAGCTTGAACTCCATGTTGTCAAAGAGGATAGAGTCAAATTGCATAGTAAAAATACCAACACAAAAGCCAATGACCCTTCTTCTTCCAGACCTTCTTCTTCCAACCCCAAGTCTAAGGGGTCAGCAAATGTTGTGGTTGTTAGATCATCATCCACCACAACTAACCACAGTGACCCCTCTACATCACAATACATCACAAAACAATTACAACAACGATCCGTACAGCGTCAATATACTCTAATAGGAAAATCACACGCTTCCATGTTGGATAAAATAGTTAAGTAGGGGGTCCTCAACCTCCCAAAAATTTGACCACCTCAATTTGACCCCTCAAAAGCCATCCCTACATGGTATAGGGAAAATGACTTTTGTAATTATCATCGTGTCAAGGGTCATGACATAGACAGCTGTAAAACCTTCAAAAACATTATCCAAGACATGTTAGACAAGGGGGATCTTGTTTTGGATAACCCAAATGCACTGGCTAACCAAAACTTAGATATCTTTAGCCAACCATTCCCTAACCATCCCCCAAGTCAAAAAAATATTTAGACCATGGCCGATGACCTTCAAGAGCATGATATACGCATGGTCGACATGGTTTCACCTTTTATACCTGACCAACCTCTCCCATAGTCTGAAGAGGTTAGTCAACCTATTTCTCCTCCATAGGTAGAAGAACTTTCTTCTCCTATTTGTCCTCCACCAATGGAGGATAATCCTCCATCTCGCCCCCTTTCACATGTAGGAGAAGCTACTTTAAACTCTCCCATATTGGAGGATGTTTTGATGGCACCAATGCTGGTGGCCTCGCTCTCATCCTTCTTATTATCAATAAGGGATCATACCTTCCCCACTCCTAGACCACACATCAAAACCATGATCATCCCTGCGCTCTATCCTCTTGAGGAACCACATTCTCCAATTCCTTCTCCACTGAGAGAAGAACTTGCCACTTCACCCACTTTGGTCGAGGAAGATCCAGTGATGATTTTCTCTCACCTTTTGCCCGTGATTGATAAGTCTGACACATTTTTGCTCTCACAATCACCCAAACCTTCACAGGCATCTACCATGCTGAGATAGATTAAATCTCTTGGTGTTCGCCCCGTATCCACCCCCACTCACCCACAAGTGAAGGTAGACTTGAACCTCACCCCACACAATAGTGGTCCTCATACCAAACTAAAGAAGGCTAGTAAACCACATCAGAGAACTCCTCTCCCACCATCATCATTAGCCTCTATTTTTGGTCCACACCCTTCCACCTTAATAGGAGTGCTCCCAACTCCAACACCTAACTGAAACAAATTATGTCCATTAATCCCTCCACCCATCAAACATATACATCCTCAAAAACATCCAACACCTCTCACCACAAAACTGTCATCTACACATGTGGCCACACCACCAATGAAAAAGATGGTACGACAAACTCTTCCTACAACTTCTAAATAGAAGTTGTCAACCTCTACTACAACAAAGCGTGCAGACCCATTAGCGGGTTTATATGATTTGTTGTTACATTAATTGTTGCAGTCTTCTAGCATCACTCTCCCACCCATTAAACCATACCAACCTCTCAGACCAAAACCATCTTGGTTCGATGACACTAAAATCTATGCATATCATCGCACACCTAGACATGATACTAAGCATTGTTGCACTCTTAAGGTTGTCATTCATCAACACCTAAAAAAGGATACCCTTCCCATTGCGGATCCTCTTGACCACCCTTTTGACAAACCACTGATATTATCCCATGTCTCTCAAACCTCCTCACCTTCACACTCATCAACTCTCAGATCAAAACCATCTTGGTTCAATGACACTAAATTTTGTGCGTATCATCCCATACCTAGACATGACACTGAGCGTTGCTACACTCTTAAGGTTGTCATTCACCAACACTTAAAAAAGGATACCCTTCTCATCAAGGACCCTCTTGACCACCCTTTCAACAAATCACCGACACCATCACATGTCTCCCAAACCCCATCACCTAAATCAGGATCTCAACGCAAGACTATGATCCCTCTACCACCTTCTCCCCATTTGTTCAAAATCAAAACTATCAATGTGGCCACCAGGTCACAAACCATGAAGGATAAAAGAAAAGAAAAGGTTTCAATCCCTTGGACATATCCATTTGTCAAGCCCTCTCCATCACCAAAACCCAAGATTTCAATCTTGGGCACATCCCAACCAACATCTTCGAAGCCAATTCGTGACTCCATGGTGAAACAACTTCACCAAACCCCTGTGAAGACATCTTTGTATGACCTAATAAAAAACTCTCCATAGCATCACCAAGCCTTAATCAGGTCCAACCTGAAGACCCCCAACCACTGGCTGCTTTAGTCAAATCATTACCCACCATTGCCTCCATCACCTTCAGTGATTCTGAGATTCCAAACTACAACCTCAAAGATCAAGATCTTGCCCTCTCAAACTAAGCCTATCAGGCACAAGCTTCATAAGATGCATCCTCATGTTGCACTCCTTATCAAAGAGGAGCTTCATCATCTTCTCTCTGTCTCATTTATCCAACTCATTGATTACCTGTAATGGGTGTCAAACATTGTCCCTATCACAAAATCAACTGGGGAATTTGAATTTATACTAACTATCACGACCTCAACCAAGCATCAACCAACTTCTTAATCATCTTTAACATGTGACCAATATGGAAAGAAGCAAAAGAGGCAAGTTTGCTCCTAATTGGCTAAGACATTATATCATAATGCATAAGTATGGATTAGGGACTTATTGTCTGTCTTCTTTCGAAAGCCAGCTAGAACTTAAGACCCTTAATGCCTTACATCTATGACCATTCTACTATTAATCAAGTAATCATTCACTTGATTTTTAACTTGAGCTCATCCCTTGAGCAACCTCCATCATCCTCATTCCTATTCCTTTCAACCCTTGTCCCCTACAAACATTAGTTAACCCTTTTTGCATTAATGTTTTGTCTTAATAAAAGGGAACCCTTAAACCTCTATAGACCAGTCCATGATTAAACGTTCAGTCAAAAAAAGATAACATAAAATTGGGATGCCTATTCAAAGGTCATAAACTATAAATGTAGACTATTCCCTCAAAGGACAGCTGCATAATTGTTGTAATTACTAGACTGCTCCCTTGAAGGATAGCTAGACATCCAAACATACAAGGCCAAATATAGACCATTCCCTTGAAAGATGGCTATGACTAAATTTTGCTACATACATAGCACATCATGACCATACAACAAAACAACATCCCCAAGTAGACTTCTCGCATTGATCAGTCTACCTAAAAAAAAATGACTGACAAACTATTAAGTCATGGACTTGTCTATTGTCCTTCTCGGGGTCACCTATAAAAGGGGAAAAGTTATCCCTGCTAAAAGGGGTTACGCTATCCTCACATATCACACCTATTACCCCCACATACTTAAGAGATTTTGAGCTCACTTAATGTTAAGTGATTTGAGTACTTCTCTAACACAAACCAATGGTCAAATGACGTAATTCATGAATGGGGCTTTTGTTTGCAAAACCCCTATCTATGTTATCATTATGGTCCTTGTCAATGAAAGAGCAACGCGCCTTTCACTTCTTACACATCTTTGTCACATACAACCAAACCAATTCAAATCAAACCAAAACATTTTCTAACCATTGACATAACCTCATGATTTATTTAATGCAAATATTAATTTGCATTATATAAATTATCATAGCCCATTCACACTAGTTTCTATGGAAAACAATACACATGGAAACTATCAACCAAACACAATTTATGTCAAGCATATACCATCACCAATATGGAAACTTTCTCAAGCATAAATAAACACATTTCATTTTTGGCATACACCATCACCAATATGGAAAATTGTTAGGGATGAAAAACCATATAACCAATGTTACAAAATACACCATCACATTATATAGAAAAGGCTGTAACATCATCATACACTCATCATTTCAAACATGACCAAACCAACTATCGACCTCTTTGACCCTCTTCTTCCCTTTTGGGGAGAACTACATTGGCCTAAGGCCCCTCGCATGGGCTATGTAAGCAGCACTCAAATGACACGAAGTCCTCTGGGGTTAGCTCGGCCATTCATTCATTTATCTACCTAATGGACCAACCATATAACCTTTAACCATGACCTAACATAGTCAAAACCATATCCATAACCTACTCTCTTCTTCCCTTTTGGGGAGAACTACATTGGCCTGAGGCCCATCGCATGGGCTACATAGGCAGCACTCAATTAACATGGCATCTTCTAAGGTTAGCTCATCCATTCGTTCATTCATCTACCTGATGGATGAACCATATAACCTTTAACCATGACCTAACCTAGTCAAACCCAATCCATAGCCTACCCTCTTCTTCCCTTTTGGGGAGAACTACATAGGCCTTCTTTAAACCAGTCTAAAATCATGACCAAACAACCAACCCTGACACTACAAAAGTCACCTTTGACTTCTCATAGGGCACCTTGGAGATCACTTACATCTCCCTTACCCATAACACACAACACTTGAGATCACTTATATCTCAAACCCGACTCGGCCAATGACCATGGAGATCGCGACTATCTCCTCCAACCATGACCACATTCGAGACAACTCTGCCTTAGTTGTTTTGATTGCATATATGCTACCTCATGAATAGTTAGCAAAATTATATGCAACACACATTATGACCCTCACACCTATTTTCAGATCACACCCAGGTTGATCCCTAATATTTGTGACATTTTCATGTTTTCTAAGAGCACTTCCTAAGCCCAAGATACTTGGAACATGATGACCATTGGAGGTACAACTTTGATCAATCTAACCTAATCAGCTACGACCGAAAAGCTAGGGACCAGTTAGTTTGATTTAGTCTTCTTTGACCATTAGAGCGATAGCTTTAATCGTTTAACCCAATCAGCTGTGACTAAAAGCTGGGGATTGGTTACTTCAATTTTAGTGCTCTTTGACCTTGTCTGTGACAATTTGACCTAACTATCACGTGAAGTGGTATACATGCAATTTCAATTATTGCAGCATTCACATTCCAACTTCACCATACCCATCCACTATCTATCAAAGTAGCACCCAATGTTGGGTTCCCTGCTCTCGATTCCCGCTTTGAGGGGGAATACCTCATCATCATACCTGGGGCAACTAACACCTTATTTTTGTCTTACAGTTTGTCAAGAACAACTAACAAGACAAAAAGGGGCAAATGTAGACACCAAAATTATGTCAACTCCCCCTTGGTCCCCTCCTAAACACTTACACACTTCATTAATCTAAAATAAATTACTTATTTTGAATTAATGACATCACCTAGACATCACCCTAGACACCTCACCTTGGACACCTCACTTTGGACACCTTTCCCTTAGACCATTTCTCAACCTATGAGTCACCCAAGACCTATTCTCACTCCTTCCTAACCTCCTAACTAAATCTCATGCCTAATAAGCCCACCTTTTGACCATTCTCCAATGGCAAATGCACTTGGTGGATAGAGAACAAGTTGTTAGCCCTTTTACCCATTCTCTGGCTACTGACATCGGTCAACTATTAGTCGACGCTGGCAGAATCACTGACATTAGCTTCTTAAACTGAGATCTAATCACTAATCCCAAATAATGGTTCTCTATGGGATGAATCACTAGACTCTCTAATCATGAATCTAATCTCTCAGTCTCTCTTCGAAGGATCTCTAATTAGCTCTCTCTCCCAAATCCTAATTCTTCTACCTAAAATTTGAGACTTAGACTAATGCTCACCTAGCTACAGTAACTCAGCAGAAGTGACTCCAGACTGGATGTGAACATTGCACGAGGGCTTCAACATCAGCCACAACTAGAGCTAAGTATTCTTCTATTTCATTTCAGTGTTTAGAATACATTAGTAATTAGTTTCTTTTTACTATTTTTGAATACTATCAATCAGACCCGACCTCCTCTAGAGAAAGGCTAAAAAGCCTTCCTCTTATTCCCACCTCCTTTTACACACCTACCCTTTACCTTTGCCCTCTCTCAGACCCTATTTACTGTCTTACAACCCTGCACAAACCCAGACTCCTTCTAGACCCCTCTGTCGACCACAGACACATTCTGAAACCTATCTAAGGCCCATTGCCCTGACTGACATCGACCACAATCATGACCAACATTGGTAACATAACCAACATTAGCATATCAACAAACTTATGTCGGTAGTAATAATGATGTCAGTGATTGTGTAAGACTGATTGCAGAGAATAGGTATGCGTTGTCTAATTTCTCTTTCTTAGTCTTTCATTATTTCTCTTTATACGACACTCTTTTCCATAAAAAGTTGACTATCATCCCTCAGGGAAGTCTTTACACTTCTAGGACCGAGCATATTGCTTGGCAGTCCACTATATCTTTATCTAACATTTTCTTTGTTTGAGTCTCTTTCTATCTATAGGTGTCTTCCTCCATAGCCAAAGAGGAGCCCTTCATCACTTGGATATGGTGCGTACCTTAATCTGGGTAACGTATAAACCCTTGACCCTTAACCTTTGTTTCTTCTTCTTCTAAATGTAAAAAGCAAAATTGTAGGGAAACATTCTGGCCAACCAACTGACACTATCCCATGTCTGTCACACCTCCTCACCTTCACACTCATCAACTCTCAGATCAAAACCATCTTGGTTCGATGACACTAAATTTTGTGCGTATCATCGCATACCTAGACATGACACTGAGAGTTATTGTGCTCTTAAGGTTGTCATTCACCAACACTTGAAAAAGGATACCCTTCTCATCAAGGACCCTCTTGACCATGCTTTCAACAAATCACTGACACCATCACATGTCTCCCAAACCTCATCACCTAAATCAAGATCTCAATGCAAGACTATGGTCCCTCTACCACCTTCTCCCCATTTGTTCGAAATCAACACTATCAATGTGGCCACCAAGTCAGAAACCATGAAGGATAAAGGAAAAGAGAAGGTTTCTATCCCTTGGACATATCCATTCATCAAGCCCTCTCCATCACCAAAACCCAAGATTTCAATCTTGGGCACATCCCAACCAACATCTTTGAAGCCAATTCATGACTCTGTGGTGAAACAACTTCACCAAACCCCTGTGAAGACATCTTTGTATGACTTAATATAAAACTCTCCACAGCATCACCAAGCCTTAATCAAAGCTCTATAGGTAGTGGAGGTCCAACCTGAAGACCCCCAACCACTAGCTGCTTTAGTCAAATCATTACCCACCATTGCCTCCATCACCTTCAGTGATTCTGAGATTCCAAAATACAACCTGGAAGATCAAGATCCTACCCTCTCAAACTAAGCCTATCAGGCATAAGCTTCATAGGATGCATCTTCACATTGCACTACTTATCAAAGAGGAGCTTCATCATCTTCTCTCTGTCTCATTTATCCAACTCATTGATTACCCGCAATGGGTGTCAAACATTGTCCCTATCACAAAAGCAACTAGGGGAATTTGACTTTATACTAACTATCACAACCTCAACCAAGCATCGACCAAGCATCAACCAACTTCTTAATGATCTTTAACACATGACCAATATGGAAAGAAGCAAATGAGGCAAGTTTGCTCCTAATTGGCTAAGACATTATATCATAATGCATAAGTATGGATCGGGGACTTATTGTCTGTCTTCTTTTGAAAGCCAGCCAAAACTTGAGCCCGTTAATGCCTTACATCCATGACCATTTTATTGTTAATCAAGTAATCATTCACTTGATGTTTAACTTGAGCTCATCCCTTGAGCAACCTCTGTCATCCTCATTCCTATTCCTTTCAACACTTGTCCCCTACAAACATTAGTTAACCCTTTTTGCATTAATGCTTTGTCTTAATAAAAGGGAACCCTTAAACCTCTATAGACCAATCCATGATTAAAATTTCAGTCAACAAAACATAACATAAAATTGGGATGCCTATTTAAAGGTCATAAACTATAAATGTAGACTACTCCCTTGAAGGACAGCTACATAATTGATGTAATTACTAGACTGCTCCCTTGAAGGATGGCTATGACTAAATTTTGCTACATACATAGCACATCATTACCATACAATAAAATAACATCCCCAAGTAGACTTCTCGAATTGATCAGTCTACCTAAATAAAAAAAATGACTGACAAACTATTAAGTCATGGACTTGTCTATAGTCCTTCTCAGGGTCACCTATAAAAGCTGAAAAGTTATCCCTGTTAAAAGGGGTTACGCTATCCTCACATATCACACCTATTTCCCCCACATACTTAAGGGATTTTGAGTTCACTTAATGTTAAGTGATTTGAGTACTTCTCTAACACAAACCAATAGTCAAATGACGTAATGCATGAACGGGGATTTTTTTTTCAAAAACCTCTATCTATGCTATCATTATGGTCCTTGTCAATGAAAGAACAATGCGCCTTTCACTTCTTACACATCTTTGTCACATACAACCAAACCAAACTGACCCAAACCAAACCAATTCAAATCAAACCAAAACATTTTCTAACCATTGACATAACCTCATGATTTATTTAATGCAAATATTAATTTGCGTTATATAAATTATCATAGTCCATTCACACTGGTTTCTATGGAAAATAATACACATGGAAACTATCAACCAAACATAATTTATGTCAAGCATATACCATCACCAATATGGAAACTTGCTGAAGCATAAATAAACACATTTCATTTTTGGCATACACCATCACTAATATGGAAAATTGCTAGGGATGAAAAACCATATAACCAATGTTACAGAATACACCATCACATAATATGGAAAAGGCTATAACATCATCATACACTCATCATTTCAAACATGACCAAACCAACTATCGACCTCTTTGACCCTCATCTTCCCTTTTGGGGAGAACTACATTGGCCTGAGGCCCCTCGCATGGGCTATGTAGGCAGCACTCAAATGACACGAAGTCTTCTGGAGTTAACTCAGCCATTCATTCATTCATCTACCTGATGGACCAACCATATAACCTTTAACCATGACCTAATGTAGTCAAAACCATATCCATAACCTACTATCTTCTTCCCTTTTGGGGAGAACTACATTGGCCTGAGGCCCCTCGCATGGGCTATGTAGGCATCACTTAGTTGACATGGCATCTTCTAAGATTAGCTCAGCCAATCATTCATTCATCTACCTGATGGATGAACCATATAACCTTTAACCATGACCTAACCTAGTCAAACCCAATCCATAGCCTACCCTCTTCTTCCCTATTGGGGAAAACTACATAGGCCTTCTTTAAACCAGTCTAAAATCATGACCAAACAACCAGCCCTGACACTGCAAAAGTCACCTTTGACTTCTCATAGGACACCTTGGAGATCACTTACATCTCCCTTACCCATAACACATAACACTTGAGATCACTTATATCTCAAACCCGACTTGACCAATGACCATGGAGATCGCGACTATCTCCTCCGACCATGACCACATTCGAGACAACTCTACTTTGGTTTTTTTGATTGCATATATGCTACCTCATGAATAGTTAGCAAAATTATACGCAACCCACATTACAACCCTCACACCTATTATTGGATCACACCCAAGTGGATCCCTAATATTTGTGACATTTTCGTGTTTTTCAAGAGGACTTCCTAAGCCCAGGATACTTGGAACATGACGACCATTGGAGGTACAACTTTGATCAATCTAACCCAATCAGCTATGACCAAAAAGTTGGGGACCAGTTAGTTTGATTTTAGTCCTCGACCATTGGGTGACAGCTTTAATCATTTAACCCAATCAGCTATGACTAAAAGTTGGGGACTGGTTACTTTGATTTTAGTGCTCCTCAACCTTGTCTGTGATAATTTGACCTAATTAACACATGAAGTGGTATACATGCAATTTCAATTATTGCAGCATTCACATTCCAACTTCACCATACCCATCCACTATCTATCAAAGCAGCACCTAATTTCGGGTTCCCCTCTCTTGATTCCCACTTTGAGGGGGAATACCTCATCATCATACCTGGGGCAACTAACACCTTATTTTTGTCTTACAGTTCATCAAGAACAATCGACAAGACAAAAAGGGGCAAATGTAGACACCAAAATTGTGTCAACTCCCCCTTGGTCCCCTCCTAAACACTTACACACTTCATTAATTTAAAATAAATTACTTATTTTGAATTAATGACATCACCTAGACATCACCCTAGACACCTCACCTTGGACACCTCACTTTGGACACCTCGCCCTTAGACCATTTCTCACCCTATGAGTCACCCAAGACCTATTCTCACTCCTTCCTAACCTCCTAACTAACTCTCATGCATAATAAGCCTGCCTTTTAACCGTTCTCCAATGGCAAATGCACTTGACAGATACAGAACGGGTTGTTAGCCCTTTTACCCATTCTCTAGCTGCCGACATCGATCAACTGTTGGCCAACACAGATGAAATCGCTGATGTCAGTTTCTTAAACTGAGATCTAATCACTAATCCTAAATCACAATTCTTTCTAGGATGAATCACTAGACTCTCTAATCATGAATCTAATCTCTCAGTCTCTCTTCGAAGGATCTCTAATCGGCTCTCTCTCTCAAATCCTAATTCTTCTACCTAGACTCTGAGACTTGGACTAATGCTCACCTGGCTATAGTAACTCGACACAAGTGACTCCAGACTAGATGTTACCATTGCACGAGGGCTTCGACATCAGCCACAACTAGAGCTAAGTATTCTTCTATTTCATTTCAGTGTTTAGAATATATTAGTAATTAGTTTCTTTTTACTATTTTTGAATACTATCAATCAGTCCCGACCTTCTCTCGAGAAAAGCTGAAAAGCGTTCCTCTTATTCCCACCTCCTTTTACACACCTACCCTTTACCTTTGCCCTCTCTCAAACCCTATTTACTATCTTGCAACCCTGCACAGACCCAGACTCCTTCCAGACCCCTCTGTCCACCACAAACACATTCTGAAACTTGTCCAAGGCCCATTACCCCAATCGACATCGACCATAACCCCGACCGACATCGGTAACATAACCAATGTTAACATATCGACAAACCAATGCCAGCAGTAATAACAACATCGGTGACTGTGTAAGACTGATTGTAGAGAACATGTACGCATTGTCTACTTTCTCTTTCTTAGTCTTTCATTATTTCTCTTTATATGACACTCTTTTCCATAAAAAGTGGACTATCATCCCTCAAGGAAGTCTTTGCACTTCTGGGACCGAGCATATTGCTTAGTAGTTCACTATATCTTTATCTAACATTTTCTTTGTTTGAGTCTCTTTTTATCTACAGGTGTCTTCCTCCACAACCAAAGAGGAGCTCCTTCATCACTTGGATACGATGCGCAACTTAATCTGGGTAACATACAAACCCCTGACCCTTAACCTTAGTTTCTTCTTCTTCTGAATGTAAAAATCAAAAATGTAGAGAAACATTTTGGCCAACCAACCGACACTATCCCATGTCTCTCATAGCTCCTCACCTTCACACTCATCAACTCTCAGATCAAAACCATCTTGGTTTGACGACACTAAATTTTGTGCATATCATCGCATACCTAGACATGACACTAAGCATTGCTACACTCTTAAGATTGTCATTCACCAACACTTGAAAAAGGATACCCTTCTCATCAAGGACCCTCTTGACCACCCTTTCAACAAATCACTGACACCATCACATGTCTCCCAAACCTCATCACCTAAATCGGGATCTCAACGCAAGGCTATGGTCCCTCTACCACCTTATCCCCATTTGTTCAAAATCAACACTATCAATGTGGCCACCAAGTCACAAACCATGAAGGATAAAGGAAAAGAGAAGGTTTCTATCCCTTGGACATATCCATTCATCAAGCCCTCTCCATTACCAAAACCCAAGATTTCAATCTTGGGCACATCCCAACCAACATCTTCGAAGCCAATTCCTGACTCTGTGGTGAAATAACTTCACCAAACCCCTATGAAGACATCTTTGTATGACCTAATACAAAACTCTCCACAACATCACCAAGCCTTAATTAAAGCTCTACATGTAGTGGAGGTCCAACCTGAAGACCCCTAACCACTGGTTGTTTTAGTCAAATCATTACCCACCATTGCCTCCATCACCCTCAGTGATTCTGAGATTCCAAACTATAACCTAGAAGATCAAGATCCTACCCTCTCAAACTAAGCCTATCAGGCACAAGCTTCATAGGATGCATCCTCACTTCACACTCCTTATCAAAGAGGAGCCTCATCATCTTCTCTCTGTCTCATTTATACAACTCATTGATTACCCACAATGGGTGTCAAACATTGTCCCTATCACAAAAGGAACTGGGGGAATTTGACTTTATACTAACTATCACGACCTCAACCAAGCATCGACCAAGCATCAACCAACTTCTTAATGATCTTTAACACATGACCAATATGGAAAGAAGCAAACGAGGCAAGTTTTCTCCTAATTGGCTCAGACATTATATCATAACGCATAAGTATGGATCAGGGACTTATTGTCTGTCTTCTTTCGAAAGCCAGTTAGAACTTGAGCCCCTTAATGCCTTATATCTACGACCATTCTATTGTTAATCAAGTAATCATTCACTTGACATTTAACTAGAGCTCATCCCTTGAGCAACCTCCGTCATCCTCATTCCTATTCCTTTCAACCCTTGTCCCCTACAAACATTAGTTAACCATTTTTGCATTAATGCTTTGTCTTAATAAAAGGGAACCCTTAAACCTCTATAGACTAGTCCGTGACTAAAAGTTTAGTCAACAAAACATAACATAAAATTGGGATGCATATTCAAAGGTCATAAACTATAAATGTAGACTGCTCCCTCGAAGGACAACTGCATAATTGCTATAATTACTAGACTGTTCCCTTGAAGGACAGCTAGACATCCAAACATACAAGGCCAAATATAGACCATTCCCTTAAAGGATGGCTATGACTAAATTTTGCTACATACACAGCACATCATGACCATACAACAAAACAACATCCCCAAGTAAACTTCCCACATTGATCAGTCTACCTTAAAAAAATGACTGACAAACTATTAAGTCATGGACTTGTCTATAGTCGTTCTCAGGGTCACCTATAAAAGGGGAAAAGTTACACTATCCTCACATATCACACCTATTACCTCCACATACTCAAGGGATTTTGAGCTCACTTAATGGTAAGTGATTCAAGTACTTCTCTAACACAAACCAATGGTCAAACGATGTAATGCATGAACGGGGCTTTTGTTTGCAAAAACCCCTATCTATGCTATCATTATGGTCCTTGTCAATGAAGAGCAACGTCCCTTTCACTTCTTACACATCTTTGTCACATACAACCAAACCAAACCGACCCAAACCAAACCAATTCAAATCAAACCAAAACATTTTCTAACCATTAACATAACCTCATGATTTATTTAATGCAAATATTAATTTGCGTTCGTTATATAAATTATCATAGCCCATTCACACTAGTTTCTATGGAAAAAAATACACATGGAAACTATCAACCAAACATAATTTATGTCAAGCATATACCATTACCAATATGGAAACTTTCTGAAGCATAAATAAACACATTTCATTTTTGGCATACACCATCACCAATATGGAGAATTACTGGGGATGAAAAGCCATATAACCAATGTTACAAAATACACCATCACATAATATGGAAAAGGCTATAACATCATCATACACTCATCATTTCAAACATGACCAAACCAACTATCGACCTCTTTGACCCTCTTCTTCCCTTTTGGGGAGAACTACATTGGCCTGAGGCCCCTCGCATGGGTTATGTAGGCAGCACTCAAATGACACGAAGTCCTCTGGGGTTAACTCAGCCATTCATTCATTCATCTACATGATGGACCAACCATATAACCTTTAACCATGACCTAACATATTCAAAACCATATCCATAACCTACTCTATTCTTCCCTTTTAGGGAGAACTACATTGGCCTGAGGCCCATCCCATGGGCTATGTAGGCAGCACTCAATTGACATGGCATCTTCTTAGGTTAGCTCAGCCATTCATTCATCTACCTAATGGATGAACCATATAACTTTTAATAATGACCTAACCTAGTCAAACCCAATCCATAGCCTACCCTCTTCTTCCCTTTTGGGGAAAATTACATAGGCCTTCTTTAAACCAGTCTAAAATCATGACCAAACAACCAGCCCTAACACTACAAAAGTCACCTTTGACTTCTCATAGGGCACCTTGTAGATCACTTACATCTCCCTTACCCATAACACACAACACTTGAGATCACTTATATCTCAAACCTGACTCGACCAATGACCATGGAAATCACGACTATCTCCTCCGACCATGACCACATTCGAGACAACTCTGCCTTGGTTGTTTTGATTGCATATATGCTACCTCATGAATAGTTAGCAAATTGTACACAACCCATATTATGACCCTTACACCTATTGTTAGATCATGCCCAAGTTGATCCCTAATATTTGTGACATTTTCATGTTTTCTAAGAGCACTTCCTAAGCCCAAGATACTTGAAACACGATGACCATTAGAGGTACAGCTTTGATCAATCTAACCCAATCAGCTATGACCAAAAAGCTAGGGACTAGTTAGTTTGATTTTAGTCTTCCTCAACCATTAGAGCGATAGCTTTAATCGTTTAACCCAAACAGCTACGACTAAAAGCTAGGGACTGGTTACTTTGATTTTAGTGCTTTTCGACCTTGTCTATGACAATTTGACCTAACTATCACATGAAGTGGTATACGTGCAATTTTAATTATTGTAGCATTCACATTCCAACTTCACCATACCCATCCACTATCTATCAAAGCAGCACCTGATTTCGGGTTCCCCTCTCTCGATTCCCACTTTGAGGGGAAATACCTCATCATCATACTTGGGGCAACTAACACCTTATTTTTGTCTTATAGTTCATCAAGAACAACCAACAAGACAAAAAGGGGAAAATGTAGACACTAAAATTGTGTCGACTCCTCCTTGGTCCCCTCCTAAACACTTACACACTTAATTAATTTAAAATAAATTACTTATTTTGAATTAATGACATCACCTAGACATCACCCTAGATACCTCACCTTGGACACCTCACCTTTAGACCATTTCTCACCCTATGAGTCACCCAAGACCTATTATCACTCCTTCCTAACCTCCTAACTAACTCTCGTGCGTAATAAGCCCACCTTTTGACCGTTCTCCAATGGCAAATGCACTTGGTAGATAGAGAACGGGTTGTTAGCCCTTTTACCCATTCTTTGGCCATCGATGTCAGTCAACTATCAGTTGACACCAGTGGAATCACCAAAATCAGTTTCTTAAACTAAGATCTAATCACTAATCCTGAATCACAGTTCTCTTTGGGATGAATCACTAGACTCTCTAATTGTGAATCTAATCTCTCAATCTCTCTTCGAAGGATCTCTAATCAGCTCTCTCTCTCGAATCCTAATTCTTCCTCCCAGACTCTGAGACTTGGACTAACGCTCACCTGGCTACAGTAACTTGGCACAAGTGACTCTAGACTAGATGTAAACATTGCACGAGGGCTTCGACATCAGCCACAACCAGAGCTAAGTATTCTACTATTTCATTTCAGTGTTTAGAATACATTAGTAATTAGTTTCTTTTTACTATTTCTAAATACTATCAAATAGACCCAACCTCCTCTTGAGAAAGGCTGAAAAGCCTTCCTCTTATTCCCACCTCCTTTTACACACCTACCCTTTACCTTTGCCCTCTCTCAGACCCTATTTACTGTCTTGCAACCCTACACAGACCCAGACTCCTTCCAGACCCCTCTGTCGACCACAGACACATTCTAAAACCCATCCAAGGCCCATTGCCCTGACTGACATTGACCACAACCCTGATTGACATCAATAACATAATCAACATCAACATATCGACAAATTGATGCCGATAGTAATAACAATGTCGGTGACTGTGTAAGATTGATTGAAGAGAATAGGTACGCGTTGTCTACTTTCTCTTTCTTAGTCTTTCATTATTTCTCTTTATATGACACTCTTTTCCATAAAAAGTGGATTATCATCCCTCAAGGAAGTCTTTGCACTTCTGGGACTGAGCATATTGCTTGGCAATCCACTATATCTTTGTCTAACATTTTCTTTGTATGAGTCTCTTTCTGTCTGCAGGTGTCTTCCTCCACAACCAAAGAGGAGCTCCTTCATCGCTTGGATATGGTGCGCAACTTAATCTGGGTAATGTAAAAATCCCTTACCCTTAACCTTAGTTTCTTCTTCTTCTGAATGTCAAAAGCAAAAACGTAGAGAAACAATACCTATTAAATCCTTTACAATTTACAAGATGTTTCAGTTGTCTATTTTTTTTGCTTGTAATATTTCTTAGCTTTGAAACACAAAATATCTCTTTCCTCTATTTGGTATGCAGATTATACTTCTTTGGCCAAATTCACATCAAACTAAAACCTTGTCATGTATCCCAAGTTTAAACTTGGATAATTTTATCTCCTCATCTTGCATGTAATTTACATGATGCAACAAACTCATGAATTTTTCTTCATACTCAGCCATTATGGAAGAACCTTGAGTGAGAAGTTAGAACTCAAACTTTTTCTTATCTTTATGGGTAGAAGGGATATATTTCTCCTTAATTTTAATTTCAAACACTTCTTAGGTGTCCATGAAAACTTTATAACCCTTATGATTACGTAAGTTATCCTACTAAAGGGTTGCAGCTCAAATTATCTTCTCAACCTGACCAATCATGCCTTAGTTGTATCACCATTTCCCTCACTTTAGAATCATGGTAGACTATGTTTCTTAAGGTCTTGTACAAAATTAGTCATAATAGCTTCTCTATCATATGATACCTCATGGTTATTTTACTCTTGTTGATCATTACCACTAGTGTGGTTTTGGTCATGGTCATTACATCCATACAAGTGAGCCATATAGTATTATTGGGTGAAATTATTACCTAGAAGTTATTAATATAGTTAATAATCCCTTTAAATATTGTTGTGTTATTATGAGGAGATTCTCCTCTATTTTTTTTTATTGTTACCTACATTAATACCAACAATTTTATTGACGTTGATATAATTACACTAGTTAAGGACAATGTGTATTCTCCTATAATTTCCATGATTATTTTATCTATTTCCCACTCCACCAAATCTCATTCTCACCATTCTAATTTATCAATGGTGTAAAATTTAGATTGTGAAGTATAATAAAATTAAGTTCACCCAAACTTCCTTAATGTTAGGTAACCTAGGCTCTAATAGTAGATGTAGAATCCCCAAAATTAAAAAGTTGTTTTTTTGGTTTCTACTTTAAACACATCATTAATGTATATTTATGCAAGTTAAATAATGGTTACAACATACTTAGTTGCATATATTTAATTTAACCATTAATATCAATGAAGTGATGGTCTTAAAAGATCACATCAAATTTATTATATATTCACATGTAAAGTTAACCTTACATTCTTGTGTGTTTATAAATTATTAATTAACAAATTATATGAGGTTATATTTCATCTACAACATTTTTCATTGTTAACTTTTTTTAAATTTGTGATCTTACCAAAAATCCTACAATAACTATCCTAACTAAGCACATAGTCACTAAATACTCATATTATGATCCACGTGGATCATGTCCTTAATACTTAGACCATAACAACTAATTATAATCCATGCCTTATGGTGAACCCACTTATTTTCCTTCATACCCCATTAGCATTTTTAACATATAAGGTTGTCTTGCATTTGTTAACAATGAGATAGATTTAACTTTAAACATTATGTTTTTCCATTTATCATTATAGGTTTAGTCATACTCGTTACAATTTGAATCAATGAAAACCATTTCATATGAATTAATTAAGTCATTCCAACCAGCTATAATGACTTAACCAATTTTTCTATCAACTTGTATTGCCTCATAAGTTTTTATTTTCAATATATCCTTTTCACTTTAAACTACTGCATAATCAATTATTTTAATCATTTACCAAATAAAGTTTTAAACAAATTACTAAATTTGTTTAAGCCTACAAGCTCCCATGTAGAAGTCATATAAAATAAATAATACCTAATAATATGTAAAAAACTCATTTGTAAGGTGATTCAAAATATTCTCTGAGTTTATCACAATGGTTATAAAGACCCATGTTTATGCTCTTATCCTTTCCTTGCTTAGTTAGATTTAAATTAAAATATAATTAATCACTTTTTAATTTAATATTATATATTATTTCATTCTTATTGGATTATAATATCCATCTTACAAGACATGATCTTAATATTCTTTGATTAATTTAACCACAAGAACTTTTATTGAGATATTTTCCTCCTTAATTGATGATATCAAACAATGTTTGTTTATAACATCTATAAATATATTTAATTTAAATATTAATTATAAAAAAATAAACCACTTATCTTTCCATTTAACCAATAAGTACATATATAAACCATTATTCATTAATTACATCACATTACTTCAATAATGACGATTCAATGTGTTTTTTAATCCCAATACAACTTTTAAATATTTTCATAATAATACAAAAAAATCACATAACTATTATGACCCCATTAATTTTGTCCACTTAAATTGTTTTCCAATAATTTTTCCAATGGCATCATGGATTTATAATTTCAATCAATAAATATGCAATGATTTCAGCATATTATACAAGATAGTTAAAGTATCCATATCTAGCTTCCCATTTCAAACAAACATTAAAGTTTATAATGCCAACACTTTTTTACTTATAAGGAAACCAATTTTTTTCATATATAATTTTCAAACATATAATAAAACACAACAATGTAGCACAATCAAGAAAGACTTAATTTCAGAAAAAAAAAATCTCAAGTTAAACAGCTATGTGTTTTAAGTAAATAGGGACCCCATGCTGAAGTTCACCTTTTCTTGTGCTCATAACATGGATGCAATATGTATCCACTTATGTGGTATTAGGGCCAAATTTATCTTTATTTAATTTTATATTTTTGTTACTAAGTTCATTATACTCAAATTTCCCACAAGTCTTGAGTCTACAAATCAATTTGCATATCATCAATCCTTAACGAATATACAAAAAGTGTTTTATGTTTTGTTACCATATATTATCCACACATGTGACCCAAAATGGAAGTATATGTTCTCACTTCCTTCCCATGATTAAAAACCTAAATATATTATTTTAATTTCCAGTATATTTATTTTATAGAATCATTTATGTAAAATAAATGGTAAATCTATGAATAACTTCCACATTAAAAGTTTACATATATTTTAGTTTCAAAACATATGACCTTTGTTTAAATCTCAAGATATTCTCTTTCATATTAGATATAATCTAGATATAAAATAAATCAAAACTAATGTACCAATTAATACTTCACTAAAAAACTATCCACAACATAAAAGTATCATAATTTACCCATACTTTCTAGTTGATAAGAACTATGGGAAAATATCTACAAAGCTTTACAAAAATGATAAATAAATGTAAGTAATATTCCAAATCATTTTATGATGGGGTTCCTTTCAAAAGATTAGTGTCAAAAAAGAGTATTCAAACAAATCCTCTACATCACATGACCTTATTCCCCTTCCTTTTCATGAATAAGAAGTAAACAGAGTACTATATTCATTCCATTCAATAAATTAGCATAAGTCAATACCAATTCCAAAATGCATTATCTTAACAAAAAAATAATGAATACTTCATCATTTATTTATATTGTATACATTTTTTAACCCTTTTTAGATAAATGGTGTATTTAAAGGTTAAGGGAATAGAATAACCTATACAAAAGGATGAATAAAACTATTTTATAGCAATCTAATGAATTTCAAACTTATATAAATTAATATTCTAGATTAAAATATTGAGATAAGTTAAATATTGAAAGTACTAAATTGAAAATATATTGCATTTATTGTAATGCCAAAAAGAAATTATACTTAGGTAGATTTATAGTGTGCAAGTAGATTTGAGTCACACACAGGCAATAATATGTAGGCAAGATTCTGAGATAGTCTTTAGATTTTGTAAATGATTTTTTGGATCTATGAACATTATCATCAACCTTAGGACACCACATCAATGCTAATATTTATGTTGTGATGATACTGTTAGGTATTAAATATTCATTGGATTATGATGCAATCAACTTCATTATTTTAGGTTTTATAGCACCCTTATACTTATGTATTCATATTTGAAACATAGGTTCTATATATTTACTTATTGATCAAATCCTTTCTCTTCACCCTTATTCACCCTTGGGATGTGTTTATTAAAAATGGGTTAGTGGGCTCATAGAGTCAAGTTGACTTCAAATACCACTTTGTGATTGAGCATTTCTTATATATCCAATACTCCAATGAGAGCCTCAAACTTATGTAGTTCTTCCCTATGTATGGGAGTGTGTGAATAATGGTGTAATAAGTTATATGTAGATGCATGAAATGATCTACCTTGTAACTTGACAAATATTTCTCATGGGTTATTCTTTAGATGCTTCAATTTTTTTATGAATGCTCCTATGATTGATAAATAAATAGGAAAAATAGGGTATAATAACTCAGTTGTGTGATTGATTTAATGAGCCTTGGTAGGTGCTTTCTTGGTATTTGTTACATGAAAAATGATAAGGATAGACTTATATTTATACCACAATTTTTTAAAATATCTCACAATAAATTTCAACAAGATAAATAATTTGAACCATAGGTTTTGAATAATATGTAATCCCTGACACTCGATAAGGATTTGGATACTAATGTCAATGATAGTGTCCCTTTATGACTAGTAGTGTCCATAAGGCTAGAAAATAAGTATGGATCTATAACTAATAGTGAAAGATATATATCGAGTTTTAAGATTTTTTTAGTGGACAAGCTATTTTTGCCATCATAATTATATGGGTTAGACTATAAGATAAATATTTAGGCACAATGAAATCGTGAATGTGAGCCTTTTGATAGTGGAAAAGTCTAGAATTGAAGGGTAGAGCCATGATTGGTATTTATCAAATGTACAAGATTGAGATGCTGTAAATATTCAATTTTATTATCTACATTCCCCCCTTCAATATAATAATTCATGAGGATGAAATTATTAGGTTAAAGAAAATAAATGTGTACTTAGGTGTGTACAACACACCTTGCCTTTGTTTGATCCCACTTTGAGTGTTTTTTTGGTGTGTGTCTTGTAACCAAGATAATGTTACAGTATAAATCAATGCATATAATATAAAATTTTATATAATTTAAATATTTGAAAGGAAAGAGAGCAAAGAATAAGTACACCTGTGTGTGAATGCAACCATGTTGCCCCTTTATATTCTACTTGGTAAATATGCTTCCTTATGAAGAATTGGAGTTGAGAGATGTTTACATGTGAACCTTAGATATTTTAATAGGGAGATTGGAAGGTATTATTCCCCAATATGGTGTAAAAAATAGTTGTCACATGGCCATTGATATCACTAAATCTCAATCGCATAACTTGAGTGTGAATATACAATCTAGTGAGGGTGAGTGATTTAATCCACTCATCCTATGAATCTAGTGAGGTTGGGTGATTTAATCAACCCAACCTATAAATATGGTGAGGTTTAATGATTTAACATATTCAACCTATAAATAAAACTAACTGATGCAAATAGAAAAGGTTCAATAATAGTACTTCCTAGTGAAAAATGGTGTTTCCTGGTGATAGTATTATGGATATGTAATTGGTAAATTTTACAATTTTTTGTGAACTATCATGGAATATGCACCTCTAATGTGATTCAATCTAAATTATCTATCAAAATGTAACCTATGCTCTATAAATATGTATAATATATATATGTCACAAATCTAAAAAGCTCTATCCCAAATATGTGAAAAATTGATGCAATGTATAGGATTTTGACCTGTGTATATTTTAATCATGTAATTATACAAGAGGTTTGTAAGCATGGAGGTCATGTATTTATGACATGCCCCTAATAAAATCTTGGAGATACTAATAACTGAGTAAGTGTGGATATAATGTCTTTATGACATGCCCCCATTAAAATTTAGAAACTATGTAAATGTGGAGGTCATTCCTTTATGATATGCCTCCACTTTTATGCCCTCCATTCTAGGTGAGGGAAATAGAATATTGAAGGTACATTACCTCAAAATAATAATGTAACTATATAATATTGAATGAATCATGTATCATAAAAGATTAACATGTCTGAGTAGATATATCAATGAAGCATGTAGTATGTGATCGCATCAAACCCTAAGATACATCATATATATCATGGCAATGTTAGAAAGTAACAATACACAATATTAGAAAACAATAAATCACACACATAAGAGCACTCAATGTAATTAAAAATAATGGTCGAAGGAGACCTCATACAAGTTGCATTTTCAAATGTTTCATAATTGAAAGGAAATGACATATTCAAATGTCTAATCAACATAGAATGACATATTCAAATGTCCAAACAACATATAATGGCATAAGGGCCAATAGAAAAAGAATATATTCAAATATTCCACAATAAAAATGATATCAATTAATGAAATGAACTCAAGCAATTGATAATGTGAATAAATGAAGTATAAACAACCAGCATAAGCATATCATATTAGTCCTTGTATATATGTGTTTGTCAAAATGTCATGTAACATAGCATACCAAGTACACTATGAAAAATATGAGCATGGATATAGACATGTGTAAGCATTCATATATAACTCAAAAATGATAAATATAGAAATGATCATAAAGGATATGTAACCTATATCAATCATGATCAATTAACCAAATTCCTTCAATGTACTATATGATGCAGGTAAAGGAGAGGTCCAACATTTATATGTACATAGATAATGTCTTTGTGGTATGTTTGTATCATACTCAAAGATGTGTGAAACATGCATGTGTATATAAATGATATTATATCTACTAACATGAAGTAAACAACATATGTGCCAAGGAGATAGTAAACATGAGAATGATTAATATCTTTTATATTTTTAAATTTATTTGAATGTTTTTGTACTTTCTTGACTATTTGATTTTTTGGATTTTTTTTAATATTTAAATAGAAATTTCATAATCTATACAATGGTCTCAAGATAAGGATTATATTATATGAGGAGTGGTAAATGTATAACATTTCCTGAACTTGATGTGCCATATGTGTGCATAGCAGAATCAAAAAATGTATCATGTTCTTTTAGTAAGTTTTTACTTTAATTTTTGCTTCAAATATATTTTTCTTTATTGTTAGTAACCATGGTGTTTTGATTTTAACATTATATTTAATCAAAAATGAACTATTTTTTATTATAATAGAGCATGATTCAAATCCCAAGTGTGACATTACATTGAATATATCCAACATAAAAGTTGGATGCAATAGCTTTATTCATGTGTTCCATACCTTATCCCATAGAAGCAAATAATTTTTAGGTACATATATTGAATTCAAAATTTGGGTCAACTATGATATTTGACCTTTCTTTCCATCTATGCAAGGTTAAATAATTTGGTGTTTTAAGGAATGATTTATAATTATTTAATATTAAGGCACACGTGTAACATTATCATTTTGATGTATGTCTTGATATTTTTGTAAATGTTCCTTTTGTACCCATTCTTATTCAAGGTATTTATTTTTCTTGTTCTATTTGAGAATTTTCTTTGGATTTTTTTCCATTTTTAGGTTCTTGTTATTTTGCATTAATGAAATGAATATGCATATTTGAATTAATTTCATTAGTATTTCCAATATATCCTAAGATTTGACAATCATTATGATCAGTTGTGGAGATAGGATGAGTGATGCCTTATGAATTTTTTCCTTTGACCATGATAACCAAAGGGTTTTAAATATCATTGTCCAAAACCATATTATTTTTAAAGTTGAGTATCATTATTGAGAAGTAGATTTTTATCCTTTTCATCTCGATCACTTTTTAACATTATTTGGTCTAGATTTAGGTTTTAAATCTTTTATTGCTCTAGTTTTTGCATTTGTAACTATGTTTTCTTTGAATTATCCTTTGGCAACTATATTTTTTATTTTTACACTTATATTTTATGAGAGGTAATCGTAATGTGGTTGATTTTATTGATTGATGTATCTATTATAGGATCACCACCATCAATTATACTTTGCATTTTGTTTTAAATCCAAACGAAAATTTGTATGATGTCCATGCATTATATGGTATGCATAATAGTATTTTTATCTCTTTATATGATGTATATGCAGTATTTTGATCACTTTTTGTGAAACATTTATCTTAGGATTTCACTTAGACTCTTATTATCACTTGATTCACTTTTTGAATCAATAGTTATAGATGAATTCTCTTTTAGCTTCTTATTTTGATATAAAACCTTGTTGGGCACAACATTGCTAGATGAAGATGCAAACACATGATTAACACTAGCATATTTTAGATTCTATATGTATGTAATCTGATTTTCCAATTATGTGATATTTGAAATAAATAAAAATTTACAACTCTTATATTAACTTTTTCATAAGGATGATTTGATTTTTAAGGCATTCACAAGCACAAACTCTAGGTATTTCAGATTGAATATGCATACACACACCATCTAGATAATATGTGGGAGTGAATGGGTTTAAATAAGGATACATTTATTACATTGATTTCAAACCATAATATGGGCCACCTTACCCCTTGGAAAAGTGATAGCCTAGTCCTAGTTAGAGGGATGGTAGATATCACCCTCCTTAGGGTGAGGATGAGGAAGAGGCTCAAGAGTATTATAATAAGAGTTATAAAGAGACATTAAATTATGATCTTGTTTCAAAACACTCTCTTTATATTAACCAATTTGGTTACTCCATTTGACTGTATATTTGATTGATTTAGTAATGTATGGTAAATCACAAATAATTATTACCATCATCTATTGTGTAATGAAATAAGTACTTGATGTATCCATATTTAACATGATTTATTCCTTCATAATAAATACAAATCTGATTTTAATATTGTAACAATTTAGAAATTAGAAATCAAAAATCAAGAAACCATAGGTCAAACTAGGGTTTTGCATAAGAAGACTCAGAGGTCATGTTCAACAAATGGTTAACCCTTTTTGGATATGTGAAGTTGAGGGTTAATGGGATAGAATATACTAAACACAATGATAAATAAATTTGTTTTATATAAATCCCATTAATTACAATCTTACATAAATGAATATTCTGAATTAAAATACTATGATATGCTAAATATAGAAAGTACCAAATTTGAAAGATACTCTATTGATTACAATTCCAATGAGAAATGATACTTAGTTACATTTATAATGCATAGGTAAATCTGAGTCACACATATGTATTAATATGTAAGATCAATATTCTAAGACATTCGTTACATTTTGGAAATGATATTTTTAGAACCATAGACACTACCATTGATATTGTTGTTCATGTTATAACGTTATTTTCTAGTACATAATATACACTAGATTTCAATACAACCAACTTCATTATTCTTTTTTTTTTCACCCTTATTTAGATGTATTTAGATCTATAACATAGGATTTATATATTTGCTTATGGATTAAACCCTATTTTTTCACCCTTCTTCACCCTTGGGATGTGTTTGCATAAAATGAGTTAGTGGGCTCATGGTGTCAAACTAACCTCAAATACCACTATGTCAATTAGTGTTGCCTATATATCCAATACTCCAAATAAGGCATCGAATTTATTTAGGTCTCCCCTATGTGTGGGAGTGTTTGTGAACAATGTTGTAATATGTTAGATATAGATGCATGCAATGTTCTAGCTTGTAATTTGACAAATGCCACTTATGGGCTATTATTTGGAGTTTTCAAACCTTTTTTATGACTATTCCTATGACTCATAAATAAATAGGGATGAATAGGGTATAATATCTCAAGTTTTTGATTGAATGAATGAGCCTTGATAGGTATTTTCTTGGTATTTACTAGATGAAGAATGAGAAGGATTAGACATGTATTTATATGACACCTTTTGAAAATATCTCATGGTAGGGTTCAATAAAACAAAAAATCCAACCCATAATTTTCAAATTATTTTCAATTTGGATGAATTTAAGTTACTAGATACTAGATAAGGATCTAAACTCTAGTGACAATGCTAGTGTCCCTCTGTGGCTGGTAGTGTCTAGAAGGATAGAAAACTTGTATGGATCTGTAACTAATAGTGAATGAAATATATAAAAATTTGAGATTTATGTAGTGTATAGGTTGTCTAAGTCATCATAATGATATGGTTAAAACTATAATATAAGCATTTAAGAACAATGAGATGGTGATTACAATCCTTTCAGCAACGAGAAGTCTAGAACTGAAGGGTAGATCCTTGATTGGTATTTGCAAAATGTACAAGACTGAGATGCTACAAATATTCAATTTTAGTATCTGCATACATATATTTGTCCATGAAAAATATTTTATTTCATTTAATTGAATAAGTTTATGCATTTGTATGGATACAACACCCCATTTCATGCAAAACCATGTGCATCATATACAGAATTAAATAAATTTTCCTTTTAGCATTCAAACCCCATACAATGAAGTGGTTTCAACTAGAAACATTCATGCCAAGACTAGTAAATAGTTTTCTTAAAAACATGAAAACCCAAATTTAAGACAACACTTGCAATGAGTGTGATTACTATTATCTAAACATATATTCCATTTTTTTTATTTGTATCATTTTTCCATTCACACCAAAAGAAGAGTAAGAGATTAAAAGATTAAAATATCTTACTTTTAAGTTGGAGGCTTGTGAGAGTAATGGAATTCTAACCCTCAAATTGACTATCTCCCACTCTCTTAATTTTATCTTCCACATCTCCCTCTCTCTCCATAATTTATATCCACCCACAACAACCCTTTTTCATTTGTTTTCATGTAGACCTTATAGATCTATAAACTACCATGGATCTCTATGAAAAATGGTATAACTTGTACTAAATAGAAACCAACTTCAAATCAAAATATGACATAAATGAAATGTAACAAAACTTAATTTTGCACCCATAAAATAAATGTGTAGCCAATAAAATAATTTTAAAAAATTTAAATGACCATGTCTTATTACTTGGACCAAATCAACCCAAATTTAACACATTGATCCATGTATTCTCTTCAAGTTTTTGAATATAATCATTGTTGTTTTTGTATGTGGATGATCATATGAATTTTTTCTAGGGATTTGGCTAATTGGTCAACCATTACTTCTCATGATCCTTAAGATAAATTCAATTAGTAAAATAGTTTCAAACCCTATATGTGGTTTTAACTTGTAATTTTTGATGAAAACCATAGTTTTCCCAAGCTTCTTAAATGTTTTGATTTTCTCTAATAGATGCACTTCCAAACAGATTCCAAACCCCCTCAAATATTATATCAATTTTATGACCCTTTTTAATACTCAATACAAGTTAATTGATATATGCTTCATTTGAAATCTATTCTTTTAAACTATAAGATACATAGATATCTAATTAAGGTCTCAACCCTAAAGGATCCCTTTATTTAGTAATTATAATATAGTCTTAGGTTAGGTATCAATGCCTATGTTAGAATAGGATAAAAATGCTAGTTGCTTATGAAATATCAAGTGAAATTTTCTAATCCCAACTTATATTGAAGACAATGTCAATTTTGAGATCCAAAGTAATATCAAAAGTACCCAGGGAGTCAAAACTACAAGTAAATTCCAAATACCTCACACATCAAAAGATCAAAAACTAATAAGCATGTAGATGTCAACTTTAGTCACTCAACACAAATTAATGGTGCTAAGGTTATGGGTCTAATAGCCTTCAAATATCTACACCAACATACATATTTTCAATGTGATAAGTTGACATCTATAAACTTATAATGCAAATCAATATGTTAGCTACTTAATGTATTACTTCATCTAGTAGGTATCTTAGGTATAACTTTATTAATTATAATAAGAGAAAAACATTAAAAAAAAAACAATAAGCTATATCTAGTGATATTCAAATAAGGAATCAAAATCCAAGATAAATTATACCTAAAAACACATAAAAATCATGCCCTGAAGGGGAAAATGATATAAAACCCTAATGTTATAGAGTTTTAAAATATTATGTTCACCAAAATGTTCTACGTGGATGATGCACAAGTGTTCAAAACACTACACCAACCATATGAAATTAGGGGTAAGGTAGATATAATCTAAATACATTCAAATGCAATAGATAAATCCATACCCTATTACCTAAGATATTAAGAGTGTAAATGAATAAAATTACCTAAAATGACTAATTTTTCAAAAAAAAATTTAGAGATCTATACCTAATTTATAACTTATCTAATTTTTGAAAAAAGTTTAAAGTACATAAAATTATGTTTTAAAATAGATTATAATAGCATCCATAAATAAAATAATGATCTAAGATAGTGATCAAAATTAGAACATTTCGATACTAGCATGACTAGTATCGACCCCTCCAACAATGACAAACCTCTTGACAGTGGAAAGCTTATTCCAATATTGGTTTTGCAGGTCCCATCTCTCAAAAAAAAAATTAAAACCCTTTTGTCGATCCATGTTTTATCATTTCAACAATGGGGAGGGGTTGTTAATCCCTTCTTCTCCTAAAAATAAGGTCCTGCAAAGAAAATGCTTCCCCAAGGTATAAATGTTCTAGGTCTTGGTATGCTAGTCTTTACTGAGTTGGTTGATGTGGACCATTCCTTTTAAGGGGAATATTTTAAAAATTAAGGTGTAGGTTATTTTGATTAAGACTTGCATTAAAAGGTTAGATACTCTCTTGACAATGCACATAGGGTTTAACATCAAACAGGAATCAAATTTTATAAAATTTGCATAGAAAAGGTATAATTGATTTCTCTTCAGATTTCATTCATTAGTACCCAAAATCTAAACTAACATAACCATAAAAAGAAAATACAAAAGAGCAAAGGTAAAGATAAAGAGAGCCTACTACCATAAAGATCAAGGTGATATGTTTGACTAAATGAGATCTATTAAACCAATTATTTTTTGAGTCAGACCTAGCACAAATCTAGCCAAAGTTGGTACAAGAGTCTAGGGAAGAGTAACTATGATAAGGAAAGGGTACAACCACCATATAACATGTGTAGTAAAATGTCCACACACAATCCCAACTATCTTCAAATAGCAAGATTTTCCTTTTTGATTAACAAAGTTTAGATTCCATAAAATCATCTAGCTGCAAACTTCACCTTAACAATAGTAAAACTCAAAAAAAGTATAAAATAAACACTAATCTAGAAAGTTGTAAAGAATCATAAAATAAAGTGTTTAGTTCTCTATGTCTATTTTAAAATACACAAAGAGCCAGCCTCAAGAAAGGATTTTGAACTCATACTTATAGGAGACCAAACAAAAATAAAAATTGTGGGATTCCAAACTCTAACTATATAAGTAGTTGAGTATTTAATGTGGATTCAGAAATGCAGTTGAGAATTTCTATATGACACCATGTTTTTATCAACATGGAAGTATATTTCATCAACCAAATATAGTTTTAAGTGGTTTAAAATACCTTGGGATTGCTAATCATATTTGTCCATACACTTCCTTGTAGTAAAAAAAGCTCTTATTTAAGGTGTATATGTCTTTAAGGCCTTTATACCCTCTCCCAAATGTGCATGACATACTCTTTATAAGTGTTAATAATTGAATTCACACTTGATTTGGCCACCTCTATTAGTTTTGGGTGACATTCTATCTTGACATTTTTTCGTTAGCATCTACCTTGTTATTCTACTTCTGGTATTTGGCACTTCTATTTTATGTCTGAAAAATTAAAGATGAGACATGCTCTTTGTAGTTGGAACCAAATCCCCATGCTTCCTCAAGATGATGTTCTTATCTACTATGTCCTTGTTAAAACTAAAATATGCTTTCCACACCATGATTAATGTCTCTAACAATTTTCACATTGAATTTTGCATTCAATTTGTCCATATATTATGTTGGTGAGAAACTAATAATTCTTGGCTCGAACTCTCAAACTTAATAATAGTGTTTTTCATCATTTCATAGTTTTAGTAGCCAGATGAGCTATTAATTTTAACCTAATGTTTTACTGACATCATTTCTAGCATTTCCTTTATTGATAGGCTCATGCCACGTGATTGTTCCATGTTATTTCAATGTTGGACTAGGGTTTGACATGCACTAATTATCTTTTGGCCATGGTGAAGTGTGATTTCACCATGTGGAATCATCCCATTCACCTGAGGCTCTGATATGTTTTGAGAATGCATGGGCTACCTAGGGTAGTGGATCATTGAGATCATGCCACTTCATTTCATCCTTATCACCTACTCACTCATAGGAGTTTATCCTGTATGGATTTGATCAAGGAAATGAGTTTCTAGGATTGTACCACATGGTAGTATCTAGGTGATTTGGAGAGTTGGAGGCTCCCAGGTGAAAGTGAACTATTCAAGTCCCATGATGCAGTGGAAACATGACACATGTCTCCAAGGACATTTTTAAGAATTGAATAAGTCCCAAAGAAGATTTTACGAATGGTTTGGGGCCACTAGGAGCTATGAAAGATCATTACATGGCTTTAAGAAACAAAGTGGGAACCTATGGGCAATAAAGCAAAGGAACACAGTCATTATTTTTAATTTTAAAAGTAAATGACTAAGTAAATCAAACTAAAATGGTTAAGTAATAAGGAAGATATACTTAGTAAAAATAAATCTATTTTAAATGAATTCAAATCCATTTTAAAGTAAATTTTGACTATTTTTTATAAAATCAACTAAGGCAAAAGTTGAACATAAGCAAATATTTAGCCAATTTAAATATTGAAGCATAAATTGATCAAAAAGGAGGCCAATTTAGTGAAATAAATTAAACCCCTTTTAGACTAACCTCTTCTATTTTAAGCTAATTTATCATAAATGACTAAGTTGAAATTGAAACAATCATAAGCACTTAGCCAATTATCATTGAACCAAAGAATAAATGGGCTAGATTACTAAGGGAAAGACTACAGAAGACTCTTAAAAAAATCATATAATTTACTTAAGTCTAAGTTATATTTTCCATAAAAGGGGATTTTTCAAGTATTTCTAAGATGTGATTTTAAAAAGGTCAAGATATTTATACTTAGTCAAATTCAATAAAGGGCTCAAACAGGTAAACCACCAAAAATTTCCAAGGGATAAATATCAAAAAAGAAAAGAGGGTCCCTATCTTCAGCTAAAAATGGAGCATGTTATGCGAGTAACAATAAATAGTGAGTTGTGTTGGGAGATACTCCTAAGTATCTCAATAATCCATAACCTATGGTTCTAATTCAAACACAAACATTATCTACATGTCGTCTTTCAAAGAAAAATCAAAACACAAAGACATAAAATTTTACTTCAACTCATAACATACTAAACTACAATTTTACTTAAAGACCATCAGTGTGTGATTTTATGTGATTAATTTACTTATATTTCAAGCACACACAATAAATTAGATTTTTTTAAATGATGGTCACTATTAAAAAGAGAAAGGATTTTATAATTTGGTTGAGGGGGAAATGGCATGAGCATTGCGTTGCTACCAACTAGGCATTTATAACCCCGATAGAGATACCTGTAGTCCCTTCTTAAGGCCTTGATATATTACTAACTAGGCTAAAAAGCCTAACGTGGAGGTTTCTAAGATCACCCTTTCAAGGAGAATTTTCATATTTTATATTTTGCACTTTCCTTTTGAAAGGAGATTTTACTTTGTTTTTTTCCATATAGGGTTTTAGACCAAGGCATGGATCAAGTGATAATCATCACATTCATAGTCAATTAAAGAAAAGGATAAAAAAAATAGAGATGCATTATGCTTCATATTTTCTTGTATGTGTATTTGATGATCTTTAAAATAAGAAAGTCATAATCATCAAGTTCATAGTCAATTAAAGTGAAGGCTAAAAAATTTAGAGCTGCATTATGCTTCATATTTTCTACTATGTCTATTTGATGATCTTTAAAACAAAAAAATAATCCCATCTAAATTCATATGTTCTTTTTCAAATCATCGGTCTTGATTATTCTAACCATTCAACAAAAACACATCAATTCATGTAAGTAATAGAATAAGGTTTTAAATTTTTTTCACATAGGAATGTCATTGGTGTTATTCACAAACAAGCTTCACATTAACTATCCTTAAACTAATTAGGGGAACCCTCAGGTCAAAATAGTAAGGTCAGCTCAAAAAGAGATGCAAAGAGGCTAAACCAAGCAATGAAAAAACAACAAAACAAATTGAAAACAAAACACAATAAGCCTCTACTAAAATAAGGGATGAGAAGGAAACAAAATAGTAAAGCAAAGAAATCAGAAGAGAAATTATTTGTAGGGTTTTCCAACCCAATCAGTCCTAGAAATGATGCTTGAAGAATTGCCCATTGATGGTTAATGGGACAACTTCTCCAGTGAGACACCTTAGGTAGAAAGCATTCTCACCCAATATTTCAAAGATTTAATGGGGACCTAGCCATAATGCATCAAATTTATTATGTTGTCCCTTTTTTTCATGATCATTGTCCCACATAAGGACAAGGTCAAAGATCCTAAATGTTTTCATTTTTGATCATTTATCACACCAACATTTGATGCCCTCTTGATGTCTACTAAAATGCAGCAAGGTCACATCACATTTTTTGTGTAAGTGCATTAGATTCAAGAGCTGAACCTATATCTGATCATCTACTTCCAAGTAATCCTTCATAAAAACTAACATGGGGATCCTCAGGTTGACTTAAAAAATAGGGTCTTGGCCATGAACTAGGTGGTAGGGGGAAGTGCCTAGAGTGGTTTTAGTTCTGGTTTTATCCATTGATAACACAAATTTCAACTCACTATGTTAATTTATATGATTGTTTTCTAATGTATTTTTAATTATGCTTATCAAATTATTATTTGTGAATTCAACTAGCCTGTTCCCTTATAGATAATAATTAAAGGAGATTTTTAGGGTTACCTAATGATCATATGCTTATTTTAGGAATTACAAAAAGGAAAAGGTAGGAGGCATACCTAACCTTGTGATGATGTGCTCCTCTAAAAATTGAATGACTAAGTCAGTTATATAATTCTTGAATGGTTGATCCTTAGCCTAATGAGTGTAGTAGTCAGTTGTAGTAAGGATAAACTTGTGGCATGTAGATGAATTTGCATTGATTTCCCCCACAAAGTCTATTCCCCACTTTGTAAAAGGTTAAGATTCAATCACTATCAATAGAGGCATTGTTGGAGTGTGTTCCCTATGTGTAGTAACTTGAAAAATATGGTAGCACTAGACATGTGTGTGTGTGCATCTTTAAAAAGGTGTGTCTAAGAGTACCTAGCTCTTAATATTTAGTGGGCAATAGAATTTATTGATCCATGCTCAATCCCATATTTTTTATGAAGGTCACTAATTACAATAGTTGATTCCTCCTAATTAATACACCTCAAATAAATGCCCTCATGGTTCCATCTATAGAGCACCCCTACTTGGATTATAAAGTGGTTTTTTTCATGTGTAGTACTCTCTTTTACATGGAATTCAAATGTCAGGGACACTCATTATTTAGTAGGTAGTGAACCGCTTCCTTATACTACTCATCATTGTTAATGTCTTCAACTATTTAGTGATGGAAGGTGATTTATGGATCTAATTCAGCCATCATTCTTATCAACCCCTATCCTCTCAAAATTATACTTGATTAAAGCTCAAGTTTAAAATCTTGAAGTATGGTCATCTACTTGCCTCTTCACTCACTTAGCACATTTTTTAGTAACATAGCTTTCACCACTGGGTCAAGCATTATAGTAAATATTTTATTATGTAATGTGTAATACCATATTTATTGACAACCTTGATCAATACAAAGGCTTGCTTATCCATAGTAGTGTATCTCAATTCTACATTTCTTAAAGGGGAGCTCATAAATGAAATAGATCGCTCATCTCTAGCCCATTTTCTTTGTGTCAAAATAGCAGTAGTTGAATTCTTTGAAGTGAAGAGTAAATATAAAAAAATTGTGTGTAATTAGGGCTGAAATTTCCTCTTTGATTTGGGTGAAATTTGCATACACTTCACTTGTCTATTCAATTTTATCATCCTTCTTGAGCATGCTATTTATAAGTCTACTTATCTCTACAAATCTAAATATGAACTTCCTCACAAAGTTAATCTTGCCAAAAAATGATGTCAGTTCCTTCTTCATGTTAAGTAATGGGATTTTTAGAATATCTTCTACTCTCTCAGGGTCTACTGATATACCCCACTCTAAAATGGCATGGCCTAATAAATTTCCTTTAATGACTCTAAATATACAATTATTTGGGTTCAAGTAGATCATGTGATCTTTGTACTATTGTAACACTTTTCTCAAATCATTTACATGATTTTCCCTTATTTTGGAGAAGACTATCAAATCATCCATGTACACAATTATATAATTACTCATAAGGTATTTTAACACAATGTCCATCACCTTTTGAAAGGTATAACCCTTGTTAGTCAAGACAAAATTCATTCTCTTGTATGTGAATGTGCCCCACTTAGTTGAGAAACCTATCTTAATCTGGTCTTCATAGTTGACCACTACTTGGCTATACCCATAATATCCTTCCAAGAAAGACATCATTTGTGCTCCATTCATGATCTGTAGAACTTCATCTAATGAGAGCAAGGGGTAGTTGTCATTTTCATATGCCGTTTAAAAACTAAACAAATCCACATACAGTCTAATCTCCCCCTTCTTTTTCCTTGTCATCACCAAGTTTGTAACCCATGTAGAGTGTCTCACTGGGAAGATGATCCTTCCTACAAGTAGTTTATGCACTTCTTTAAAAATTAGTGGCTCTAGCAATAAATTGATAGGCCTTTCTATTTACCAAAGTGGCTTGAATATAGACTTCATGGGAATAGTATGTGTCAATATATAAGTTTTGAAGACCCTTAGATATTCATAACTCCATGTAATCACATCCTTGAATTCTTTGAGAGCTAGTGAAATATCTCGTTTCTCTTCTAGGGTAAAGGTGGTGCTAGAAGCATAGTTTTCACATCATTTGCATTACCTAAAATTACATTGTTCATGTTGAATGACCTTAATAGGGGTTGAATTGTCATTTTCCTTTTGGTAATACATGTTGAATAGCCTCTCAAGAGAGACCATTCCCTTGGGTATGTTGTTTGCCTTCACATTCATTATCACATCTTTATCTATTTCAACATCTTCTTGACCATCTTCATCAATAATTTGATCTATGAATACTTTAGTATTGGTGATGAAGTCGAATATGTATTGGTCATCATTGAAGACTTGGAAATTATTAATATTATCTAGTACTGAAGTGGTAGATACCATCTCTACTAAGAATATTTTCACTCTTGAATTACCAATGGGATCCAAAGTGATCGTAATGGCAGCTAATGCATCTATTATATAGTTATTTTGCCTAGGTAATGTTTGAATTCCAAATGCATCAAAATATTTTATTAAGTTATAGACCTAATTATGGTATCTAAACAAGCATTTTTCATTTCATTAATATTGGATCCTCACTTATCTAACCACCAATTCAGAGTCACCCAACACCTTAATGTTTTTCACTTTCCTTCCAAGGGTGAACTAAAGTCCATGAACCAACACCTCATACTCGACCACATTATTTGTAAAAGCAAACTCTAGGTGGTATGTATCTAAATAATATTTCCCTCTTAGATTGATTAATTCTACTCTAGTGCCATAACCGCTTTTGGATTTAGAGCCATCAAACTTTAATACCCACAAATTAGATTCTACTATGTGCTAATGATTTGTGCAAAGGAAGAATTGTTAGAATATTCACCTCTTGGTATATTTTATCATCCTTGATTGAAAAGATGTCCTACCTTTTAGCTATTGGAGGCCTTTCATCAAGATCTTCTATGAAAGGGGCAAACCTAGGGTTATATAGATTTATTATTTCCTCATTGGAAGAGCCTGAGATAAACTCTTCACTCCCACTAGGATTCTCTAGCCTTATATCTTCATCTTTCATTAAGAAAATACTAATTCTTTTAGATAATAGAGATGTTATGGATAATTATCATGTGGGAGAAGCAAAGGTATAGCTATCTATCTTGGTCATTTCACCTTGTGGAGAGCATAAAAACTCTTTATTTTTACTTAAATCATTACGTTTCAGATTTTCATAAGCTAGAGCAACATATGAAATGAGATTAATTCAGGGGAACCATAAAATTCCTCTTAATACAATAGGTCCAACTCTTCTAATTCTAGACTTTGCTACACACTAATCATATTGATAGAGAGCTTTTTATGGTTTCTTTCTTTAAAACTCCCATTTTTATTCTTCATAAAGGATGTCATTTATTTAGTTATACTCAGTGATTATATGTGTCATCTTTAGTTCTCACTCAATTATAATCTGGTTGGGAAAACTATGCCATGGTAGCCATATGTATTTAAAGTCAATTTCGATGTAATCATTCAATGTTCTTGACTAGTATCATCTCAACAACATTTCATAAACATCCAAAATATCCAAGACATGGATATCAATGAATTTTTGAATCCTTGAATTTTAAATCCTTAGATCTAAGGACAATTGCATGTGTATATGATTCATTTCCCCTACTACTTTCACCTCTATTTTATCTGATTGGATAACTTTTTAACTTTATAGGTGAAAGGCCCAACTGTTGACAAATGACATAAGGTATGACATTATCAAAGGCACCTAAATCAACCAAGTAATTGTGTAAGTTTTTGCCAAATATTCTAAATGTTAAGAGGAATGGAGGAGTTTAAGTCTTCTCCTTATAGAGAAAAACATTTGCATCAAAAAATTTAGCAAATTCTTTCCCATTATATCAAAAAACTCTTTCAAAATCAATTCTCTTTGATTTTAAATTTGAAGTAAATCAAACATAGTGATATTAGCTTTAGTCTTTTTGAGATCTTTAATGATATCATAGTTGAGATTGACCCTTTCTTATTGTTTTCCATCTAGGGTATATGAAGCATAATTTTTGGGTTCATGAGAAGTGGAAGGTATTTTAGGTTGAGGAGGATTATTTATCAAATTTGCATCAGGTGGGACCTAAATGTTGTTTAAAGGAATAGAAGTGGTCAATGGGTTGGTTGATTTACTCCTTAGTTGGTAATTATTTCCTCTTTGGAATTGCCTAAATGCATGGACCTCATCTAGATTACCTTTGGGTTCATTGTCATCCTCAAAAGGAAATTCATATGTTTTCAATACTAACATTTTGCCTAGGTTCCCTCCATCTTGGTTTTGGCTTTCATCAGGAGTAGGCATAATTTCTAAGCTATCCATCTCCTTTTGGAAGATGTTTGAGGCAACTATAATCTCAACATTATTTTTCTCTACATGATTAGTTATGTTATGCATTATACACCATGAATTTAAGGAAAATTAGATAGGTTTACAGAATCAAAAACATGATTGATGTTCTATTTTCCACTATCATAAGGACTGGGCACGTTTTCATTATTAGGATAGGAATTCCATTACCCATTGGTCCTCTAAAAATTAAAGTTTCAGCCCTAAAGTGTGTTATTAGTATTCTAATTTATATTTTTAGGTCCCTACCTTTTCATGTTGACCACATCATTTTATAATATTTGGACCATCTATCTTAAATTACTTACTTTAGGGTTTGTGTTAGTATTGGGTTTAGATCAATACTTGAGGTTGTGAAATAGTCACAGGTGCACATGCATTCAAGAATGTAAGGGTAGAAGTTGGAATATGGTTGTGATAATTTTTAGCAAGTGTCTAAGGATTCAAATAGGATAGAATTACATATGAGTAGCTACTGGATGTATCATACCCACTAGTGCTTGGTGTATCAACAATGTTATTGTATACCATTAGGACCAACTTTTAATTATTTTCTTGGGGCACTACATGATTGGGAAGCATATATGGCATACCACTAGGCATGTAGTTCATGGGAGTTGGAGCATACATTGGGCCCAAGATACCATGTATAGTATTCAAGATGGAATTCATGAATGGGGTGTTTTTCATAATGGTCTCATTTAGTATAAGGATCTAACTATATTCCCCTAGTTGTCTTAGTGATGGTAGAGATCCTTCACTATACCCTTATGGAACCATTTGGTACTTTATATTCATTGTTGTGTTATAGGCTAGGGATAAAGTGGCAAGTACAACTAGGGTTCTTATCAAAACAATTAAATTCAATAGATCAAGAGATCTCAAATATTTATAGATTGCATTACCTTATAATAATATGTAAGATGATTTAAGTCTTTGGTATAGCTTATGAAATCAAGCATTAAACAATCTCATTAACTCATTGTGTTCCCTCCTTGTAGTGGTAAAATGGTGATACAAGACAGTGGGGTCAATGGGGAGTATGAAATGGTTCAAAAACATCATCTCTAACTCTTCCTAATAAGTAATACACCCATGAGGTAGCCCTAGGTACCAGGCATATGTCGTTTCCCTTAAGTATGAAAATAATCTATAGGCAATATCTATATGCAATTATAAATTCATCATGTCCATAAATCAATCCTAGATCAAATAGGATAGAACACACCTATACTTCTGATTGGGGGCATAAAATTGTTAAGTAAGAGCATAACCAATGTGAGGATCTGCTAAACCTGATTAGGGGATCACTTGTCACAACACACCATGTAAGATAGGGTTCTAAAGCCTATAGTCTAACATAATCACATAACCCTAAAAGAGTCCTATGATTTAATATTTCACTAATCTAATAACAAGAAAAGTAAATATAATCTAGTGTGCACCAAAGCTTGTGGCACAAAGTGGGTTTAGAAATAAAACAAATAAACATGTATAGGAGGCATACCCACAGCAATGTATACAAAAGCCTAATATATTAAAGAGAAGAATACAAATGCATTATCTATTTACTCTCACAAAGGAGGAATAAAGTTAGGAATACTTACCTTTGAATATGAACCTATTGAGATTCAATCTCCCCCTTGGCCAAGGTGATTTGTAAGAGATTATCATGGTATGTAAGGATAACTAAGATAAATCAGATCTATACTACATAACCTATCCAAGCATCCAAAATACTTAGCCACAAGCTGATATCAGAGCCCCAAATAAAATATTGAACCCTAAAGATTTATTCCCCAAGTATAATGGTCAATAGTTAGATGTTCATTCACACTTCTTTGCTTAATTCTTTACTCTTATAAATGGTGGTAAATGACCTTGTATAAATAGAAGTATCTTACCCTAAAATCATTCAGGAATGTTGGTTGTGCTAGGTTGACCCAGTTGACCTAGCATATTTTTGGGCTGACTCATTAGGTTTGTGTTAGGTCGGCCAAAAGGCTACAAACTAAAAGAGCTAAAAAGTCCCTAAATTTTACTAGGTTAACTAGTTTGACCTAGTTTGTTAAATAAGAAGCCTGAAAATGCACTAGGTCAACCATGGTGGTCGACCTAGTTTGTTTAACAAGAAGGGAGATGAAGCAAGGAAAAGAGTGATAAAGCATGACAAATGATAGTAATGGTTAGGAATGAGAAGAATAAGCTTAGGGTTCATGGTTTTATGAGGCTAGTGTGTGGCTAGCAAGTGGAAAAATAAGTAATAATTTTATGAAGCACTAATGGTCTGCCCACCCCTTTCTCAGTGTACCCCTTAAGGCATGCACTTAGATAGATTGAGATTTGATAGGTTATTATAAGATATGAAGTGTCGGTAATCAATAAAAGTTTTAAAATATTATGTATATACAATATCCTCATGTTGAACATGTGTTTTGACTAGTGCATACTTAAATTTTTGAATATGTTCCTCTATTGTTTGGATGCCTCCAACTATAAAATTAGGAAAAAACTTGTCCAATTTTTTAGGTATATTATGAGGTATGCTTGGAATATCCACAGGATAATAACCTCCTTACCCAATCCAAGCCATGGGATTGACCATTAGTAAAGTTTGGGGGATAATAAATGGATTGACAAAAGGAGTAATCACAGCTATTGGTAAATTACCAACTGACTGAATGGGCTTAGCCTTTAATTTTTCTTTGTTAGATATTTGATTTGGTAACTTATGATCAATAAGTTTTAAGAGATCAGATTTATCTCCAATAGACTTTGATTGAGTTTTTATCCTTCTATTTTCTAGCTTAAGAAATGGTTTAGCTCAGTGGAATTGAAGGTTTCTAAAATGTCTTAGTTGAAACTTTAGTTTCAATTTTAACTCATGGTTCATGGGGTCCTCCTTCTAATGCCAAATATGTTGATCCATGTTTTAAAATTTTAAAAATAGGGAGGGTTTCTAAACCCTTCCTCTTCTGAAAGGAAGAAGATCCCGTAAAGAAAATACTTCTTCAAGGTATAAATGTACCAAATATCGATATGTTAGTATTTATTAAGTTGGTTAATGTGGACCATTAATTATAATGGGCCTATTTTACAAATAAATGTTCAATTTGTTTGATTAAAAGGCTAAATACTCTTTTGACAATGCATGCAGGATTCAACCTCAAACATGAATCAGATTTGTATATAAAAGGTACAGCTGATTTCTCTACTAGTTTACCATGTGCATGAATATAACAAGGCTATAATGATGGTAAATAAAATATGAAAATCAATCAAGGTAAGCATTTATATTTATATTGCATTCATTGGTACCCAAACTCTAAACTAACACAACCATAAAAATAAAATGCAAAAGAGTAAGGGTAAAGAGAAAGAGAGTTTGTTGCCATAAATATCAAGGTGAGATGTTTAATTGAATGATATCCATTAAACAAACCAATATTTTGTTGAGTCAAACCTATCACAAAACCAACTAAAAATGGTGAAAAAGTTTAGGGAAGAGTGACTATGAGAATGAAAGGGCAAAACCATCATAAAACATGTGTAGGAATGAAAAATATCCAAACACAATCACAACATCCCTCAAATATCAAGATTTTCCTTTTTGATTAACAAAGTTTGGATTTCATACAATCATCCATCTACAAAATTCATCTTAACAATAGCAAAACTCTAAAAAAAATCAAAGAATAAAAACTAATCTAGAAAGTTGTAAAGAATCATACAAAGAAAGTGTTTGGTTATCTATGTCTCCTTAACAATTTACAAAGAGACAACATCAATAAAGGCTTTATAAGAGACCAAACAAAAATAAAAATTTGTAAATGCCAAGCTCTAACTTCATAAGTAGCTAAGTATTCAATGTGGATTCAAAAATGCAGTTGAGAACTTCTATAGGACACCATGCTTTTGTCAACATGGAAGTAAATTCCTTTGACCAAATGTAGATGGAAGTGGTTAAAAATGCCTTGGGACTGTCATTTAGACTTTTCCTTACATGTCTTTATAGTAGATAAATCTCTTCTTTAATATGGATTTATCCTTAAGTCCTTCTCACCCTCTCCTAAATTTGCATGCCATGCTCTTCATAAGTGTCAATAGTTCAATTCAGACTTGATTTAGCCACCTCTGTCAGTCCTGGGCCACATTTTGTATTGACATTTTTCTATTACTAGTTACCTTTTCAAATCTACATTTAATTACACTTCTAGTCATTGGCACTTCTATTTTGCATCTGATAGATTAAAGTCGAGCCATGCTCTTTGTAGTTGGATCCAAATCTGCATCCTTCCTTAAAATGGAACTCTTGTCTATTACATCCTTGCCATAACCAAAACATGTTTCCCACACTATAATTAATTCCTCTAGCCATTTTCATATTGAATTATACATTCAATTAGTCCATCTATTAAGTTGGTGAAAAATTAATTATTCTTGACCTGTGTTCTTAGACTTAAGAATAGTGTTTTTCAACCTTTAACATTTTTGATGACCAAATGGGTCATCAAATTTAAGCAAGTATTTTTTTGATGTCATTACCATTATGTCCTCTATTGGTAAGGTCATGCCACATAAGTAATCCATGTTCTTTCACTACTTGATTAGGGCTTGATATGTGCTAATTATCTTTTGGCTGTGGTGAAGTGGATTTTTCCATGTGGTATTACCATGTTCACCTAAGGATCTGATGTGTTTGAAGACTGCATGGATATCTTGGGGTAGTGGGTTACTAGGATCATGCCACTTGATAGCATCTTGCCGATCCACTCACTCAGAAGATTTTGCTATGTATAAAGTTCCTTGGGGTAGCAGGTCATCAAGATTATGCCACATGGTAGCATTATGATGATTAGAGATTTGGAGGCTTATAGGTGAATTTGAACTATTTAAGTCCTATATAGCATCAAAAAGATGTCAGTGGCTCTGGGAACCTTTTGAAGAATCTACTAAGTTACAAAAAATACTTTATGAATAGGTCAGGGCTATCAGGAGATGTAAAATATTGTCACATGGCTTTGAGAAATAAAGTGAGCTCCTATGAGTAGAAAAGCAAAGGAACACAATCAACATTTTCAATTTTTTAAATCCAAAGGCTAAGTAATTCGAATCAAAATGGCTAAGTAATAAGGTAGATAAACTTAGTGAAGAGAAAACCATTTTAAATGAATTCAAATCTATTTTCAAAACAGATTTCAACCATTTATATAAAATTGACTAAGGCAAAATTTGAACATAAGCAAACATTTAGCCAATTTAAAGAAGATTAAAGCAAAAATGGATAAAAAAGGGGGCCTATTTAGTAGAATAAATTTATCCCCCTTTTAGAGGAACCTTTGCTAGATTAAGCCCATTTACCAAAAATGACTAAGTTAAAATTGAAACAATCATAAACACAGCGAACTCTCATTGAACCAAAGCAAAAATGGGCTAGATTTTTAATGTAAATACTATAGAAGACTCTAAAAAATCTAGATAATTTACTTAAATCTAAGTTATATTTTCCCTAAAAGAGGATTTTTCAAGCATTTTGAAAATGTGATTTTACGAAGGTCAAGATCTTTAGACTTAGGCAAATTCATTAAAGTGATCAAATAGACAAACCACTAAAAACTCTCAAGGGATCAAGATCATATAAAAAAATAGGGTATGTATCTTCAGTTGAAAATGGGGCATGTTGTGTGAGCAATAACACCTCATCATTAGATGATGTTGATAATCTCTCTTTAGTAAGCCAATTGATGTGCACATATATCATAATTATTTCTCGTTTACTTGAACTCATGTCCACACTTGCTAAGAAATAAAAATTAGGTTGTTTTTCAAGGGGTGTGCCTTAGTTAGCCTCTTGTGTGGTTTATGGCAAGTTTTACTTTCAAGATGGGTAATCAACACTCATGTATGTCAACATTAGTCACATGTATATAATAATCTCATCCCTTATCCCTATGATATGATATAACAAGACTCCATTAGGTAAAATGTATATGTTCTTTCACTAATATAATATCCTTCATTTTGTACAAGTATGCAACAATAAACCTTCAATAAATAAATAATGGAATAAGGGAGAAGTGTAAGATATGATCAGTGTGCAAGCTCCATGACTTCATAACTTAATGACACTTGATTAAAGTTTATTAAGTTACATGTGTATATATATGCATTTAAAACTCAAATTAGGACCTTATGCATGCACAAGTTAAAAATGTAGAAGTGGTAAATTTGATAATCAAGGCACAAGGAAACATGGAAAATTGGAATAAAGGATCCAAAGATAACATGACCACAATCATAATGTTTTGACAGTGGTGAGACCACTATCGGGTTGTTTGATTTAGGTCAAGGTTACAAAAGCTCAAGAAACTAATATTAATGAGTCTAAATAAGTAATGACAGGGATCTCCAAGGGAAAAAATGACATATGTAAAGGTGTTCATGAGAAATGATGACCATGAAAGACTGTAAAGGGTCTAATGTAAATGAAATGTGTGTTAATAAGAGCTTATTGTGCACTAATGATCCAAATGTATGAAAAACTGATAAAAGTATTACAATTAAAACTAGGTGTCTATAATATAACGTAAAACTTTTTAAAATTGGGAAGTCATTAAGGGTTTCTTTTAGTCCTCCATTATTATCAAGTCCTTGTTCTAGATTTTTTTATTGGAAAAAAAACACTCGATGCACTTCATTAAGTAATTAATGGATGCAAGCCCTAATATATATATGACTTTTCACTAGCATGAGCAAGACAACCTTGTATTAAATTGTATTTTAAATATTCAATTTTTATGCTTCAATAAATTTTAAGACTTATGCTTATCACTCTTGATTTTGGAATTCAATTCTCATTTATTTTTTTCATGTCCTTCACTTATCTTATATGCAGTAATGCACTTGTGTATTTATTAACTTCTCAAATTCAAATTAGGACCTTACTAGTGCTCAAGACAAAACACAATGCATATGAAGGCCTACAAAAGAGGAACAAAAATAATGAGAGAACCAAATTAAGGGTCAAAGGACCCACAAAGGTAGAGCACCATGAATGTAGTCATATGTTCCTCGCAAACTAGGGATGTACTACTACATCCCTGGAAGGGAACCTAAAACCATAAGAAAACATGGAAGGAGGAGAAAAGCAAAGGAAGGGGAAGCAAATGGGGCCCAAAATAGAATAATAATGTGCTAATAAGAGCTAGTATAAACTAATAATTGATAAGTGCACTAGTACCCTAAAATAATTTAGTTTGACATCTAAAACTACCCCTAGACCTTATCAATATAGGGATAATCTAGCACTAGAAATAATTCATTCATATTTCACAAGAATTTATGGAGCATCTATACAAGTGTTACCCCTTTTTCTACATAGCTAGTTGGTGTTTCCTCTTCAACTGGTTTTCATTCTTTCTTGCTCATTTTTTGTGTTTGGGCCTTTGTTATTTTGGTCTTCCCTTGTTCTTCTATCCCTTCTTTATTTTTCCCCTTGGCTTTGTTTTGCCTTAGCCCTTTTTTTTGTCTTAGCCCCAAGTGCTCTTCAAAAAAAATTCTAAGGGCCACTTCCCTTCGAAGTGCCCTTCAAAATTTTCTGAAGGCACTTCACTTGCCTTGTTTTTCTCCAAGTGTCCCTTCATAATTTTTTTGAAGGGCACATTTTTGTCCAAGTGACCCTTTGAAAAAATTTAAAGGGCACTTTTTCATCTAAGTGTCCCTTCAAAAAATTTCTAAAGGGCACTTTTTGCCCAAGTGTCCCTTTGAAACTTTTCTAAAGGGCACTTTTTGCCCAATTGTCCCTTTGAAATTTTTCCAAAGGGCATTTTTTGCCCAAGTATCCCTTTAGAGTTTTTTTGAAGGGTGATTTTTTCCCAAGTGTCCCTTCAAAAAAAATTTGAAGGGCACTTTTTGTGCACTTTTTGCCCAAGTGTCCCTTCAAAACTTTTCTAAAGGGCACTTTTTGCCCAATTGTCCCTTCGAAATTTTTCCAAAGGGCACTTTTTGCCCAAGTATCCCTTTGGAATTTTTGTGAAGGGTGTTTTTTGCCCAAGTGTCCCATCAAAAAAAATTTGAAGGGCACTTTTTTCCCAAGTTACCCTTCATATTTTTTCAAAGGGTTTTTCCCCAAAGGTTGCCCTTCGGAAAACTTTTGAAGGGCCATTTCCTTTGGAAAAGCCCTTTGGAAAAGTTTTGAAGGGTCATTTTCTTTGTAAATGCCCTTCGGATTTTTTTAAAGGGACCTTTTGTCCCTTCTCAAGTGTCCTTCAAAACTTTTCTAAAGGACACTTTCCTAAGGGTGTCCTTCGAGAAAATTTCCAGAAGGAACATGTTGCCCTTTTCCAAAAAGCTCAAAAGCAAAATTGCCAAAGGAATTCCTTCAGACTTTTATCCAAAGGAATTACTTCAAGAAAATTGTCAAGCCATTGCTTGAGCATAAACCTGACTGGATTGCCCATGACATGCCATAGGACATCAAGTTTAAAGTAAAAAACTAGCCATTAGGTCAATCCATGACATAGTGTAGGATGTCAAGTTTAAAGCTATAAACTAGTCATTGGGTCAATGCATAATGTGTTGTAGGACTTCAAGTTTCAAGCAAAAAACTAGTTATTGGGTCAATACATGATGTGTCATAGGACGTCAAGTTTAATGTGGACAACTATCCATTGGGGCTATGGTTCATGACATGCTGAAAGACATCAATGAAAATTAGGTTTCCCAACATGCTTGACTTATGAATTTTATAAGTAAAAGAGCTTGGAAAACCTGAAAGGGTCTTGGTAGTGTAAACTATGTTTCCCAAGGTGCATTGCTTATAAAGTTTTATAATTAAAGTAGGCAAGAAAACTCTAATGGGTCTACAGGTGCAAATCAAGTTTAAGCAAGTGATTTGCTTATAAAGTTTTATAAGTGAAGTCATTCATAAAACCCAACAGGGTCTAGAAAAAAGCAAATCAGATTTTTGGAACTGGTTAGCTTATAAGCTTGATCTAATGGTAGTTCAAGAACACAGAACCATGATCCAAGTCATTCCTTAAGGACCAATCAAAAGGGAAAGACAAAGCCAAATTAAATGAAAGTGACCTTTTCCACGCCTTTGCACAAATCAACAAGCCAAGGAGAAGTGGTTGGGGCTAAAAGAGATTTCTAACAAGTGGTTCCATTGACAAGGACCATTTTTTGTACCTTCCCCAAGTATCTCATTTATGTTAATCAGCCATTGGGAAGCATCTTCAAAGGGGCAAGCCCATGGCATTCAAGAAGGTGACACGGATCAATCAGAGTGCCCTAATAAGCATCATTGGAAAAAATTAGTTGTAGCTAAGGACAATGACTTCTAACAGATTTGATTCCTCTCTTTAGTGTAAAGGACCTCCCTCCTCTCTCTCTTTGCTATAAATAAGACCCTTGGGCTATTTTTATTTCATCCACAGATAGTATGGTGAAGCCCTGCTAAAATGTTTTGCCATTTTCTTGCCTTTGAGCAAATAAGCATAAATTTGTTTTCTTTCTAAGTTCTGGACATTGACTGGGCATGCAAGAGACACAGAGTGATAGCAAGTGATGTTGTATCCTTCTGTTCTTTGTCCTTCATGCTTTTGAGCAAAGAGTTGATCCAACAGGTCATGTAGAGTGCATTCTAGCTGTATGAGATTTTGCATATGTGTAACCCTTTTTTGGACTATACAGGTTGTTTTTTCAATTACTTACCTTGTGTGATCTCATTCATTTTGTCTCTACATTGCAATATTTATGTTGGAATCTTCTAGAGCTCAAATAATAAACTTGTATTATGCTATATTATGCAAACATATAGGGCATACATGTGGATAATAAATTTTGGTATATCACCATTTTAGACTAAGCTTTTCATTTCTATAAATTTCTGACCCTTTTCATCTAAACAAGCTAGTTTAATATATTTTATTGCATAAAAGCTAATACAGGGAGCTATCCATTTCAACCTAGAGGTTCATTTCCACTTATAGGCACACCCACAAGCTTGGAAATGTCCCAACATTTCCCAAATTTGGAGGAGGCTTGAACAGCTCTCTTTTAGGGTGCAAGATTTGGAGACAACAATTCTGGCACACTCGATGGGACTAAATTACTTGTTATTTTCATGTCAAGGTGAATGTTGGTCTTGACAAGTATCATTTGTATTATTAAATATAGAATTTGATGACTACAAAGGGTGAGAATCCTTAGTTCTAGACCAAATTTCCCATAGTTTACTTCATGGTACTCACTAGGCCATCTAGGATATTTGACCAAGAACCTCTAGCTAAAGCTCTTTTTGAAGAACAACATCTTGAACCATTCCTAGTGCTTAGAGATCTTGGGTAGGGTGGTTTTGAAGAGGAAGAAGAAGATGTCGAGGAAGTTGAAGAAACTAAAAATCAAGAAGTAGACAATAAAGAAGACATGGATAGGCATTAACCCTTCCTTACTTTTAATACCCAAAACCTAATAGAACTTCCTGCATATGACCCCATCGCTTTGAATGCTACCAAAAGGCTTGCTAGTTTTAATGGAGACGGTCCTATTACCCCATCTGAACATATTAGAGACATCTCTATTTTCTATAATTTCCATAATGTTACTAGGGCTAACATAGCCATTAGGCTGCTTGTTATGTTTTTAAAAGGCAAAGCACTTGACTGGTATATAATGTTAGAAGGGGGATGCATTACAAGTCAAGATGGCTTTGGAGATCTATTGGTGACAATATTTGAAAATAAGAGTGATCATGCTTCCCTAATACATTAACTAAATGTAATCATAAGAGGTTTAAATGAATCCATGGGAGATTTCAATGAGAGATTTAAAAGAACATGGTATAGGCTGCCACCAATCATGAGACCTCCTAGATTTGTGTTCCCAACTTACCTTAAAGGGATTGGTGCTGATATTATTGTTATGTTGTAGTCACTGAGAGGATTCACTCTTTTAGGTGCATATGAGCTAGCAATTGAGGCTTAGAATAGCTTAATTTAGGCTGGAAAACTTCCTCCTAGAGTTTCCATGCCTTTGATGTCCCACACTTCAATTGAAGATCTAAGCATGTCACAAGTTCCTAATGCTAATGTGAAGCCAAGATCCTTTCTGAAGAAGGTGGATAATGTTGTGGACAAGGATGAATAAATTAGATCATTGAGATCTTAGCACAAGCAAGCTCAATATCAGGGAAGTGCTCCTTCTAATGCATAATACTATCATCAACAAGGATATAGAGATCCATCCAAATACAATTATCAAGGGAGAGGAAAAAATCAACAAGGTTACAATAGATAGCTCAATTCATATAATCCAAATTCTACTCCTTTCGTAAAGGTTGTTCTAGTACATGCAAATCTAGTGCAAGGAGAGGATCATTTGGACCAATGGGGGTAGCCTTAAGGTTGATTTATACATGATGATAGAGGAACTAGACATGCTTTGACAACACAAGAGGAAACTACTCCCTACATGACAACAGAAGAAGCATGTCCCAACCAAAGGGATACTCATGGAGAAGGTAGCATCCCAAGTGTGGGAATGATGAATTTCCAAGTAAAAGATGAATTTGTGTTGACTCAAGGCATGTCAGTTATAGCCAATACAAGAGCTAAGAAGAGAACATTACGAGAAGGCCAAGAACCATGGGTAGCTCTAAGTGATGCCTCTCCAAGGCCACCAAGTGTCAATCAAATTGTTGCACCTATTGCAAGTCATGTTCCCCAACAAAATTAAAATGTAAGTGGGGCTGCCAAGATTGAAATGCAATAGACTCAAGCTCCCTCATTACCATCAAAAATTATAGAGAAGTTGAATGATCCCTCTCTCAACATTGTTGATTCATTGAAGAGCACCAAGGCAAGTATATCCCTTTGGGAAGTCATGCATATACTCGATCAAAAAGAGCTTTTGCAAGAGTAGCTGGCAAGCATTCATGTGACTCCTCAAGTTTCAAATCACAATGGTCTAGCTCTCACAAATTATCGAAATCATCTTTTGGATCCCTCAACCAAGATTGAAAAGCCTCCACCTTTCTACCTCACACTCACTATGGGAGACAAGTTAGTCTGTAATTGTATTGTGGATAGTGGAGCAAGCACTACCATCATGCCTAAAGTAGTGGCTGATAAGCTGGGTTTGAACTATGAGCCACATAGCAAGGACATGTTACAGCTGGATGGGAATCCAACCAAGATGGTAGGATTGGTCAAAGGTCTGAAATTATTTTTACATGGTTGCCCAAGCTTCCCTATCATGCAAGACATTGTGGTGGTGGACCTTCCAACACACTTTGTTATATACTTGTCAAGGGACTTCACAGCCAAGATAGGAGTTTACCTTTCTACTGATTGGTCTTTTCTAGATTTCAGAACAAGGTATAGGACCAAGGAACTATAAGGACTCAGCCCTTAGCAAGGTTCCACATTGAGCCATACTTAGAGACAATGTCAAATTAGAATTTTCTAATCAGCAAGGAAGAGGAAATGGTCATTGATGGTGAAACATCTTCCCCTCCTGAAGGTATTTCTAATCTTTATCTTGACAAGTATAGCACTGAAACACATGGCCTTAATCCTTACACTTTCATTGAGGAGACTGATTTGGGAGTTTATTGTATGCATGAAGAGAATGTTCCAATTCCTTCACTCACCAATGAGGATCATGAACTTGATGGCATGTGGGAAATGTTCTTTGGTGGTTCAAAGAATAAAGTAGGTGTAAGAGCTGGTGTCATTTAATTTTTTCCATCAAAGAATTGTTACTACTCCTCTTATAGGTTTCACTTTAGTTGCACTTGCAACATGGTAGAATATGAAGGCCTAGTTCATGGTCTCCAATGGGCAAAGAGGAGAGGAATCAAGAATTTAAAAGTCTATGGAGATAGTGAGCTAGTCATTCATCAAGTAAGAAGTCAAGCTACAACCAAGAACCCCTTGATTAATTCCTACAAGCATAGGGTATGGGATCTGCTTCAAGACTTTGATACCTTCAACATACGGCCCATACCAAGAGACTTGAACAAACATGTTGATAGATTGGCTACAATAAGAGCACATTTTGACTCAGTTGATGATGTAGCTGTAGAGTAAAAATTACTCTACATTTCATTCTATTTTTTCAATTACGCGCTACAAATTTTTGTTCCCACATACTTTGGTCTGAGATGGCAGAGTTTTGAAACAGAGCGTAGGTGCTAATTTTCCTTTTGATTCATTTCATCTAAGTGTTGAAGTCAAGTAGAAGCTACCAAGTGTCATCATTCGAGGCACCTTTCATGTTTTCTATGAGTTGGTCAGAACGTGCCATGTATCTCATAGCGACTCAGTAGAATGCACCAAGTGTTGGCATCCATGGTTCATATCAGCACCCACGTTTCATCTCTTTTCAGTGAAAGGCTTTAATAAGCTAAGTATTAGGATCAGGCAGAAAGTGCCAAGTGGCAATCATGGAGGGTCTCAATTTTGCTTTTCTAAAAGTGATGAAAGATGCCACATATCCCAGCAAAAGAGAGCAAAAGCCACCATGTGTCGAGATCTGAATTATCTTCATTTTGCTTCACTGATATAGCAAAGACTGTAGTGGGTCTCAAGTGTTGTTTCTGAAGCAAGCAAAAGCCACTAGGTGTCGTTGTCTGTGTAAATGTGAAAGTTTCTATGATATAAAAAGAGTAAAGCAGAGACTGCCATGTGTCACCTTTTGCAAGTTTCTAAAAAGGTAACTAAAAGAAGTGGAGACCACCACGTAACCCCAAATAAGTAAAGCAGAGACTGCCATTTGTCACCTTTTGCAAGTTTCTAAAAAGGAGTATAGGTAAAGCGGAGAGCGATGTGTGTCCTTGATAAAGTAGTGAAACCCGCCAAGTGTCATTTTATAGTGTCTCTTAAGTAATAAGAAGGTTTTCAAAGAATTGGCTGAGTGTTATCTAGCGTTTAAGAGAAGGGAGCATCTTGCAATCTGTTTCAGCTAATGAACTGCCAAAAGACAAAACATTTCAAAATCTATAAAATATCTTCTGTTAGACACTTCCGGTTCGGTTAGATTTCAGTTGGGCCATTAGATTGGGAACAAGCAAACAATCCAGAGTGAATCCAAGGATATAAATAAGGGTGCAGAGATCACCATAAGGGGAGGGGGAGGATACCAGAGAGAATTTTAGGAGAGAATTATTGTTAAGAGTTTGGACTTTCTAGAGCTGTGACTAGGAATATCATTTGCTTTTGTTTTATCTTCTTAAGTTGGAAGGTTTATGTAACTGTGCGTGTTTTTGTGCCTCTTATGTGACTGGAGAATTAATGAGAAGATTGAATCCTATACCTTTGTTGATATTTTCTGTCATTGCAAAAGTAGTCTAGGCTGTGTTGTCAAGAGTTTAGACTTTCTAGAGCTGTGATTAGGAATGTCATTTGCCTTTGTCTCATTTTCTTGAGTTGAAAAGTTTATATAACTGTGCATGTTTTTGTGCCTCTTATGTGACTGGAAAATTCAAATAAGAAGATTAAACCCTGTGCCTTTGTTGATATTTTCTATATCACTGCAAAAGTAGTCTATGTTGTGAGCCTCTGTTTCTATTGTTTCCATCTTTTACATTGATCATGCACTTGTTTGCTCCTAAATGTAAATGAATCTTACATATAATCTCACTGTGCTCAGGATTAAGGTCAAATTACATTCAGGTGCATCGCCATAGTTAGATTTTATTTCTTGCATCTGTGTTTTTGTTAAAATTCCTATCCCTTTTCCCAGTATACACTTGATATGAAGAAGAACTAGCTTCTCAAAAATTTGGAGGTTGTTTCAAGTCGCAAGTCCCACATCTTGAAACTTCCCATTATTGGTGTTAGAACAAGCGCAATTTTAAATCGTCAACATTTTTTGGCATGCCCAGTGGGACGAATCTTTCAAGGAGTTAAAGAATTTTTTGTGTTCTTCAGCCAACCAGCGTTTGGAGGTTTTTATTTTATCAACACCAATGGAAACTCTGAGTTGAATCAGCCAGTTCAGCAGTCCTGGTATCATCAAGAAATCACCATTCGGTATGTACAATTTCGTTACTCAGAACTATGGGTCTTATGCTCCTTCATATATTTTTGATCAACCTAATCTCTTTGTCAATCAACCCATTTCCACCTTCAAACAAGCACTGCTAGGATATAAAAAGAATGTAGTAGAGCTTGACGCCAGAAGGGGATGTGGCCAAGAAATCCCTGATCATATCATCCATCAAGTGAGAAATGCACTAGATCTGGTTAAGAGTGAATGGGCTCCCATTGAAAGAGCCAATTGGCAAAGGCCTACAAATGAGATGTTGGATGTGTGTGGCTTGATTGCATTTTTAGAAGAGAAGCTAAGTATTCATGAGAGACAGCCTTACCAAGTCTATCAACCTGCATATCCACTGCCACAAGTTTCATATCAGATATACACAGCCCCTGCTCATGAGCCAAGTCAAACCTATCAAGGTTCTTTCCTCAATAATGTCGAGTCTATGTTGGTAGCAAGGGAAGTGGAATCTAAACCCTCACTTCCCCCTCAAGTCCCTCCCACCTTTCCTCAAGAAGCTTCTTGTTTTTCATCGTAGCCTTCATGCACTCTCCACTTCTATGATGATTCTTATGAGCTCCAAGAAAGACTCTTTCAAGAAAATCTAGCTAAGCAAGTTGAGGAATTAGAGGCAAAGATGAGATTGCTTAGAGAAAGAGAGATAGAGCTTTCAGACCTTAGAGAGTAGCCTATGCTGAAAAATAACTCTTCTACCAATCCTCAGATCTCTCAACATGATGTCCAAATTATGAGTTGGAAGAAGGAAAATCATGAACCAGCTAGGGATCTTGAAGAAGATAAAGTTGCTACCTCTTCCCAAGGGAAAATTTCTGGTCACAAGGTCATGAGTTGGAAACAAACAATGGAATCATGGGGCAGAAAGAAGGAGGTGAAAGGTTTTGCTCAAAGCCTTGAAGAGGTTGAGGCTTCTCTCACTCATGATGATGATCAAGCAGAAGATCCTACATTTGAACACACCCCATCTACATCCCTCCAAGAGAGCTATCAAGATACATCTGATATAAATGAAGTGATGTACAAATGGAAAGAAGAGAATCATTCGACTCTAGATCAAGAATTATCTCCTCTTTCGCATATGTATAACCATTAGTCTTCTTCTTTATCCCTTTTCAAAGAGGAATATATTTTGGAGGAAGCAAGTAAAGAGGAGTATACTCAGTTCATGGCTAGTCAAGAAAATTTCATGAGTGCAAATGAGGAGGAAATCACCACAGGTACATTCTTTGATGAACAAGAGGACAACTCACAAGCTTTTGCCTTAATCTCTGATGAGGAAGAGATAATTTTTGACTTTCTTCTCACATTGCAAGAAGATATGGAGGAGCATGGACACTTCCTTGATCAAGTCATTGGGTCAGGTTACACTCTTCTTCAAGGAGGCTATGAGCTGGCCAGATGTGGAGAAGACAACATTGAGACTCAAATAAGTATGCAGAGGGGATGCAAGTTTTTAGACTTATCCTTTCAAGAGGTTGAAGTCATCAAGGAGGATGATCATGCAATGGAACTTGAGAATGACGCAGAAGGAGATAATCCAATCAATAAGGTATATCCAAGGGCTTATGGTGATGAGCCAACAGCCATCAATTTCTTGATGAGACACGCTAGTATGAAGAACCAGCATTTGATAGGCTTTCAAGAACAAGAAGAGTATGTATATAGTGGAAGCATGTTTGACTCTGATTCACTCAGATGTAGGCTAATCAAGGTGGCAAGCAGGAAGAGCAAGTCACCAGAGCTCCATCCCATTCAGCCATTTGTCTGGCACCATAAGTCTTCTCTCCATGAAGGAAACTTTAAAAAATTTCCTTTTGATCCAAGAGGGAGACAAATATACCTAGTTAGCTGTATATAGTAGTTTGCTTTCAGTTTTGTTGCTCTGTTTTCCCATTTTTTCTTTCCCACTCTCTCTTTTAAATAAGTGTTCTTTAAGCACGTGGCCATGGCTCAGAATCTTTTCAACATTTTCAAGACTCTCGACACATTAAGTCTCTCTCAAATCTCCATAATTCCCCAGATGTGTCTAATTTGTCAGTGCCAGAAGTGGAAGGTGCTTTGATCCAGCTTGAATTCCAATTAAAGGTTGCAGTTCATATTTCACAGAGTTTTTTGTAGAAGGACATCAGTAACCTTGATTTAGCTTTCTAGGAGTTGCAAAATAAGCAAGGGCTAGTTGATGCTGAATGGTCTATTTATCAGAGGGCCTTACTAAAGTTGTGATTATTGCCACATTTTTATATGCAGGAAATTGTGGTTTCTTTTTTAGCAGGCTCAAAAGTCCTTGGGGTCGCCAATAACTGTAGAGTAAAAATTACTCTACATTTCATTCTATTTTTTCAGTTGCGTGCTACAAATTTTTGTTCCCACATACTTCGGTCTGAGATGGCAGAGTTTTGAAATAGAGCGCAGGCGCTAATTTTCCTTTTGATTCATTTTATCTAAGTGTCGAAGTCAAGCAGAAGCTACCAAGTGTCGTCATCTGAGGCACCTTTCATGTTTTCTATGAGTTGGTCAGAACGTGCCATGTATCTCATAGCGACTCAGCATAATGCACCAATTGTCGGCATCCACGGTTCATATCGGCACCCACATTTCATCTCTTTTCAGCGAAAGGCTTTAATAAGCTAAGTATCAGGATCAGGCGAAAAGTGCCAAGTGGCAATTGTGAAGGGTCTCAAATTTGCTTTTATAAAAGTGATGAAAGACGCCACATATCCTAGCAGAAGAGAGCAAAAGCCACCATGTGTCGAGATCTGAATTATCTTCATTTTGCTTCACCGATATAGCAAAGACTTTGGTGGGTCTCAAGTTTTGTTTCTGAAGCAAGCGAAAGCTGCTAGGTGTCATTGTCCATGTAAATGTGAAATGAGCCCTGGTTGTTTCTATGATATACATAGAGTAAAGCGGAGACTGCCATGTGTCACCTTTCGTAGGTTTCTAAAAACGTAACTAAAAGAAGCGGAGACCACCACATAACCCCAAATAAGTAAAGTAGAGATTGCCACGTATCTTTTGATGAAGCAACGGAGATTGCCACCTATCCCTGTGCCCTTTTAAAGTTACTCAGGTAAAAAATGTTGTGGGTCTTATTTATGTTAAGTTGTTAAAAGTTTAAGGAAGCAGATTGTGACAGGTGTCAAAAGTGGAACACTCATAAGCAAAGACTCAAAAGGAGTATAGGTAAAGTGGAGAGCATTGTGTGTCCTTGATAAAGTAGCGAAACCTGCCAAGTGTCATTTTTTGGTGTCTCTTAAGTAACAAGAAGGTTTTCAAAGAATTGGCTAAGTGTTATCTAGCATTTAAGAGAAGGGAGTGTCCTGCAATTTGTTTCAGCCAATGAACTGCCAAAAGACAAAGCGTTTTAGAATCTATAAAATATCTTTTGTTAGACACTTCCGGTTTGGTTAGATTTCAGTCGGGCCATTAGATTGGGAACAAGCAGACAATTCAGAGTGAATCTAAGGCTATAAATAAGGGTGCATAGATCACCATAAGGGGAGGGAGAGGATACCAGAGAGAATTTTAGGAGAGAATTATTGTTAAGAGTTTAGACTTTCTAGAGCTGTGACTAGGAATATCATTTGCTTTTGTTCTATCTTCTTAAGTTGGAAAGTTTATGTAACTATGCGTGTTTCTGTGCCTCTTATGTGACTGGAGAATTAATGAGAAGATTGAATCCTATACCTTTGTTGATATTTTCTATGTCATTGCAAAAGTAGTCTAGGCTGTGTTGTCAAGAGTTTAGACTTTCTAGAGCTGTGATTAGGAATGTCATTTGCCTTTGTCTCATTTTCTTGAGTTGAAAAGTTTATATAACTGTGCGTGTTTCTGTGCCTCTTATGTGACTGAAAAATTCAAATAAGAAGATTGAACCATGTGCCTTTGTTGACATTTTTTGTATCACTACAAAAGTAGTCTATGATGTGAGCCTCTGTTTCTATTGTTTCCATCTTTTACATTGATCATGCACTTGTTTGCTCTTAAATGTAAATGAATCTTACATATAGTCTCACTGTGCTCAGGATTAAGGTCAAATTACATTTAGGCGCATCACCATAGTTAGATTTTCTTTCTTGCATTTGTGTTTCTGTTAAAATTCCTGTCCCTTTTCCCAGTATACACTTGATATAAAGAAGAACCAGCGTCTCAAAAATCTGGAGGTTGTTTCAAGTCGCAAGTCCCACATCTTGAAACTTCCCATTGTTGGTGTTAGACAAGCGCAATTTTAAATCATCAACAGTAGCAAAGGAGAAGGATCAATCTCATATCAAGATTATTATGAGACCTTCCATTCCGGATAATGAAGTGTCATGACAAGTGTTTGAAAGTGATGAACACATTGCACACTTCTTGCAAAATGAGGCAGGCTTCTCCTCAAGAAATCAAAAAAGGTTACATGATCATTATGAAGAGAAAATTATGCAGCTGAAGACAAATAAAATACCCAAGGGGCTGATTACCTTTGAGAGTGTCTTCAATGAGGATGATCAAAAGAAGAATCAAAGAATGAGCATGTCAACAAAGGAGGAAAACTATGAGAGAGTTCTGATTTTCAAAGATAAACTTTTGAAGATTGGCAAGGTATGTTCTCAACTGGAAAGGTAAGTTTTTATTGCATTATGCAAAGAGTTTCATAACATCTTTGCTTGGGAGTACAAGGACTTGAAAGGGTTTGATCCAAGTCTAACCCATCACACCATTGAGTTGGAGCTTGGAGCTAAATAGGTAAGACAAATTTAAAGGCCTATAAATCCCAAGATAGAAGAATTCATGAAGAAAGAGTTGACCAAGTTAATTGAGTCTAGGATTATCTTTCCTATCAAGCACTCAACTTGGGTAGCTAACCTTGTGCCAGTTCGAAAGAAGAATGGAGAAATCAAACTTTGTGTGGATTTTTGTGATCTAAATAGAGTGTCTCTCAAGGATCATTATCCACTCCCTTCTATGGAACAAATTCTACAAGTTGTTTCAGGTTCTCAACGTTTCTCACTTCTTGATGGTTATTCAGGTTATGATCAAATATTGGTAAATGAAGAGGATCAATTCAAGACAACCTTCACCACCAAGTAGGGGACCTTTGCCTACAAGAAGATGCCATTTAGTTTATCCAATGTTGGAGCTACATTTCAAAGAGAAATGGACATGGCTTTCAAAGGTTTGATCAATAAGTTTTTGCTTGTTTACCTTGATGATATAACCATTTTTTCAAAGGATGTTGTTGATCATATAGGACATCTAAGGCAAGTGTTTGAGAAATGTAGGGAGTATGTCATATCCCTCAATCCAAAGAAGTATATCTTTGTTGTCCACGAAGGTAAGCTTTTGGGTCATGTTGTTTCAAAAGAAGGCTTATCTATTGATCTCGAAAGGATCAAAGTTATTCTAGGTTTGTCCTTGCTTCAACACAAGAAGGGGATACAAAGCTTCTTGGGAAAAATAAACTTTGTAAGGAGGTTATCCCAAACTTTGCAACTATGGTAAAGCCTATCACAACCATGTTAAAAAAGAACCAAGTTTTTACTTGGATAAAGGAAGGTGGGAGCAGTTTTGAAGCAATCAAGAAAGCAATTGTAGAATCTCTTACTCTCTTAAATCCAAATTTTGCTAAAGATTTCATACTCTAGACTTTTGAGAACCTTGACACAATCTCAGTTATGCTTATGCAAAAGAATGATGAAGATGTTGAGCAGCCAATTGCTTTCTTCAACCAAGGATTAGAAGACTATGAATTAAGATATTCCTTTGCGGAGAAGCAAGCCCTAATCATCATTAGAGGATTAAAAAAATTTAGGCATATTGTTTCCAACAACAAGATTCATTGCATGGTTTACCATCCTAGCACCAAGGAGTTCCTCCTAAGCAAGGATCTCAATTAAAAGAGAGTTGGATGGACCACGAAAGTGATGGAATATGACATTGGCATTAAGGTAACCAGCTTGGTAAGAGGAAGAGGTTTGTGTGAGCACTTAGCATCTGACTTTCAAGAGCCAAAAGATCAAGCCTTGGTCAATCAAGTTCAAGCCCAGCCAGCTGATCAAATGCAAAATCAAAGTTGGACACAAGAAATCATTGGTTTTCTTCAAAATGATGAGTGTCCCAATGGCTTGAAAAAATCTCAGAGGAGGTATTTTAGGCTGCAACCTATTCTGTATTGTATTGTGGATGGCATTCTCTTTTAAAAATATGTGAACAATGTATTGTTAAGATGCATTAACAATGATCGATTTGATATGTTGTTGGAAAAGTTCTATAATGGAGCAAATGGTGGTCACTTCTCTCCTATAACAACAACTGCAAAGATAATGAGAGCTGGTTACTATTGGCCTAGTCTTTTAAGAACTATTATCATTGGGTTAAGGTTTGTCCTCAATGTGCTTTCTTTATTAGCAAACAAAAACTTGCACCTCTTCCATTGAATCATATTCAAGTGGACCAGCCTTTCATACAATGGTGCCTTGACTTTATTGGCATGATCGATCCTCCATCAAGTGTTGGACACAAATGGATTTTGACTGATATGGACTATTTCACAAGGTGGGTAGAGGCTGTTGCATTGAAGGAGGCAAACAAAAATACTATCTTAGATTTCTATGATAGCATTGTGACAAGGTTTAGAGCTCCTCATGTCATCATCTTGGATAATGCTTGCCTTCATAAGTGCTAAAACTTTTGATTGGGCAGCAAAGAGTGGGGTTCATTTGAGTACTTCATCCAACTACTACCGTCAAGGTAATGGATTGGTTGAGTCTACCAACAAGAACCTCATCAAGATCATCAAGAGGACGTTAGAAACTAATCAAAGAGCATGGCATAGCAAGCTGAAGACAACCTTATAGGAAGATAGAAACACTCCCAAGAAGTCAATTAGTAATTCTCCCTTTGTTCTTGTTTATGGGAGAGAAGCTAGGTTGTCCATATCATAAGAACTCCCTACCTTAGAACTTGCACAATAGCTGGAATTACTTGAAAACACTCCTATGGAGGTTAGATTGACGGAATTAATGCAGTTATAGGAGGCAAGAGATGATGCACACAAAGCTTTGGAACACCATCAAGTTCTCATGAAGAAATCCTTTGACAAAAAGACAAGGGCAAGAGTGTTCAAAGAAGGTGACTTAGTCTTAAAATGGGATGAAGATAGAGCAAAACCAGACAGACATACAAAGTTTGATACATTGTGGAGTGGTCCTTACATCATTAGCAAGTGCAAGCAAAGAAACTTCTTTCGGCTGTCCAAGATGGATGGAGAAGAGATGCCTATTCCGGTGAATGGGATCCACTTAAAGTCTTGCTTCTAGACCTTGATGGCCATGTCTTGTAAATACTTGTTGTGTGTTTTTTTTGTTGTCTTTGTTTTCCCTAAGTGCTTTGTAGCACAAGTGTTTCCCTTTCAGGTGTTTTCTTTCCTTGTGTTTGCTTTGTTGTATTTTTCCTGTATTTGCTCTCAACCATGGGCTTGTTCCTTTTGGCTTTTGTTTGCCTTGCGTGACTCCATGCCCAAAGGAAGGATATAGGCAGTTGGTCTTGGACATAGCAGGTATGTCTCCCCTAAAAATTTCTAGAATGTTTCCCCTTTTTTTGCATAGCCAGTTTGTGTTTCCTCTTCAACTAATTTTCATTCTTCCTTGCTCGTTTTCTGTGTTTAGGCCTTTGTTGTTTTGGTCTTTCCTTGTTTTGCTTTCCCTTTGTTGTTTTTCTCCTTGGCTTTGTTTTGCCTTAGCCCTTTTTTTTGTCTTAGCCCTAAAGCGCCCTTCGAAAAAAGTTTTGAAGGGCCACTTCCCTTCAAAGTGTCCTTTAGAATTTTCTGAAGGCACTTCACTTGCCTTGTTTTCCCCCAAGTGTCCCTTCGAAATTTTTTCTAAGGGCACTTTTTGCCCAAGTTACCCTTCGAAATTTTTTCGAAGGGCATTTTTTGCCCAAGTTACCCTTCGGATTTTTTTCGAAGGGCTTTTTCCCCAAATGTTGCCCTTCAAAAAAGTTTCGAAGGGCCATTTCCTTTGGAAATGCACTTTGGATTTTTTCGAAGGGGCCTTTTGTCCCTTCCCAGGTGTCCTTTAAAACTTTTTTAAGGACACTTTCCTACAGGTGTCCTTCGGGAAAAGTACCTGAAGGAACATGTTGCCCTTTGCCAAAAAGCCTGAAAGCAAAATTCCTGAAGGAATTCCTTTGGACTTTTGTTCAAAGGAATTACTTTGGGAAAATTGTCAAGCCATTGCCCGAGCATAAACCTGACTAGATTGCCCATGATGTGCCACATGATGTCAAGTTTAAAGCAACAAACTAGTTGTTGGGTTAAAGCATGACGTGCCACAAGACGTCAAGTTTAAAGCAACAAACTAGCTATTGGGTCAATGCATGACGTGCTGCAAGACGTCAAGTTTAAAGCAATAAACTAGCCATTGGGTCAATGCATGACATGCCGCAAGACGTCAAGTTTAAGGTGGACAACTAGTCATTGGGGCCATGGTTCATGACGTGTTGAAAGACGTCCATGCTAATTAGGTTTCCCAACATGCTTGACTTATGAATTTTATTAGTAAAAGAGCTTGGAAAACCTGAAAGGGTCTTGGCAGTGCAAACCAAGTTTCCCAAGGTACTTTGCTTATAAAGTCTTATAAGTAATGTAGGCAAGAAAACCCGAATGGGTCTGCAAGTGTAAATTGGGTTTAAGCAAGTGCTTTGCTTATAAAGTTTTATAAGTGAATTCATTCAAAAAACTCGAAAGGGTCTAGACAGAAGCAAATTGGATTTTTGGAACTGCTTAGCTTATAAGCTTGATCTAATGACAGATCGATGGTGCAGAGCCATAATCCGAGTCATTCCTTGAGGACCAATCAAAAGGGAAAGATAAAACAAACTGAATGAAAGCGACCTTTTCCACACTATTGCACAAATTGACAAGCCAAAGAGAAGCTGTTGGCGCTGAAAGAGATTTCTAGCAGGGGGCTCCATTGACAAAGACCATTTTTTGCGCCTTCCCCAAGTATCCCATTTCTGTTAAGCAACCGTTGGGAAGCATCTTTAGAGGGGTAAGGCCATGGCGTTCAAGAAGGTGACACGGATCAATCAGAGTGCCCTGATAAGCATCATTGGCAAAAATCAATTGCAACGGAGGACAATGGCTTCCAACAGATTTGATTCCTCTCTCTCTCTCTCTCTCTCTCTCTCTCTCTCTCTCTCTCTCTCTCTCTCTCTCTCTCTCTCTCTCTCTCTCTCTCTCTGCTATAAATAAGACCCTTGGGCTATTTTTATTTCATCCACAAATAGTACGACGAAGCCCTTCTGGAATGTTTTGCCATTTTCTTGCCTTTGAGCAAAGAAGCATAAGTATGTTCTCTTTCTAAGTTTTGGACATTGCTTGGGCATGCAAGAGACACAGAGTGGCAGCAAGTGATGTTTTATCATTCTGTTATATGTCCTTCATGCTTTTGAGCAAAGAGTTGATCCAACAGGTCATGTAGAGTGCATTCTAGCTATATGAGATTTTGCATATGTGTAACCCTTTTCTGGGCTATATAGGTTATTTTTTCAGTTACTTAACTTGTGTGATCTCATTCATTTTGACTCTACATTGAAATATTTATGTTGGAATCTTCTAGAGCTTGAAGAATAGGCTTGTATTCTACTGTATTGTGCAAATGTATAGGGCATACATGTGGATAATAACTTTTGGTGTATCACCATTTTAGACTAGGCTTTTCATTTCTACAAATTTCTGACCCTTTTCATCCAAACAAGTTAGTTCAGTAGATTTTATTGCACAAAAGCTAATACAGGGAGCTAGCCCTTTCAACTTAGAGGTTCATTTCCACTTATAGACACACCCACAGAGCTGGAAATGTCCCAACGTTGCCCAAATTTGGAGGAACCCTAAACAACGCTCTTCTACGGTGCAAGATTTGGAGACAACAACAAGCATTTGGAAAAATCAAATAATCATTGCAACATCAAAATTTAAGTTAGTGATACATTGCATCGATTTTTATTGCTAATGAATTATTATAATAATTAGAGTGTGGCTTTTAATATTGTAAATTGTTAAGAGTCTTTACAAATATCAAGATAACTCAATTATTCACAAATATAATGTAAACCCATATATATATATATATATATATATATATATATATATAATTGCACAATTAAAATAAGAAGAAATCAATTTTTCCTATCTCAAAACAATTTTACATATTTGACACTTCTTAGATTCTGAAACGTGGAATATGACAGTTTAGACAATCTCCTCCATTCATAAGGGGTTCCTGGTTGAACGGAGGTTTGTGAATTGAAAAATCTTTCGGTATGAATATGACATGAATCATGTTTCATGTGCAAAATTGACTTATGTGCTAGAGCCCGGATCTCTGCCCTGCTGTTGTTGATGGAGAATGAATATATACACATAATATCATATAAAAAACGAATCTATCAGGGGACCCACCATACGAACTTGAAAGTCAAAGCAGAGAGGCTAGGCTAGAATGTTGTTTCCGTTTATTGGCAATTTCGTGTTTTAATATTACAATGATTAAAGAGATAAAAAAGAAAAAGGAGTGAATAATTGCAGTTGCATGTGTGGAACGTAACATCGGACATAATCAAACCCATTTATTTGATTTTGCAAATGTCAAAAGCCTTCGTATTTTTTATGAATTTGTTAACGCGCGTTGATTGGTCAAAATATTTTTCAAAACTTTTAGGTCAAGATTCGCAAACCCTAAAAAATAATGGACGCTGTGTTAGACGGCACCGGCTTTTGAATCAGCTGGCGTAACCATCCCACACTTTTATAACAAAATCTAGGGAGGATTTTTCCATTGACATTTGACAAGAAATATCACTTTACTGTCGGTGAATATTCAGCTGACGACCGACATCTCGATACGGAGCTCACAAAGTCTAACAAAAGTTGAGAGTTGAGATTATACTAAATTTATTTTTGGAGCCCACGCTGACACGGCGGTCCGTGTCAATCTGTTGTTGTTGATTTATTCACAAAATCATATATGCTTGAATTGACCCCTTCAATATATATTAGACATATCTAATAAACCAGGGATTATGGATAGGTACCTTTTTATAATATATATATATATATTTATTTATTTTTTAATATAGATTTTGAGTTTTTTTTAAAAATTGGTCGGACTTATGAATCGATATTAGGTTATAACAAGGTGGCCAATATCTGTAACAAATTAAAATATCGATAAGACAAGAATCACGATAAAGAAGATATCACATTAAAGGGACAAATAATAACAAAGTCATATTGGTGAATCAAAAAATAACAATTACTCTTAAAGCAGAGTTGATTCTGTAAATCTTCAATGAGGTTGCAACAGAGCAAAACCCAGGTAGAAGAAGCCCAAATAGGAATGCCTCAGTTCTCATCCACAAGCAAGGGCATGTCTTCTTTCTCGCCTAGTGAGGAGGTCTTTCATTGTCTACTGAGATCCATTTCACACCAAATCTTCTACCTCCAACTATAGCTTTTCTGCCTCAGATCTTTTGTCTTTCTTCTTCATATGGTGCCAACATCGAATTTGAGTTTGTCGAGTTGCAAAGGAAGGGAAAATACAACACGAATAGATGGAGTTGGGGGTGGTGAAAGGGAAAATACAACACAAATAGAGGGAGTTGGGGGCGGTGAAAGGGAAAAGTAGTCCGCAAAGGGGGAGTTGTTTGCATAAGGAGGGAAGGCTCCACAATGGAAGGAGGCGAAGTGGAAGGTGTTGAAGTCTGGTATAAACCCTGTGGTTCCATCCCTAGAAGTCAAGGGAAGGAGGACCCTCATTCTTCTTCCAACCCTGGGGAGAAAAGGAGGAGGAGGTAGAATGATTCACATAGGAGCACGTCACTGCCTTATGTTCCAAGTGATTACACCAAAAACATAAAAAAGGGAGACCTTTGTAATTGAAAAACTGATTCCACTTACCTCGAGAGGAAAGCAAAAACACTGGATGAAAGAGATGCTTGGACAAATCTAAAAAAACATAAACTCTACCAAATTTACCGTCCAACAAATCTTCATCAATTCTTAAAAAAAAACCCACTTTATTAATCAAAAACTAAAAAAAGATTATAAATTATTTTATATATTGTAATAATATTCACATATTTTAAAATATAATGTATTATAACTCACCAAAATTTAATTTTATGATACATGAATGAAACCCTAAAAATAAAGTGCATCACCCTTTCCCCCTGTGTGTGTACTCCCAAGTTGTCATTTGCGTGGAAAATTAGAGTATTGTTTGGTACCGTGTACTCGCCATTTGTGAGCACCGTGCAAAAGCAGCTTTTAAAAGAAAGCAGAATTCTAGAAGGAAACGGGCACCTAACGTGTGTTGGCGGAAGAGCCCCCCATGTCACGGAATCCCCACTTGTTAAGAGTGCCCATACGAAATGGACCTCTTTTATATAGTCTTGACTTTGACTGGACATGTATTTTTGTGGTTTGGAATAGTTGCGAGTCTTGGAAATACCCAATGGCCAATGGTGGAGAGTGAGAATCCCACCTTTTTGAACTTTCTGTTTGCCCTTTGCATTCCGTAGCCCATGTGGGTATCCAATACGATTTTGGGTAATTTTCCCCTTTTATCCTTCAAAAGTGGAAAAACTGATAAGGTTAGTGACGCAAATGTTATCTCATTTTATTTGGTTATTAAAACATACTATTATAAATGAAATAATAATTTAAATAAAGTATTAATATCAGTCAAGTAATGATAATAAAATAATATTATAATTAAAATATGTATATATTAAAATTAGGTATAAGCCTTCATTTCAGAAATAGGAGGCAAATGATCATTATTAGGTGGCAGAGCATTTTAAGATGAAGGTTCTACTTAGAGAGGATCCAAAGCTACACAACCATCTATGAAGTTTGGAGGAGCCAAAGAAACAATAATATGCTATCTAGCATAAGGCTATACTACAGTAGCAGAAGGTCCAACTAGGGACCCCACTGAGAAGGACTAGCAACATATTTCCCACATGGTGATGGTGGACTCCAACCCCCCGATTTAGGGGGAGGGGAGAAATGGTTGCGGTTGCCAGATCGAATTTATCTTTATTTAGGCACTAGAGGTTCCAGGGCTTGTGGTGGATTATCTAGGGGGACACAACTCATAATATGGAGCACTCCCCCAGTGATCAAGCAACTCTTGCAAATTCCTAACCTCCATGGCAACCTTCTCTGCTTAGACTTGAATTTGCATTGCATACTGAAGATAATATAAATAGTTTGTCATTAATAAGCATTTGACAAGAAGATTCCTTGTTGTTAAATAATGTAGAGTTTCTAGCTTTCCATAATTGAAACAAAATAATGACTCTGAATAAATTCCATATAAAAGCTATAGAAGTTGGCCAATTGTCAAAATCCCCAAGGAGGGCCAAATACTATGAGAAGGATTTCAGATGGTAGGGTTGAAAGAGACTGTGTATCCACTACCAAGTAAATTAGTCTCATGTCTAGAAGGTGCACTTGAAAGAATCAAGTCTACTAAAGGCTAGACACTTAGGTTGAACAATCCCAAGGTGAGAAATTCATTCCCCAAGTGGAAGGTCTTAATAAACTAGACACTGAAGGAAATGAGCTAGTTTGGGTTCAAGCTTGGCTTACCAAATTTAGCAGAGTCATGCAAGCCATGTTCTAGGTGAGGAATTGAGGCCCCCATTGCCTATTGAGTTTGCCAAGCATTGATGAAAAGGGACTCATCACCTAGTAAAAGAGGCCTAGAAAATAATTTTTGAAGTGAGTATCACAATTCCACCTCCAGTCGTTCCACCATGAGCAAAGAGGTTGCAGACCCAACTTGTGAAGTATGACATTTGGCATTAACTCCTTAATGCAGAGAATAACTAGTAAGTTAACATTACTTAATCTGAATTTTGTTTTTAGTGAGGGCCAAGGAGCCCAATCGTGAGCACAAATCAAATCCTTAATGGTTTGAATCCCTTTTTTGAAGAGTCTCAAATTTTTAATACCATGCATTTTTGCCAACAAGAGGCTAATATTAGTCACAATATGAGACCACCATAGATTGTGGTCATTGAAGGAGAGACCACTATGAAAGCCATCCCCAACCCATTTTAAATGAGGCTTAACAACCTCAAAAGCTTTCCAAATGCTTTTTATCATAAAAGAGATTTCAATTTAATGGGAGAAAAAGTGATAAATAGATTATGGAAACCAATATTTTTCCAACTTGATTTACCATAAGGAGATATAGATGTAGTACAATGACATAAAAGGAATTCCAGGACTCATTACCTCCAATGGCTTTGACCACCCATTTGGTACATATCATAATGTTATGTCTATAGACATTAATAATTCCCATGCCTCCCTTATCACATAAAAGGTAGCAAATATCCCAAGTAACTATGTAGAATCCATGTATTTACTTGGCATTAGACTAAATAAAGTCTCTAAAAATCTTGACCAGCTTGTCATATGAGGCTTTGGAGGAAGCCCAACAAGCGCAATAATAGACATGAGTAGCGGCCATTATTTTGGTGCAAACCTAGAATTTCCCCACTAAAGAGAGGGGTTTGGTGACTCAATACTCCTCCTTTTTCTCCACTCTGTTTATGACATATTGCCACAATTTTGAAGGGGAACTGTCAAAGGAAAAAAGAATGGCTAAAAACTTGAATTGTTCCCCTCTATGAATCCATTTTTACTTGTATTGGTGTAACCAATCTAGCATATGCATCATGCTCTATCTGAAGCATTGAGTCTTGCGTTGGAACTAGAAGTTAGGCAAAAAAATGTCGAGATAATGCATAGCCTCCTTGAAAGGTTTTTCTTGTTCTTCTAGAGTGAGAAAAGTGTCATATGCAAAGTAGTCATTGATGAGTTGATAGAATCAACTGGGAAGAAAAATACCCCAGATGAGACCCCACTCAGCTTTGTGAGCCAACATATATTTAAGAGCTTCAGTAGACAAGATATATAGAGCTTCGATAAGGGGGAACCTTAACATATGAAGTGATAGAGGCAAATACGATCATATTTGAAACCATTGATAGTGAGACACGTTAAGGCATCCACAAAGAGTGTTTGAACATCTAAAATGAAGAATTGACTGAAGCCAAGAACCTGGAGCATGGCCAAAATGAAAGGCCATTCAATATTATCATAAGCCTTCTCAAAATCAAGCTTGAGAAAAATGGTTCTTTAATGAGAGGTTCTGCCCCATTTCATACCTTCCCACCCAAAAATAAGGTTGTTAAGAAATATCTATTTTTGATAAAGCCAATTTGCTTAGTTTTGAAAATGGTAGGTAAGATGAGCTAGAGGTAATTAGCAATAACTTTCGTAAGGATCTTGTAAGAGATATTTAATAAGGAGATCAGATGTTGTCTAGTGATAATTTTTGGGTCACATGCTTTAGGTATGAATTTATTATTCCCTTGATTAGTGAGTGAACCCAATGATTTATTTGTAAAGCTTATTTGTAAACTTAAAATAGGACATGATTGATGAATTCCCAAATTGCTTTATAGAATTCACAAGGGAAGTTATCAATGCCTCAGGCTTTTCCATTTATCATGTAATGAAAGGTCTAAGAAAGCTCGTGAAGAGACAAAGGCACATCACATAATCTTTGGTTGGTAGGCTTGAGTTTATGAAGAACCACACCAAGGCATTCTTGCAAAGCTCAAGTCCTCTCAACTATTTCCCCTTGATATTGAAACACTAATTTATAGTTATCCATAAAAATAAAGGAGACATCAGAAGAGTAATGAGTTTCAATTGGGTTAACTTTATGGCCTTGATCTAGTCTTGAACTTGTTTGGTTTTGAGAGACTTGAAAATATCCTTGAAAGTCTTATCACCAAGTCTAAGCTAACGAAGGCGAGTGTGAAGCTGCACCCCTTTGGGTAAAATAATTATCTGCCACTTTGAGTTGATGTTTGAGAGAACAACTTGATTTTTCAACTACAATTCAAAAGGTTTGCACTCAAGAATGGGGGATATCCTCTCATATTATTTAAGCACACCTCATCCCCCTACTTTTAAACATGATCAATATGTTTGTCATAATGGTGGAAAAAGGTGGTGATAAAAATGACAACCTCATTCCACCACTCTATCCAACTGGCATTAAAATGTGGTCGAGGCACAAGATTCCAAACTTCGGCTATGATATCGATGGTGCCCTCATGGCAAAGGAGGGAGGTGTTGAGGATGAATTGATTGTGTGGCACTTTGAATTGATTGTTCCTCTAATCCACTCTCCAGGTGATTAGATTATGGTTAGAGAGAATGTATTCATAATGCACGATGATAGGTTATCCTTCGGTATTATAAAAATAAAATATATTTTACTAAGATAACATAAAATGGTCTAATATATCAATGACCCTATCACCACCAACATATAGTTGGACCACATAAACCAAGAAGTGGAAGTTATTATACAATATCATAATATAGGGTCAACTAGGCCCCACTAATTTTTTTAAAAAAAATACCATGGCTCATGTTCTCCCACATACCATCTCATCGGTAGAGCACCAACTTTGACCTTGGGACTCTCACCATATTAAAATCCCCACACACAAGCTGCATGGAAAGGGATAGGTTGTCAACTAAATATTGTTATAAAGTTTATTTTTTAATGCCATCATTAAGGGGTAGATGTCGAGAACCCATAATTAATGTCCATTAACATCAAGGAGAATCCAAATATCTTGATGTGACGGATCAACCCCCATGGCAAAAATTAAGTAAGAAAAACTTAGGGAAACTAATATACTAGCACCATCATGTTCAACATCATGTGGGATGGAAAATTGAGTATCATCATACCGAATACATTTCATTATAGTATTCAAAAGAAACCCTGAGATTTTAACTTCTTGTAGACAAACAAAATCTATAAATCCCAAGTGTTGACAAAAAAAATTCATAGAGAATTTTCAAGAGGACTCTATGAGACCTTAAACATTATAAGATAAGACATTCATTGGGAAACATCATCTATAAGGAGCTCCCCTTGTCCATCCTCACTATATTCAAGAGTTGTAAAATGTTTACGTTATTTTGGCAAAACAAAATCCCCAAGTGAAATAGAGTAACACTTATCCCCATTATCCTCTCAGGGAGAGTCACTACCACCATGAGGTGGGTTGTGTGACCGCCTAGAGAAGGAACTAGTTGTAGATTATTTCCAAATGGGAGAAGAGTTCACTTGAGGTTGTAAAACTTATGAAACATGTCCATGTGGGGCCATTGGCATGCTAATAGTCTTAGGAGGTGGGTTAAAAATATGCACCTTAGAAGAGGGTTTATAAACAGGGGGATTAACAATTGGATGGGTAGGTTTATTACCAGATGACAAATTTTTGTTGGTTATTGTCTTCCAACTGCTATTCTTATCCACCACCTTCATATTTTTAGTTTTCAGTTGTTCAAATGAAGGTTTCAACTGACCCACAAGGGGGACATCTTTGATTTGATGGTTAAGGGATTGACAATGATAGCAAGTGTTAGGAAGATTAAAATAGATATTTTTTTTCACCTAATGCTCATTTACAACTTTTATAATAATGGATTCCATTAGATCCTTGGTCAAGTTAATTTAAATGCATACTCGCCTGTTAGGTCATTCAAAATAACTTAATTAGCCCATGGCATAAGACATGCTCTATGACCTAGACAATATCCTCAAGAGATGACCATAGAGGAATAGGGAGGCTAGGGAGTTCAATCCAGACTGACACCCAAAGGGAAGCCAAGTCAGTGACCTTGAAGTCACGGATCCATTTAGATAGAATAAAAAACATGTTTTTAGGAACCAACAAATTGATTTAGCCATAATAGGTTAGACCTAGGATGAATCTTAAAAGGATTAAAGTAAAACACCTTTTGTAAGGTTTGAAGCACCACTGACATGGATGACTGAGGGCTCTTAGATGTGTCAAAACCAAGTATTGATGGATTCCTCCAAAGGGATACACCCAACAAAGTAAGCAATAAGAGATTTATTTTCATACCATTTTCAAACATTATCTACGACATCTATATTTAAACATACCTTAGGCTAAGAGGAAGAGTTAGAATTTTTAATTCATTGTAGATTTTTAGCATAAATTTCTTGGCTTGCTTGGGTGCCATCCTTCTTTCTGCATACATAAATAGTTGCAGCAGAGAGGGTAGATGCCAATATATAAAAAATGACCACCCAATAGGTGGTGCACCAAGCACAATAAATGCACAACTAGCTTTGATATTCTTGCATACATAGAATGGAATGCAGGGAAGGCAATAAATCAAATAAAAGCAAGGATGACATAAAACCCCTAAAAAAATCAATAGATTAAGTTTCCTCTCATGTATATCTCCTCCCTAAGACTTTTATGAACCACTTTTCATCACCATTTGTCATATTATTTTTGTTTATACCCTTAACTAATGTTATTTTGAATCCCTTTAGCACAACATACAACAAAAGTTACAAAACTCTTTATAATATTAGAACTATTGTTTGAAGAATAATGTGAACTCATCAACAAAGAATACATGATTCCTTATGAAAGTGGGAAGTAAAGGTTATTTTCTCTCTTTGAACCTCACATTACCTTTGCCTTGAACTAATTATTTAATGTCACCACTTATTTGAATTTTTATAAATCCTTTATTGGTTTATATATAGGATTTTTTTTATCAACTATGGAAAAGATAGGGTACAAGGAATACGAAACAATCCTTAAAGGTCTTGAATCTTTCCCATTATATAGGTTGATTAAAACATTCCAATGCATCATGGCATAAATAAATGAATATATGGAAAGTCATCAATGTACTGACATGTCTCTGAATGATAAATGCAATATGGAGCTTATATCTGATGCTCTCATGCAATTGTATACACTTTGCAATATCAACATTTTTTTATAAAGGATCACGCTACCCCTTGGATGATATTAATAGATACCGATGAAAAATTGACTAGGGACTTGCATTCAGGGAAGGCCTCTTACTTATTGTGACTTGTCAATGTTTGGTTCCAATGTGTTGCATCATAAATAGTAGTATTAGAGGCAACATATTTTAGTTGGAATGTCTTAGATAAAATAAATTGTATGAAGGTTTTTGTATCACTACTTTGTCTTAGGAAATAATACTATTTTATTTTTCAATATACATTTTTTGTTTATGATTTGAAGGTGGCATAAAGTGTCAACTTTCCACTATTAAAGTATCTACATTGTTGATATTATCCTCAATAAAGACCAAATTTGAGATTCCATTTACTTGTCTACTTTTTCAAACATTTATCTTAGTTACATGTGCAAGAGAATCATTAATTTACAAATGCTTAATTTTGGTATGTAAAGATGTGTCATGCGATTGTAAACATTTATCCACATAAACTACATGTGTTTTGAGTTGTGATGATATTCATTGGAACTTCCAATCTATTGATTTGTTAATGTGTTAAATAAGGATATTTATTTCTAAGTTGAAAACCCTTAATTTTAATACAATCAAATGGGCATATACATGGTTCTTGTGGAAGTATAAATTATACAAACTTGACCCTTTCAAATCTCTAAAATAGGTTCATGACATACACTATTATTCACCATTTTTGAAGTGTGGTTTGGAATGTTATAACATATTTTAGTAAATTCAAGAGTATATTCCTTAAACCAATATTTCAAATTTTGAGTGGATCAAACTTGCTTATAATTTATTATGTGTATAGCGATATTTAACCACATGGATATTGTTGTTTGGTAATAAATTTATTAAGTATATGCAAGAAGTTTACAATACCCCCTCCCTTCTCAAACTTATTGGTTTAACTTATTTTGGATTTATGAGATCTAAATAATTATAAAACTATTAAAATTCAAATTGTATAAGATATAACATAAACCACACAAATTTGAATGCTAATAGATATTTATTGTACTTACTAAATATATAAATGACTAAGGGAAAGATAGTTAGCTAGTATATTTTTTTGTTTTTCTCATTGCTTGTGTAGAGTTATTTTATATGATTTAAAATGGCTCTATGATTACTTGGCTTAGTAAATTGATTGTAAATTTACCAAGATGATACTGACAAAGGCCAGACACTTGTAGTGACTGAATCCATCTACTATCTACCAAAACTATCTTTGCATAATTTTATTTTCTATTCTATCAAAGATCATTTTTCCTACATATCAATATGATTTCTATACATTTATTGGTCCTCAATATTATGCGTAAATTTTTATTTTGTCTTCACTTACTTCAAATCCATAACTCTACTTTCAACACTTGATTGACCTAGAAAAAGAAGTTAGAAGGATCGATTGGACAGACCTGACCACACATTATTGAGTGGTTTAGCATTTTCTATACTCCAATACTCTAAAGAGGGCTCAAACCACACATAGTTCTCCCACCTATGTGTATATGTGATCCATAGTGTTTCACTAGGATGTAATGTATATCTTTGACTTTCAACACTTGATAAGATACAACTTTGAGCTTGCAATAGTGTTCAAACTTAGCTTTTAGACTGTTCTTTTTAGGGTTTTTCAAACTTAAATGATTCTGGATAATGCTTCAAGGATGTGTAAATATATTTCTCAATGTGCAAGTAGTTTTCAAGTAGTGACCAAGTGAATCAGACCTTAGGCTTGTCTTGTATATATAGATGAATCTTTGGGTAATTTCCCTCTATAACTAACATGTGAAACATGTAGTTCAACCCAAGGGGGTATTTTAATTTAAAAACTATATGTTTGATGATACCCTTCCAAGTGTAACATCTAACTATTGATGGCATTATCCAAGAAAGAATAAATAATGATCTAGAACATGGTGATAGTCTGCATAAGATAATAGAGCGTTCAAGCACATACTAGGGAGATTAATAAATTGGGAAGGCCAAGTACATAAATAGATGAATGGTTATGGGAAAATGTGAATAGGAGTCAAATGTGTATTCACAAGTCATGTATGTCAAAGGTAGGTCAAAATTGATGTTTTCAAGTGTTTAACACCATGTATATGTGTCTAAAAATTCCCCCATTTTAGTATAATATTAAATATGCTAGATTAAAAGGATATAGGAAATAAATTTGGTTCTTATGGTTAATCATACTTGATGCTAACATGTATGCCTTAAGTATCTAGCTTGCTCCATGTAAAAACCTATAAAGAAACATGTAGAAATTAATGTTTACTTATGATAGAAAATTTGAAAATTTCTAGATCATTGAACTATTTGAAATTTGAAAAGTTAAGAAATGAATACACTTGGGGGTATGCAAACCAATCTTCCCTCTGAATTCATTGGAGAATTACAAGGGGTGATTATGCCTTAAATACATTCCACTATTAAAACTATGGGTTGAGAATATAAATGCATCAACCCCCATTAGATACTAATAATTGCTTGCAATTTTGCATTGTAGAAACCTCAACTACACTACTAAAATTACCATCATAACTCTTTTGGTGGAACATTATATCAGGTTTGTAAATAAAGGGTGGATCCCCATATCAAGTTCGTATGTAAATTTCAAAAATATGAATCAACCACTATAAATGGATTTTATATTTAAAGTGCTTACATAGTACCATCTATCCCCATCAATAGAAATATAAAGGTGCATGCATGAATAAATTGCATTCCCCAAAATTTGATCCATTTGTACCTAAATTTTTTATACCACTCTATTGAATCTAATAAATTTTGTAAACCTGCTCAATCTAATCCATGCAATCTAATAAATATATTCAATCTGATCCATGTAATATGTCTCATCATGTCATAATATCTGTTAATTATTTATCACAATCATTTAGAATACCCCGCATATGCTCTACAGATATCTCTATCTACCAATTTATCCCAATATGAATCTCAATTTCTCCTATCTAAATCATGTATTTTGACCCAAAATATGTAATATTTATCTATGAAGGCTTGGATCTTTATGATGATCCTGAGTATGCCCCGTTTTGAGGTGAGGGATAAATCCTGTAAATCATTCATTTCAAAATAAAAGAGTTAAACACATCATGTTATATAGGAAATATTTAAGCATGTAAAACATGTTTGCATGAAAATATTATGTCATCATATAAAGACTTGATTAATCATGCAAGTATCATGTCAAGTGCATATAATAACTAGACATGTAGTAATAATAATTAAAATAATAATCACTAAGTAATAAGCCATGTAGAAGATGCATGATAACAATTATGGCATCACACACAATACAATAATGCATGATAGCTATCAAGATACTACAAACTCAACAACCATGATAGAAGTGTACACACATTTACACAATGTCATGATCATGATGTGCACAAGAAATTAATACATGACATGATTCTAACTCAGCATAGATGATAATATGGCCATGAGAAGGAATAGAGGATCCTCGACACAACTAATGCATGACATGGCAACACACAATCACTGCATTCCTAGAATCACACAAGATATCACACAATATAATAGCCATCAATGATCATAGTATGTAACACACATCAATAGTCATTCATTATACACAAAATATAACACACACTATTCACACATATAACACATAACAACATCAAAACTCATAAAAAAGTAATGCTAGTCTACACAAGAAATTTATGTCATCATCAAAACATAAAAAAATATAATATCCATATAATATAACACACTAAAGAGGATATGCAAGAGCAATTCTTGTATAAATAGTTTTGTTATACCCAAAATTTGAATTCATGAAAATTTTAAAAGTTTGGTTCCCATTTAAAGAAACTGGAAGTTTGGCACTAGATCAATTGGGCCTCATGGGTGTACTGGCTCTTTTGTATGTTTCACATGAATACTATGCAACAAGTGCAATTTTACATTTAGATATAACTTTCTCATATGGTTTTTATTTTGGTTCTCATTTGATGTATTAGATACATATTGTCTATGGGATCATCTTTTTTTTAGACATCAGAGTCTCAAAGTGTATATATTTTTCACACTAGAGATACATAACTTTGAAGCCAACAGGGACAAAGAGCCAATCATCTTTGTTTTGGCATATCTTTCACATACATAATCCATTTTGGTTCTCATTTTATGCGTTAGATAGATATTGTCTATGGAATCATATTTTATGTAGACATGAAACCCCCAAAGTGTATATAGAAATTTGAATCTAGGAGGGATGAAGGGCCAATCAGGTATGAATTCTCTATTCAAACATAAATTTCACATCTTGTCTCCATTTTACTTATCATGTAATGTGCTGGATAGATATTATCCAAGGTATTATTGATGTGGGTCTTGTGCACATCCCCAAATTTAATGAGGTAGCCTATAACATTTTAGGATCTTAATCGAGGTAAACTCCACTCTAGGGCACGAGTTATAGGTATGGATTAAACAACCTTGTGGTGGAATAAAAAGCAAAGCATGTAGGTTGTTAACTGGGTTTTCTTGTAGTGAAATGAATCCTAGTAAGGAAATCAAACCTAAGCTAGTGAGATGGATTGGTGGTACCTAATCTAGAGTGGGTAGGTCTTAATCAAATAAACTTCAAAAAAGAGGTATAGGTAGAGAAAAAAAGAAGGTTTTGTGGTCTCAAAGGGTCACTTCCTAGGTTGATTATTTCATAGAAAAGTGTTTCCAGGACTAATGCTTACTATTTGTAGCATTTACAATCTCACAGGTAAAACATAGTTAGGTAATCTAGGGGAAACAATATAGGAAACTTAGTGGTCTCAACTGAAGGTTGCTCCTTTTAGAATTTATATTGTACACCTTTATTTGGGAGATTATAACTCGAACCAAGATTTCTAGGGTAGCTATGACACACACCTAGAAGACTATATCAGAGATAAAACATTCCTGCACACTTATATTATTAACATATTTTTAACCAATTGCTTAAAATCAATGAAATATACTAACTTTCAATAGATTTTACACATCTATGATTGGCATACATAAATGATAACAACCATAATTATCCATAGATTTTGCACACTTTAAATTCTTAATTAACACAACAAAGAAAACAAAACCTTAATAACACAAAAATGGAAGGAAATAAAACCAATGCATTTGCATGAAAATCAAAACTGATTTCTTTATGTATTGATAAAACATTCAACCCTTTGGAAAGTGTAATTACATCAATATATATAGTTGAAGAGGGGATGTCTCATCCTCCAAGTCCATGAAAACTCATGTTACATTGCACAATTACAACCTTTGTTCTAATTTTGGCATGAAAATTGCATGTGTGCATCCTCATAGTTAACTACAACTACGCCAAGGTTAGTTGGCTTGTACAATTCAATGCAACATGTGCATGCTTACGAATAGCTTAGGAAAATTTGACATTTATGTGTTAAGTTCAAGTAAAATATAAGTAAAAAGATAAGTACTATCCATATATCTACATACAAAATTAGCCTTTAATTAAGGCTTATTAGGTGGTTGCATGACATTACTGATTGTTAGAGGCATTGAAGTTGTAGCTTGTGATGAACCAGAATTTGAAGTGCCTGCTTTCTTTTTTACTTCCAATAATTGAAAGTGTTTATCACCAATGTCATGTTGGCACTTGATAATGCCCATATTAAGTAATGGAGGTCTATTCACCCTATTGATTTTCTCAATGATCCTTGCATGCTCAACCTTCATATTTATTAAATTAATTCTAAATACTTCCACCTTTGTGACCTTTTTCATTATAATATTTAGCTCAACTTCTATTTATTCCAATGTCCTTCTTTGTAATTTCTATTTGAAGCTTGTTGAAGCCTATTGAAGGAGCTAATTAAAATTGGCCTTGTTGATGTTTCTACTTGTGTAATCCCTAGCCTATGAGAGATTTAACTCCTCCAAGATATGCAAAATGAAAATTTCATGCTTTGCATATTTAGGTATTACTGCCTTAGCTGTTGTGATCCATTTTCTAACCTCTTGGGTCTTGATGACTACCAAATTGAGGGCATTGGTAGCCTCCAATGGTTCCATGAAATTAAGTTGGGCATAAGTCTTGCTAGTTGTATAATTAATAAGAAATTTCAACTTATTTTCATCCTATTTCAAAGAATTAAAAATTTTGTTGGTTTCCACTATATGAGGTGCCAATTCTGCCCTCATTACAATAATAGCCTTTAGGATATTATACAATCTAGATGCTACATTTTATACATTTGTCTCTTTCTATATGAGAACATGCATAGTTTGTTATTATTATCTTATTTGTTATAGTTATTGCTCCAGCTCCTTTCTTACTGTTATAAATTAGATTTTGCACCCATTTTGTGTTTGTAGTATTATGAGTAGTGTGAGTTGTAGTACATGGTAAATCTAATGACATAATTGGATCATATCCAAGCTATGGGACCTTGGAAAATTGAGGTGAACCTCATAATAAGATCAAATTCATTTCACTAAGCTTAGTACAACTGATACGTGACTAGTCCACTTCAAACTATAGCTTTTTAGTGATCTTGCTCCCAACTAAGGTTTCAACTTATGAGGAAAAGAGTTTTAGAAAGCGTTTTAAAATTGGAAAATGTTGTGATGCACCAAGGATTCTAGTGGAAATTAATGTTTACTTTGATTGAACACAGTTGACCAATTAATATACTAAGTTTATTGAAGCAAAATCTAACACAACTATGAGATCAAAGGTATTATTGGGTATTTATCAGATAAGGAATAGAGTTTTTTATTTTTCATCAACAAGCTTTCAAAAGGGAAAAACTAATACCATAGATGAATCTCTATGACTGAAACAAGACTTAGAGCATTCAAAAATTTAATAAATAACCATACATACACAAAGATAACACAGTACAAGGAAGGCAAAACTTTAGTCTATTATTATTCTCTAGGATACAACATGTAGATCAACTCTTCAAAGGTAGAAAATTTGTCTAATAACAAAAATATCTCATGGGCTACATAGGAAACCCATATTTATACAAAAAATCACTCCTTTGAGAGAGAAATTTAACGATCCCTTACAATCAATTATGGAGCAAGAAAATAGGGGATCTATATGTAATGCCATCCTTTTCATCTTGAAATGGCATCTTTAGTGGAGTATAAGGAAGAAAAGGAAATTTCAACTGCTAGATGCTTCAACAGGTGTTAAAAGAGGAGAGAAATCTATTGAAGTCTTTTAGTTAAACAAACAACTCTCTTTGAGTCCTACTAAAAACTCTCCCAAAAAATAGGGTACCAAAATGAACCATCACTTGGTCAAAATTGAATGCTTTTAACATTTAGATATTTTAAAACTTGCAAAACCTAACTTGTAATTTTCTCCACTTATCTTTACTTTTTCCCTTTTGGCTTTCAATAAAGGTAGTTCCACTTGCTAATAGGAGAGGGATTTTTTCCCTATGTTGCTGACTAATGTGAGGAATCAGTTCCCACAATGCTAACTCAAAGTCAATAATTTGTCTCCTTGAATTTTTTTTAAACCAACAGGTTATAAGAATGATTGGGTTGCATAGTTGAGTTAATCTCAACTACTAGGTGGAAACTCACATTTTATCCAAGGTTGGGGGCATGTTTCCTCTAATCTTTCTCTATTTGTTTGGATATATGCACTTTATAGAATTTATATTTGTCCTAATCTCAGTTTCAATGATTCATAATGATACATATTTATAATTAAATTACCAAAAGGCAAGATGGTTGCATCGATACACAAGTGTAATCCCTTCTCTCTTTCAATTTCAATTATTTCAATTTCAGATTATATGAATTGTACACTATAACATGTTCTTGGTTACAGATCAGTCACTAACAAATCACTCAAGTTGGATTCAAGCAAAGACAAGGTGTATTATACACACCTAGGTATGCATTTCTTCTCTTTTAAACCAAAACTTTCATTACTAGATTAAAGGGGGGAATGTAGACACTGTTTCTAAATTATATAGCAACTTAGTCTTGTACACTTGGAAAATACATAGCATGGATGTACTTTCAACTTCTAGACCTTTTTTGTTGCCAAAAGGTTCGCCTACACTATCTCTTTATGCCTAATTACTCATCTCTTAGTCTAACCAATGTTATTATGATGACCCAGGCCTTCTATCTTGCTCAAAAATTTATAAACCTACTTATCTTCCATCTTTGCAAGTTCTAGACCTACACCTATTTTTTAGTTTCTCAAACACTTGCATTTCAATGAGATGCCTATGTTGATACACGTGTCTTATTCAAATGCAAGTGTCCATTGCCCTAAATTCATCCAATTTGAAAGTGAAACATATTCCTATAGTCAACTTAAGTGCTTTAATGTGAGACATTCTCCAAAGGGATTGGTATAAATACAAGATCAATCCTCATTCATTCCTCACCTATCATTGACATAGAAAAGACCAAGGTAACTTACCAAAAGCAGTAAATTAAGGACTCAAGTGGGAAAAGCTTCCTTATTTTCATTTATTTCCATATCAATAATAGGGACAACATATCTATAGGTTTGAATTAATGAAGGAACATTTCATAAGGCACATTTTCCAAGTTACAAGCTAGGTCATTGTTGTACTTGCTTATCACATATTGCATGATTCACATACAATCCAACATGTAGGGGAGAACTACATAAGTTTGAGGCTATCTTTAGATTATTTTATATATAGGCAACACTTATTGATAGAGGGGTCTTTGGGGAAAATAGACACCAGGTACCCACTAATCCATTTTTTCCATAGCCACTATAAATATGAAGAACTAAGATTTTATCATTTGATAATAAGTGATAGTCCATGACCTAGATTTAAATTCACCATAGTGAAGGCAAAGCCAAACCTAAATGTATACAGGTTGTCATATTTAGTTTTAGTAGGTAATTTTTATTGGACACTTGCATCCAAGTCAAATAGTAACATCGATGTAACCATCCTAGGTTGATTCAAGTGTCTGTGACTATAGAGCTACAATTTATAGAATCAAATAACTGATCTAGAATCTAGATCTAGTCCACTTTATGCCTATTCTAGATCCAGATCTATATTAACACCAGAACTAACTAATTATATTGTTTTCATTATCATTACATTATATAGTTGTAATTTATATTTTTAGCATATTTGAAGATAACAAATTAAGTGTATATGTTTTATCTAAGTTTTGAAAATAATTGGCCTATTTTAGAGATAGTCTACCATCCTTGTGCCCTAGGATATCCATAACCCTTTAACCCTAAATTCTCCAATCTATATTTTAGGGTTAAATAATATCATTAGATGATTTGCTCTAAGTTTTTATTTTTCCAACATATATTTTGCATAGTTTTCAATGATATTATGGAGCATATTGTGAAAGATTACTATCGTTACATATTGATAAGTGGCTCCAACATTCTTGAGGCCAAATGAAATTACTTAATAACAAAACATTGCTCAAGGTGTTATGAATGTTGTCTTATGTTAGTCTTTAGGAGCTATTTTTATTTTATTGTACCTTGTAAAACCATCCATTAAGGACACCATCTAATGACCTATTGTGGAATCAATAATCATGTCTATGTTTGGTAATGGGAAATCATATTAAAAACATGTTTTGTTGATATTTATGAAATATGTGTAGACTCTTATCCCTTATGGTTTCCTAGAGACTGGTACTATATTATATATCCACTCTAAGTAGTCCATTGGTCATATGAATCCAATCTCTAACTATTTTTGAAATTCTTCCTTCATGAGTAGTGCCACCATTAGATGATTTTTTTTGGGTTTCTATTTGACTAGTTTTGCATCTTTATGTATAAGAAGGTGATGAAAAACTAGTGAAGGACCCAACCCAGGCATGTCTGCATATGACCATGCAAACACATTTGAAAATTATTTGAGGATTAGAGTCAAAGTGGATTTTTCTTTTGGATTTAGGGAAGTAATAAGTTACACGATCTTAAGATTTTGTTCTATTCCAATATTGATGTCAATGGTATTTTCAATTAATAAAGTAGATTCTTCTTGCAACTTTGTTAGAATCAAAGAAATATTAAGTTTCTCTTCAAGGTCCTACTAATTAGGAATGACTTTATCAATATTTTGAAATTTTGGAACTTTATCATTTGATATTTCTATCAAGCAAACTATACTCTTTATATGATGGTGTGGATGCATAAAAGTTGCAAGTTCCAAAAATTATGCAAAATTATATAATTAAATTGAAAAACCATTCTTATGATATCCTACTATTATATGATCTCTAACTCTCCAAAACTTAGATATGGCCCTATCATTCTAAAAATGATCAAGTGAGGGTGGTTGTTGTTGGTCCCATAGGATAAGTTGTGGAAAGGCTAGTTCAAGGATCAAAATGACATGATCATGAAATGGGTTGGTGATGGCTAATCCTTTAAAATGGATATTAATGGAACTTGTGTTAGTGTCTGAAGAGTCTTCCTTAGATGTGGAAGAAGAGTCACTTTCATAATTACATATGCTCAGACTAAATGATTTGAATCTAATACCTTAAAAGGCTTCATGTGTTGAAAACATTATATGTTCGATAATACATTGTTCATGGAGACCAAGACCTTTTCCTTTATAGTTCATGATAGTACACATAATGGATTTAGGTATAGGGTATTTATTTCTTTAGAAACACATAGCTAGTTTATCAGAATAGATCTGAGAGGGGTTTAAATCATCAATTTATTTTTCATAAAGGATCCCACCTTCCAAAAAAGAAGTTTTGCCAATTTTATGAACCACTCATGTTTGATTCTTATAATGGGGCCTACCATTATTATTGAGGGACATGAATTTTTACTAGATAATGGGCATCATGAATTTCATATTCTCCCATACTTGCATCCATAATGGAAAATATAAATGGTGTATATGTAGACTTGGACATAGATGGTGGATTTACGGATGTAGATGGTTGACTAGTGGATGCATATGGTTAATTAGTGGATTTAGAAAGTAATTCATTATAATGGATATAGTTAGAAATATTTGATGACCCCTTAGAAGGCTCATAAGTATCTTTTGTAAATGGTAGTTAATTAGAATTTTGATATCTCTCTTCTAATAATTTGAAATATTAAAAGGGTTGAGGATCACCTGGAATGCTAACTTCCATACTTTCATGAGAAAAATTCAAAAATTGATGGAGTGTGGATGAAATGGTGTTCATGGCATGGATTTATGTACAACCAAGGAGTGGGTTGTATGGGAGATCTAGATCAAGAAAATGAATTAGGGTTTCTTGAATGATAGGCCCCACCATAAATGAAAGATAGATGGTTCCTACTGATTGGTGCTCATTGTTATCATATGCCTTTATAGTAATGGTATTAGGCTCTATTGTTGTTTTAGAATGTCCCAAATTCTTTATCAAACTTAATTTACACAAATAGGCCCAACACATTATCTATAAATACCCTTTTTACTTTATCCTTGGAAATGAAAAATTATGTGTACAATGGCAAGTTATGTGATGAACCCGTGGGTGAAATATTTGAATGGTTAGAATTCACTTATTTTTTGGAGGAAAAGTGTCCTTAAAGTGCTTGGAAGTTTGATAGATTGATATTTTCTAAAACTATGGATTCTTGCAAGGTTTTATACAAACTGTCCGTATATGTGGGATATGTCTTGATAAGGTCCAATTATGATAAGATGAGGACATTTAACTACATTTTGAATAGGAATTTGATTATGAAATTAATGGAATTTATCAATTTTATTTCTAGGGACACTTGTAAAGGTAATCTTTGCATGCCTTGTAGTGATGGCATAATCCTGAGATTTAATTATAAGTACAAAAACATGATTATACATACAATCAATGTGATTGATTATATAATCAAAGTGGTGATTAGTTTGATTTAAATTGTTCATTTGATTTTGAAATTTTTTTTGCTTAGTACGCCCTTGCTCATGTTTTTGAAAGGGATCTTTCTATATCCATAATTTTTTATTATTTGAAGTTGATGCATATTCCTCTACTGTTATATCACTAGTATTAATAAGATATTGGATATAATGTTTGAGTCTCATGCAATAGTTTTGGGAATGACCTTTGATTTTATGGTAGTCACAATATTCATTATATTTATACCACTTGGGTTTTGGAATGTTTTCATCAAAGGGTTTGGTATGGGGGAACTTGATCATGTTTGCAGCTACCAAATTTATAAAGACTACATCATATGGCATTTTGAAAGGAGTGAATTTTAATTTTTGATTATCTTGTCAAGGTTGATCACTTGGTACAAAAATTTGGTTGATAGGCTAGGTGTTTTAAATTTGTTTAACATCAATCACATCGTATCCTACCATGTTATTATTATTTTCATAAAAATTAGGCTTTTCATTTTGGTTTGAAGAAGAATTGTCTTGTTTGAAAAATTTGATGGCACCCTTGGAAATTAAATCTATTTTAATTTAAACTATTTTTTCTATGATTTCATCAAAGGATCTAGCATAATGAAGCTGTAATTGATAGGCCAATTCCAAATTAATATTGCTTGTAAAGACAACTTTAAGTTGTTTTTCATGAGGTGACCATGGGAAATGGCTTTCCAAGGCACCCCATCTTTGAAAGAAGGAGGTGAAAGTCTTCCCATTACATTATTTGGTTTTATATAGGTCTAACATGGCTAAATCATGTTAAAAATTATAGTAAAAATGACTAACATTTTTTTTAAATTTCTCAAAGGTTATGTTATGATTGATCCTTTAGGTATATGTAAAAACAACTCTAGGGTTTGACCTCTTAGACCGCATAGAAAAAATCTTAATAGATAACCATTGTTACAAAAAACATCTGAGCATGCCATATAAAACTCTTTAATATGTTCTCTAGGTTATAATTTTGCTTTGTACTTATCAAACATCCAAGAAATATATTCCTAAGACATCTTCAACTACCAACTAACTTCCCCTTCTCTCTCACACACATGTGAATTAGTCATCATCCATTGAAATGAGGAATCAAATCCAACCATTGATTATTATCATAATTAAAGAAATTTGGATTATTCTCAATTGTTCATCTCATCACCCTCAAACCTATAAATTTAAGTGTCATCCTTCATTTTCATCATCCACCTTCAAGCTACCAACAATAAATCAAATCCATGTTACCCAATCATGTGATCAATCATCATTAATCCATGCAGTCGATTCACTTATTGAGTTATGCTTGTGCATCAACCAACTAAATAAAACCATAAAATTAATAATTTCCCTAATATTTCCATTCAATATCTTGCACCTATTGATTGGGAACCAACAAATCATGGCATCCATATTACATCCCATCCAAAGGATTCCATCATCAAATCTAATTAAAATGTGCAAGCATTAGCTTAATAAGGTTACTTTCATCCATACCCTCATCTATATCCATACAATCATAATACTTCCATTCATTCAATACTTTTAGCCTATTTCAAAAAAATTATCACCTTATTATCACAACACTCATCATACAACCAATTCATCAGATTTCTCAATATCTTTATTTTAGCTTGCAAATTCGTCTAGTAAATTTTTATCAATCATTCTTGGAAAAGTTATTTCTCATTTTACAACCCATAGATTACCAACATGATATATAATTTCCACATTTTATTTTTATCATATATCATTTCTTGGGGCACAATTCGAGTGGGCAACTTAAAAAATGAGAAATCTTATTTTTCTAATCAGCTTCCTAGCACCTATTCACTTAGGGAAAATCATTTTTACATATACCTATCATCATGCAAACATTTTATTGAGACTCGTACATCCATTAAATAAAAGTATTGATTATATAATTTATCCATATCTCCTTCATTTCAAGTGTTTATTCTCCTTCATTCTCCCATATGAACACTTGAAGGGGTATCATTTAGTCATTCAAAGCCACCTAGAGAACCATATTTATATATCCATTTTCAATCCTTTTTTTAATTATTTGGAAAGGCATTGCTTCTTCTAGTCAAAACATGCTTTCAAAGAGGATAAAATGTAAACGCTTAAATTTTTCCACATTAGTGTCATAATTTACTTTGATTAAAATAGACACACTAACTCAATCACCATCCTAAATTTGAATTTCCCACTAATATCACTTCCCTCTATTTTTTGAATAATTAATTAATTAAATCATGCACACATAGTTCTTCAAGATTAATTAAAATCTAGGTTTTTTACCTCATCTAGACATCTTCAATGCTTCTCTCAACCAAATGTTGAGTCATCCAACTAACTCCTTAATTTTCTCAACCAATTGTTGAGTTATAATTGAACATTTCAACTACCTTAGTGAGTCATCCAAATACCTTGACTCATTCATAAGAAATTTTCAACTACCAACTAACTTTTCCCTTCTCTTTCACACACATGTGAATTAGTCATCATCCATTGAAATGAGGACTCAAATCCAACCGTTGATAATTATCATTATCAAATAAATTAAAATTTATCCCAACCATCCATTTCCTCACCAAAAATACTATAAATGGGAGTGTCATTATCCATTTTCACCATCCACCTTCAAACTATCAAATTGATATTGAAATCATCCTATGCATCCTTTGAGAATCCAAGCTATTTGTACCCATATGCTACCCAATTCACCTTTGTTTGGAGAAATGAACTGAGCACCCACATCCAATGAGGCAAGATCAAATCATATGTTCACAATGGAGAAGGTGATGAGTGTATTTTTCATATTTTCTAAGTAGCTTATCATATATCTTTATTTTTTTGTTGTTACTTAATCTGAGGTTGAAATCAGATTTAGAATACGAATTTTACATTCATATGTTTTCCTAGTTTTATTAGATTCTAAAATTTTAGTTATCACAACTCAACTATGAATTGTCAAATTCTATAAATCATCTCTTTATTAGTCTAGACACTAGTGTTGATGCTTCTATCTAAAAACTAATGCTTCTATCATGTATGGAATATAGGTCCTTTCTCTTGTACACTTGAAAAAAATCACTCATGGCTTAAGCCTTTAGTTTTAGATCTTTTCATTGCTGCAAGGCTTGCATTTACTATCTCACTATGCCTAAATTCTTATTCTATAGTTTAACCCAAATATTTTGATTACCTAAATCACCTTAATCCCATAATATGCTTAAAATTTGATATATTCCTAATATAGATGGTAGTGTCTGGGAGAATAAGAACTTTCTAAGAATCTATAATATATATATATATATTACACTTTCAATAATATATATATATATATATATTATTGACAGTGTAATATATATATATATTATAGATTCTTAGAAAGTTCTTATTCTCCCAGACACTACCATCTATATTAGGAATATATCAATTTTTAAGCATATTATGGGATTAAGGTGATTTAGGTAATCAAAATATTTGGGTTAAACTATAGATGGTAGTGTCTAGGAGAATAAGAACTTTCTAAGAATCTATAATTGACAGTGTTATACACACACACACACACACACACACACACACACACACACACATTACACTGTTAGTTATAGATTGTTAGAAAGTTCTTATTCTCCTAGACACTACCATCTATATTAGGACACTAACATTGACTCTAGCATCCCAAATTTTATGTTAGTGTTTGTACCCTAGAAACATGCAATTTTAAAAATATTTAGATATGTATGGGTTAATCTATAGTATTTTTTAACCCTCTAATGAGATAATTTGAGAAGGTGTGGTATAAATACAAAACAAAGCCCACTCATTAGATCATTTATAAATTACCATGCAAGCATATATAAAACTCACTAAAACATTTGCACAACTAAGTTTTATTGTCCTATTATTTCCTATTTATAAATCAATAATAGGATTAGTCTTATTACAAGTTTAAAGCATTCAAATAGTATCCCATGAGCAATATTTGTCAAATTACAAGCTATATCACTACATGCATTCACATATAGCATATTGCATAATTGTTCATACACAAGCTCACATAAAGGGGATAACTTCATTAGTCTAAGGCCCTCTTTGGATTATTGGATATACATGCAACACTCATTGATACAAGGATATTGTAAGTTAGTTCAGCTTCACTTGAGCCCACTAACACCTTTTTTTCAAGTGGCATGCTCAAATTGGAGGACCTAGGGTTTTGAGCTACATACAGATTTTTAAAACCTATGTGCATGATTCAATCAAAGCATATGGAAGGTGATGGTGAGACCTAATAAGCAAAAGTGGAACTTATATAAAATGACCTATATTTCATAAAAGATCGAAGCATCAATTTCTAGATAAAAGTGTCAATGCTAGTGTTCTTATTGTAATAATAGTGTCCAAGTTGATTTACAAAATTTGATGAATCGAAATTGAGCATCATCCTAACTATTTATACACCTACATTTCCTAGATATTTTTACATATAATTTAATTAGCTAAGTATTATTCCTTCTTCATGTTTAAGCAATAAAATTACTATTTGGCATTGCACTTTCTACATTTAGCATATTTTCATAATTAAGCACTATATCAGAATATTGTGAATCTGAATTATTTAATTGTCTTGATTTTAGAATAGTCTTCTTTTTATTTTATTAGGTGATTTTATTCCAACTCTTTCAAAAAAGGGTTAAAATATAAGGGTAAGGAAAAGTAATCTCTTGAATTACAACATTAATTTGATCTAATTATTTGTTATCATTAAATAAAGATATATCACTAGCATTCCAATCTTTTATATCATCATAATAATAATCAACATAATCATTTCCTTTAGTCACACAAACATGTTCCTCATCCACAAAAGCATAGTCATTAAGCACTATCATAATGGTTTAACATATTTTATATTTATGAGATTTAAACAAGTATAAAACTATTGAATTTAAATTGAATAAGATATAACATAAACCAAATAAATCTAAATCATAACAAAGATTTATTGCACTTAATAAATGACTAACGGAGAAACCCTTTAGCTAGCACTTTATTTTTCTCATTATCCATGTATAGTTGGCTGATATGATTTAAAATGACTCTATGGTCACTTACTATAGGAAACTAACTATTAAAATCGACCATGACACTTATATAAAAGACCAAACACCTATAATTATTGGATCCATCCACTATCTGTTAGAACTATCCCTGTGTAATTGTCTAGTCTATTATACCATGGATTGTTGTGCTTGCGTGTCGAGATGATTTTTGGATGTTTATTAGTTCTTAGTCATGTGCATAGATTCTAATTTTGTATTTATTTGCTTCAAAAACATCGCTCCACTTTGGACACTTGATTAAACTAAAAAAAGGGGTTAAAAAGATGGGCTAGATAGCCCCAATTGTACCTTGTTAAATGATTAAGCATTTTATACCTTCTAATTCTTTAAAGAGGGATCAATCTGCATGTAGTTATCCTACCTATGTGTATGTGAACTTAATAGTTTTCCAATAGAATCTAATGCATACCTTTGAATCTTTACACGTGAAAACATGTAAAATATGAGCTTTTGATAGTGTTTAGAATTGGATTTTAATCTATCTTTTGAAGGGGTTTTAGACTTAGCTTCTTTTGGATATCATCAAGGATGTGCAAATATTTATCAATGTGTAAGTGATTTTCAATTAGTAACTAATTGAATAATACCTTAGGCTTATGTTGTATATATAGATGATTATTTAGGTCATTTGCCTCCATAATTGATAAATGAAACATGTATGTTGACCCAAGGGACGTTTTTCAATTTTAAATATAGTTTTTGAGATGTTGGGACACTGTGATGATAGCATGCATTGATGGCAAGCGACATCATATATTTATTTTTAGAATTGTCTAATAAGGAAAAAATAATGATCTAGAACATGGCAATAGTTTGCATAGGATAATAAAGCATCCGAGCACATACTAGGGAAATCCTACACATGAATGATGAAAATTTGGGAAGGTCAAGTCCATAGATAGATGAATGGTTAGGATAAAATGTGAACATGAGTCAAATGTGTAAGCAATAGTCATGCATGTTAGAGATAGGTCAAAATTGATGTTTCCAAATGTCTAACACAAATTTATTTGTCTACACCTGCTTATAGTGTCTTATAAATATAAGTTTTGCTTTGAATTTCTTGGTGGAGTTTCTATTTTTTCATGTAGCAATGAAATACAACTTTCATGGAACCAGTTGCATAATGATATCAAGATTCATATCCCTTTCTATGGGATTGTGCCCTAATAAAGGGAGAAGATTGGATGAAATCATTGAGCAATACCAATCCTAAGTGATGTATTATGAAAATTAGATTTATGAATAGAGACTAAGAGAATGTTGACATTCATAGTGCAAGATTAGAGAATAAAAAATGGGGTATACCATAAAGCTAAAGAAAGACTAGAAGTCTTTTTTCTGTCATATCATACGAATTAGACATTTGGAATACCCAAAGATAGAGAGGAAAATAATGTCTAATACCACCCATACCAAAGCCATAGAAAAACAAATTCAATAAATCTATGTAAGGTATAGAGATATCAGTGTACACATTACTACTCTTTGCACCCATATATCATTATTGGTCCTTCTGCACGTTGAGTGAGGTAAATTCAGGCCATGGGTGATCAAGAAAGTAGAGGATAATAAATCTAAAGACATCCATATAATATTTTTAAGTTATAATATCCATATTTAAAGGTCTCAAAGGTATTTATATTTAAAGCATTAAAATGTCCTTGTGATTTGCAAGGTTGAAGAGATTTTAAGAAATTTATCTATTTTGGTTGTGTACGGATTCAAATCATCATGTCAATTACTTTACTATATTTTAAAATTTTCAATTTAAATTAATACAACTAATGTTAATATAAAGTAATACAATTAATGATGTAAATTCATGCTAGGTATGTTAAATTATAAATTTAATGAAACATAAATCTTGGTGTGTTTGCCTACATGATTTAACGTGGTTGTTGCAACTAGAGGGATGAAATTAGTTTCTAAAGTAGAAGTATATTTCAAACTTTAATTTATAAGGAATTTTGTTACATGGATTTCAATTTGTGAATTGCTCATCCACTTAAAAAGATGTTTGTTCTTGAACATGGTTGGAGATTGAGGCATGCGTGTTATAAATGGATTTCAAAGATGTTAAAATTACTTTTGCATGTAACATATATTTGCTTTCTTAAAAAATATAACACAAATATGAATTATTCTTTCCAATATGAAAATGGTGTTAATTTGGTGAATTCAAAAAATATATATGAGAAACTCTAATTGCTAATTACATATTTTTGTTATTAGACACATAAAAAATGCACAAAAAAGTGTGAATTTTTTGTGTTCACATTCTTCCTGTTAAAGATACTAAATCATTTTATTCACATGGTATTATAAATTTATATGGCACTAATAGGATGAGCCTAAATTTCACCTAGAACATTACAAAAGATGAAGTTCACCTAGAACATTACAAAAGATGATATCAAGTTATTGGGATACCACTGCCTCTAGTGACTTTGATTCCTACTAAGAAGGTTTAGTATGAATTTTTTTAGGCTTTATACTTTCATGGAATCTTCTACAAACTAATAAAAAATATAAGATCCATTTAACGTCTTTTTATTATTGTGTATTTGATATATGTGCATGTATGTATGTATGTTATGTTATGTTGTTAGGACTTTTAAAGCATGTTTGTTTTTTAAACATGTTACTCCACATTTTATAATGGAATAATAGTTGTTAATATTTCAGATTTGGTGACATATACAAGTTTTCAAAACATGGAGTATGAAGGTATTTTCATTTCAACAATTAGTTTAAGTAATTATAGTTTCCATTAGAATAACATCCACTCGCTTCATGTATGAAATGAAATAATCTAGCTTGAAATTAGATTTTCCCAATCAACCATTTTCTCTTGTCATTTATGATTGATGACATATCACATTTAGATATTGTTGTATTATCTTGGATGATTTTAAATGATTCTACATGAGGTATCCTAATTCATCCCAATACTTTTCATATTCATTTTCTAAGTAGGTTTATTTTTCAAGAATAATTGCTTTTAGCCCATAACAATGAAAAATTTGACCACAAAAATAATGTTTAGAGGCTATCATCAATACATATTCTACTTAAGGTTGGCATACTTGAAAACCCTAATTTTAAAGTGAACTAGAAAATCCAAGCTATTAAAATGACAAATTAACACATCTAGAATGCAATATCAGTGACACTAACATATGCCACATAAATTAACACATATAAATTTCAATATCATCCAAAGATTGATCTTTGGATTGAATCTCAATAGTTGAAGTATTGGTTGCCTTATGAAGACAACGATTTTATTTAACAATCTGACTTAGATTTGATTGGCTTAGCATATGTACCAAATAATTAAATTTTCTTCTTTCTTATTTATTTTATATGTTTACTTCAAACCATATTTAAATAATTTGAGTTATCTCCTCTCCTTTTTTATAAAATTATTAGATACCAATTTTCTTAACCCCCATTTCTCTTTCCAGGTTTAAACATTTGCATTTTAACCATTCATGGCTACATGATTGATAATTTTCAAGCTTGGATATGGTATTAGCCTCTCATTTATGTAGTCTCATTTCAACTCATTTTGTGTGACACTTGCATTCCATTTTTCAAAAACAAAGATTTGAAAGGAAAACAACATTTAAGACCTGTAAATTAGTAATACAAGGAATTAACTATAGTCACATGAGTCTTCATTGATTCAAAAATTTATAAGTTAATGCCTAGACAAACACTTGCCTTATTTTTCATCTCTTTTGCTTGTGTTTAGTATTATTTTAATCATCTTGGGTGTTGGTTTTTTGACTTAATAATTTTATGCCTCCAAGAACCAATATTTTGATGAGATTTGAATTTTCCATAATTTATAAAATCATTCATCTTGGTAACATTAACAATTATCTGTAATGATTAAATAAATACTATGATATTTTACAAATTGATCATTGATGTGGTGTATTTGATAAGTTTGATGTGCCCATTTACAATTTAAATATTTATGTGAACATACATGTCTAGATTTTAAAAAATAATAATGTGTAGATTTACATCTATTTTGATACTGTGAATATATTTATATCCTTACATTTTTATGAGTTACAAGTCGTTCTTAACCCATTAACTTGCTAATTTTTTTCTACCTTAAATAATGTCACTTTTAAACTAGCAATCATCTTATGTATTCATAAAGATGAGCTATTATCTGACAGAAAATTTAAAATGCCTAAATAACTATTCTTTCTCAACCTACAACTACTTTCTCAGGCAATCCTATAATATCATTAACATTTATATTCATTGTTACATTATTTTTCAATGATCCCTAATGAAACAAATTTACAAGTGGACTTGATTTGTGTAACTATTAAACGAAAAGTATGGTTTCAATAATTAAACTAAACATCTAACTTAAATAATTCATTGTTTTAGTTGCTATTCTTGTCAAAACTATATCACTGAAAATACAAAAAGAAAATGTTTTAGATGAAAAGGATTATAAGGGTTCAACAAAACTACTTAAACACCACTCAATTATAGTGAAACATTTATAAAAGGATATGAAAAATCATATAAAATACACATTTTGTTCGGGTTTTGGGAGCATATCTTTTTGTAAGTACTATTTTTAATCTTTTTTTTTAATTTGAAAAGAATGGAATGCAACGTAATTCAAATTATCAAACTTTCTATAAGTATTGTTTTTAATCATTTTTTTTAATTTAGAAAGAATAAAATACAACATAATTCAAACTATGAAATAAGTGTTTGTTGTATGAATAAATAATCCATATAAATAATCTGTGTAACTTTGACGATGTTTAAATTTAATCATAAATTTACAACCTACCAATAAATCCATCTAATTTGATTTCTTTTCGATGCTTAATAACAATTATACATTGAAATCTAATTTTATTTCTTTCCAATACTTAATAACAATTATACATTGAGATATGGCCTATCGAAAAAGAATTTGGTATTTTATATAACTTTTTCAATAAAAAAGTTCACATCCTTGTAAAATAATTTGCCTTGTTTTTCATTTTCTCAAATATTTGTGATAATTTTTTCAAATGTAATGTGTGTGTGGGGGTTCCCCACAACAATTAGGTGAGGGGATCTCAGTGTTACAAAACAACATTCGTTGTTTTTAATATTATTGTTTCGATGTTTATGTTGTCTTCTTTAATTAAATATTGGTAACAATTTGTTGTAGTTTATAAATCTTATTGTGTTGTATATTTTTATTCATATATTTTTAAGTTTAGTTTTTAGATTTTTTTTCAACTTTCAAAATTATTAATTATGTTGATAAGTATAATTTACAATGATAGTCTGAGAAAGTGGAGGATTGTAATGTCTATAAGATGTTACCAATTAATGACTAACTTTAAATTTTGATATTTATTTGATTGTTGAAGAACAATTTCACCTTTAAATTTGATGTCTATTTAACGATTTTATAGAAGTTTTTCCTTTTTGCTTAGAGAAATTAATCAAAACTCGTAATATCTTAAAGATATAGTAGAATTTAGAGCCCTCCTTTTTTTCAGAATGATTTTTGCAATATCCTAACACAATAACAAAACTGAATTAAGACCATATCTCACCAATTAATAAGAAATCTGTGAAGAAAATAATGGAATCATTAAATAATACAATATGTAACATATCCAACATTCGTTGAATACCATCAAAAGAAAACTTGCATAAATCATTCAATTTTATTTTAAAAAAAAGAAATCAATAATCAAACAACCAATCTAAACAAAAAACTTTACATTTCACTAGATTATATCTTTCACTCAAAATATATAAAAAATATAAACCAAAATATACATAGAACATTACATTATAAAATTAATTTTAAAAAAAATTACTTTAAACATCAAAATAAATATTCAATAATATTTATTTTTAATTCTAATTCTAAAAATCCACTTTCCTTAATCTTTCGCTTGATTTCCCTATCAACACACCATTACAACTTGAATTGTAATTGCTAGTAAAAAATTGTGTACTCCCAAGTTGTCATATTTGCGTTGAAAATTAAGGTATGTTGTGTACCATGTACTCTCCATTTGTGCAAAAGCAAGTTTTGAAGTAAACCCCAAATTGTATTCTGTCAATTCAGATGTCCCTCTTTCACCAAATACCCACTTGTTGAGTGCCCAAGTAATCTTCATATAATGTTCTTGACTTTGACTTGACAGCTAGTTTTGTTGGGAAGTCTTGGGAAGTAGCAAGTGGCCAATGGAGAGTGGGTTAGAATCAATGTGGGGACTTTTTGGGTAATTTTTACGTTTGACCATAAAGGATTGGTTGGTTCATGGATTCATTATAATATTTTCCACTACCATTATTCATTTATAAACCTATACTTAACATTCAAATTGCTCTCCTACCTATTGTTTTTCATATTTATTTCTAAGACCAAATTCTCCAATGCTACCGTGTGCATGGTTAAAATTGGTTATCAAAGTGTAAATCATACCATATAAGTAATACCCAATAAAGATTAAGTATATATACATTGATTGGAGAATACTAATTTAATATTTTAAACTTTTAAATATTTGTGTGCAATTAATATCTATATAATCTCGTTCTTAGTGTAGACTGTTTATCATTTACAAAAACTATAATGACTTGAGAGTTTTATGGATGATTCTCTCCTTTTCTAATATGTAGTTCTACATATTTAGACAAGAACATACACTTTGTGGTCATATGTGCAATATTTTCTTACTGTGATAGTGAATGCCTCTTCGTGGTAAGAAAACAAATAACTAATTTAAATGAGGAATGTTTCAATTATAATAACATATGCGATCAAAGTGTATGATATGAATATCTAGTATTTTAATTTAAAATAATCTCTGGAGAATGCTCACTTTTATATCCTAATGTAACTTCAAATTTGTAAAAAAAAGGGAGGAGGACACCATACTAAAAGTGTTAAAAAGGACGCTACTTTGATATATATTTGACTCGTCTACTTAACTTTTTTTAAAAAAAGGAAGAAGAAACCATACTAAAAGTGTTAAAAAAGAGTGATACACAAGATGAATTTGATCATCCCCTAAAAGAAAGAATAACAAAGAAAACTATTAATCCTTGGGTGTAATGCAAAAAAACAAAATTAACTCTTTATAAAAGTTCATAAATCTAATGCTAAAAATAAAATTAACAGATTAAACTATTCACATGAAACTTCCAGTCAAAAGTAGGCATGATTAGCCATAAAACCTTGATTAATTCATTATAAAAACATATTTGTAGACATTCTCAAATATTAAATGATGTTGAACTTACAAAATATACGTGTTAATGCTATGAAATATTCACAAAGGGGAGCGATCATCAACTAGACAAACTAGAAGTTAAACTAATCACTGATTAAATTTACATGTTTTAGTTAATTTTAGTTTAAGAAAAAATAAGGTATGTACAAGTCGCTAAAATAAGGGTTCAAAGAAGAGATATAAAAAATACAATAAATACACTAATCAAATATATTCTAATATTGAACATAAATAATTAAGAATATAGTTTTTTTTAATATAGATAAATATTTTTTCAAAATTTGGATTTATGAATTGGAGGAGGTAGTATTGATTGAAACTATAAACTAGTTTAAATACAAACAAAAGGTTCAAAAACCTTTTATAAATCACCAACTATCATGGACATAATGTTATAACTAATATCACACATCGTCAATTGCTCCAATCATCCAAATCATCTCCAAAACGAAAATAATTTTGTTATGTACCATATACTCTCCATTTGTCACCACCCTGGATTCCTTTGAGAGGAGAATAACGTGTCTCAATTCACATGTCCCTCTCTCACGGATTCCCCCACTTGTTAAGAGTGACCATACGAAATGGACCTCTTTTATATAGTCTTGACTTTGACTTGACGTGTATTTTTATGGTTGGAATAGTTGGGAAGTCTTGGAAATGCCAAGTGGCCAATGGGTGGGGGGAGTGAGTGAGAATCCAAACATTTTGAATCTTTTCTGTACCCCAAGCATTTTCGTTGTCAAGGTCGGCATTCAATAGGATTATATATATATATATATATATATATATATAAAATTGTTTTTAAAGGTAATTCATTCATTTTGATAAACAGATAGAAATGATTTCATATTTGTGTATTTTATGTTTAGTGTTTAATAAATATATTACATGATATTTAAATATTAATTGTTGAGATTATAGAATTTTTAATTTATTATTTTTATTTTCGAATATTTAATTAAAATGGAAAATAGATTTTAAATTTAATTTTATATAGTTTTAGAATGAAAAATAGATTTTGAATTTGATTTAGTATAGTCTTAAAATATATGAATGGTGTTTTAATACCCATAAAATTTATAAATAAATTAAAACTATTATTGAATACAAATTAAACTATTATTGATTCTATTTTATTTTAAAATTGATACTTTTATAAACATGTAAAGGTCATCTCATATGTATAAGGTCCTTTCTTATCAATAGGGTTGATTTCTTACTTATACAACTTATGTTTCCTTTAATTTTTTAGTCATTTATAAATCTATAACTCACATTCAAATCTCTATCTTATATAATTTCATTTTTATTTTGAAGATACAATCCTCCCATGTTACCCTCCATATTCTTGTAATCATGTAGAAAATGGGGTGTTATCATAACCCATGCACAAGAAAAATAAACGATGTTCTAAAATGGTTCAACTGACATCATAGTCCTTTTTTACCCCATTCTTGTACATGAGCAAAATTTGTTATCAAAATGCAATTCATAATATACATGTAATAGATAGTAAAAGTTAAACACATATATAAATTGATTGGTGTTATCCCTCGTTTTTGAACTTCAGGGATAACACACACAATTAAGTTCCTAATAGATAAATGGAGGTAAATTAAGGACAAGGATGATCAAGGAATCACAAGATAAAGATGTTGACTTTATAACCCAATGGGCAAGGCTTCACAAAGTCATTCATAGTCTCGTACCCAAGAAAATCTATAGAGAGAATTTCTACTCGAAGAAATTTTGGGGATTGGAATATGTGGACTAAGAACCAAGATTGAATGACTTTGTGATATGAAATCATTGATTCTTATTCAAGGTCATGATAAGAAGACAGTCAGGTCTGAAAAAGAATCATAAAAGCATTCACTAATACTATCAGGGACAAACACTTGTGATCGTGACAACAATAAAACAAATGCCACTACTTGTAGCATTTAGTGTCAATGAAATTTGGTGCTTATTCATTTAGCATCAATGTAATTTTGTGCTTATCAATTTGGCGCTCATTACATCCTACCTCAATAATGTTTGACACTTATTGCATTCGATGCTTATTTGATCCATTGTGTGATTACATTTAGTGCTTATTTACATTTGGCGTTTGTTAACGTCTGATCTGATCTAGGTCTTGTTTTATCTAGAATTTGTTTGATACGATCTATACTTATTTGATTTGGTACTAAATTTATTTAATCGCAAAATGTTTTAAGTGCCATTGTGAAGTTTGACATCAATATCAAGGTGAAATTAAAGTCAAAATCAAGCATTCATGAATTAATTTTTATGAGTTTGAACTAAAATCAAAAGGCTCAGTGGGTCCCATTTGACTTACTATGTTTCCATAAAGATGCTACTTGTCATGAAGTAGTTCATTGTTGTTATTCAATCATTAGACTTACAAGTACCATATAATGTGATGTTTTACAAAAATATATTTAAATAATATTCATGGATGAAGAATAAGCACCACATGACTTAATTAAGTCATATTAATTCTTTTATAATTAATTGATTCTTATGTAAAGTCATAGAAAAGGGAAAATTGAATATATCACAAAAGATAGTTTAATATGTGGGCTTAAGTTAAGTAATTTCACAACAATCCCAATTAATTATATTTAAAATTAATTAAAATTATTAAAATATGCAAAGTCATCATGTAATGTCCACATCTTTTGTAAAATGTTCATAATATTTAAAACATGTAAAATGAATAAATTATAATAAGGAAAAGTAAGAACAAGTAATGTCGAGTAAAGTAAGCTACAAGGACTGTGGTGGACCTGAGTCAAATATTAGGTGGCTTTGTAAAGTGCACCTGATTAATTATGATCATTCAAGTGCAAAGTCATAAAAATTTTATAATTTTTATTGTAAAAATTTAGATAAATGTGAGATTAGAAAAATGACTGCATTGAAGTTAAATGAAATTAAGCTAAGGTTAACTATAAGTTATAAGTAGTTATATAACTATTTGTGCAAATGTAATTTTTAAAAATATATTTTTTTCATTATAGAAGGGTTCTTATTTTCTCTCACCTTTGGGAGATAACTTGCTCTTTTATGTGTTGAATGTACTTTCCCAAAATTGTTTAATGAAATATGAGCTAATTCATGTAATGATCTTGATGTCATGAGATATTTTAATGTTCTTTTATTATCGATTGTGCATTGCTATTCATAAATAAATAAAATTATAAAAATATTTTATCTATTAATTGTATATAAAATTTGGAGTTCACATGATTTGTATTATGAATTTTGCTGAATATAATTTATGCTAAATACATGCTTTTGGATAATTTCTTGTTCATGATATGTTGTTCTTGTGTTCATTTTAATGTGAAAAGAAGGATTTCTCAATTATTTTTATCCTATGTGAGTTATCCATGTGATTTTTTGTGTTTACTCCATTATAGATTTCTGTTTTTATCCTCTTTCTTCCATTCCCCTCTACTTTTTATTATTCTTTTTTCCTATTTTATTTCCTTTATAATTTTTTTATTAAAATTACCAAAAGCCCTAAAATCTCCCCATCATATGAGGGAGTTGCCCCTCTAAAAAATATAAGAGAATCACTTATTGTATGGTGATTTCTCCAATGTTGCAATCTAATGTTGCTGCCCATTGAATAAGTTCGTGAAATAAATAAAGAAAGCATAGTGACTTAAAATCTTGCCAACAATTGAAGAATATTTAGATAATATTTTTAATAGGTAAAGATTGGTGTGTAATAGTTTGTAAACATATTAATATAATATAATGATCTCTTGGTTAACCTAGGCAACATCACAACCTATTAGAGAGCACATTACGATGCACTCTCAAGCGCCATCATATGAATAAGTGTGCTTTACCCTTTCATGTGCATGGGACATTAGATGGCTCTTGATTTGATTTATCCTTAATTTGTGGGTGTAAGTATGGTAATTTATCTGATTTTAATGGGATAGTAATGGGAAATTACATGGACTCGTGCTTATAACAACTTAAGGGAAGACAAGTAGTACTTATTTGAGTACTATACACTACCTTCAAATAAATTATTTTTTCTATTATTGTATTTATTTATGCACTCCTTACATGTTTATTTATTATATTACATTAACCATACTTTAAAAAAAAAAAAAACATAGCTCGCTACAATGGTGAAGGTATCAATCGTATTGATCTAAAGGCCAGGTGTGAACATGTGCAACTTGTTGAAATGAACGTCCTATAATAATTTACAATGCCTTTTTTTTGTGGGGTACATATGTGTCCCAATAATACAAGTCCATATTGTAAGTAGTAATGTGGAATTGACTTATTGCGATGTAATGCTAGATAGATTTCGAATAATTTTAAATTTGATTCATATACTTATGGCCAAGTTTGGTTTCATGTCCAAATGTGTCAAGAAACAAGATAAGGAATTGAACTATAATTTCAATCAAGTAAATTTTTACAAGATTATAGCTTTTATTCATATGCCTAACACTCAAGTGGAACTATTGAGTGTATGAAGACCATTTCTAATCTTGCTCTTATTATAAATTATTCATCATTGCCAAGAATAGTGAGGACTTGTGAATTGTATTGATCATTATATCCTTTTCCAATATGCAATGCTTATAATGCTCACAAACCTAGATAAAGACATACAACTTGTGGTCATGTGTGAGATATTTTATTATCATGATAGTGAATGCCTCTCTGTGGTAAGGAATTTAGTAGCCAAATTGAGTGAGGAATGTTCCTTCCTATTTTAACATTTGTGATCAAAGTGTATGATGGGAATATATTAATCCATGTGCATCCACATATATTTGTATACAATTTTCATTTCACATTTTATAATCAACTTCATGTCTTGAATGGCATTTTCGGAAGCCTTCAGAATGTTTCTTTAGCTCATAATGCATCATCACTGAGCTTTAGATAGGTGAACTTCTATATTGTGAGTCAAGATTTCCAAAAAGGTATTATGGTCCAATATAGGGGCAAACCATAAATGTTATGAGATTTAAAATTTAGACAACACCATAAAATTATCTCACCCTAGATCAATAGTATCACATTCAAAATTCCTTGTTTGACACTTCACTATATTTGCACACACCAAGGTAGCACACGATCACAAGGAAATCTACAAGTTGATTGGTGCACCAACATGTGTGTCATCATTGGTGTCATATATCTATTCATTACTCAGTTTGTTTAGCTCACCCAAGCTGGAAAAAAATAACTGAGGAAAGATTAACACATGTATAATGTCACGTAATACTCTTAACTTTTGTAGTTTTACACAAACATCCGCTTTACAGTTCTCATAGATTTTGCAGTTCCACGTAAGCCTCCTCACCTTTGCAGTATATTGTGTTAATAATTAAGCCTTGAGATAAATTTAAACAATGGCGCAAATCCTCATACCATTCTCCATAGATCTCCTTTTATGTATAACTTTACCAACACTTAATATTCTCTACTAAGTGCCATGGTACCTCGGCACATTTCTCATTGAATCACATGCTTACCACACACCTTATTCAAAATAGTTGTAGCATCTATAGTATTGAGACATTTATTCTATAATTTTCATAGCTTTTGTATCAAAACATATCATCATCTCTCATCCACAACTTTTTCAATGATACATAAGCATTCTACAACACTTAAAACTATTGCAATATTACATACTTCATGTTGTAATGTTTAAAGCTTATATATCACTATGCATCACAATGTTTCATTTGTAGCTTATGTGATTCTTTGTAATACCTCAAAACACATGTAGCTTACGTTAGTATTGCACAACACCTTGTATTCCTCTTGTGCATCATCCATATTACACATTGCTTCTTCTTATGCTAATTTTCACTATAGATCTATGCAAGACCACTGCACATCAAAATTTGCTTATCAAAACTCCACTTCCACATGGCATGATAGGTGGCACTCTCCATGCTTGTGCCATGTTAGATAACCAATTAACATAACTCAAACTAGAAGTTTAACCACCACATATACAAGGATTCCAACTGTCACCCAAAAAGAAGATGAACCATTCTTGTATTTTTTCTTCTTTATAACCATCATTAGTTGTAATAGATTTACTGTAATGATATATTTAAATGCATCTAATATAAATGGGATGCCATTGTTCCCTTTTATAATTGGCTACGTCCATAATATATTAAATAATTTCTTGCCTCGAGTATCTTGTATCAATGACTCATCTTTCCCACATGTTAGCATGTTCCACATATCTAACATCTAAACGGTCATCTTATAGCCTAGAAAATAGTTAGGATGTATTTGCCTTACATGATCATAACAGATTTCCCTCCTCACCTTTTTGGTCACTCATAACTTATAAAAATTGACAAGGATGCATTCCCTTTCTGATCATATGAGCATGCTCTCCTAGAGTTATTACACACTGTATACATATGTATTTTCCCCTATTCTTTATTTTAAATAGAATTAAAATTTATTTATCAATATAGTTTGTTGAATATGTAATGTTTGTCTATGCATATGTTTCATAGATTCTATTACATGTTCTAAAATTTAAAACTCTATTTGAATAGATCCATCTAATTTAAATAGTTGTACCTTATTCCTCCACACAACTTCCTGGGTTCAGTGCGGTTTATATCTTGTCTTTAAATCTAAAATAATCACTAGATAATGTTGGATTCTATATCCTAATGCTACTTAAAATTTTTAGGAAAAGGGGATGATGAAACCATAATAGAAGTGTTAAAAAATGGTGATACACCAATTCAGATTCAAATCTTCTAACCTAAAGCCACTTACACTTTGTTTAGGAAGAAGGATGGAGGAAACCATACTAAAAGTGTTAAAAAAATGGTGATAAACCAAGATGGATTTGATCATCCCCTAAATAAAAAAATAACATAAAAATATATTATTCCATGGGTTTAATATAAGAAATCATGATTAACTCTATGCATGAGTTAATAAATCTAATGATAAAAGTAAAATAGACTAATTAAACCATTCACACAAAAATTTTGGTCAACTGTAGACATGATTACCAAAAAAATATTGATTAATTAATTAAAAATTATATAGTTGTATATATGTCATAAAATTATAAATGACATTGAACTTGAAAAATATACATGTTAATGCTATGAAATATTCATAATGGGAAGTGATAAATAACTATACAAATTAGAATCTAAACTAATAAGTAACTACTAAGTGTTTTGTTTAATTTTGTTTTAAGAGTAAATAAGCTATGCAAAAAAATCTAAAACAAGGGCACAAGGGAGATATATTTAAATACAATAAATAAAATTATCCAAATCTACCTTAATATTAAATATAGGTGACTAACAATATAGTTGGTGTGATCAACACACAATAGTAATGTAAGAGAGGGAAAGAAGAAAAATAAATACACTTGGGCAGTGTAGTTGGATTCTAAAATTGGAAATATACTTATGTAAGTGAGTGGACTACAACCCTTAAATATGAGACTAATCTAAAAAAGGATTGAATGAATAAACAACTAATTGTGACCTAGTCAAAATTATGAGATGGCTAATTTTGACGCATGATTATGAACCTGAGCTACAATTAACCTCTACTTTTTTTAATGTTTTATGAAATTTTGAGTTGTTTTTAGAAATTTATGGTATAATTGTCCAATTTAATTCTCCTTTGAATTTAACCTAAATCTCCATAATATCACAAGAGGAATATAATATGAAATTATAGGAAACCTCTTGAGGAGTTATAGATACATATCTCCCACACTTAGAACAAGGGATCTACGTAGTTATAATGATTATAAGTCAATCCAAACCCATTAATATAAATGACTTCACCTTCTCTCTTTAGATAATAAAATTCAACTATGTGATTCAATATGACCTTCTCTTGGTATAATATATGCCAAAATAAGACTTGGACTGATGTTGATGCTATGTAGGCTCAATGTGTAAGCTCCTTGGACAAATGTATAGAACACTTGATAAGTTTTGATGATTATACATGAAGGGCTTAGATTATAATAGATATAGATCATTCAAGGTAGATATTATTTTTCCTAAAATGAACACTAGGAAAGATAACTTAATGTATAGAAGGTCAAAAGGGAGCACAAGGTTTTTTAAATAAAAATTATCTAAATAGTATATTAAAACCATACTTGTTTCAAATAATATAAATAAAATAATAAGCAATTTGATTGAGAAAAACAATAGTAATAAAATGATAAAGGAGATAAGACTTTGACACACCTGGGCAAAATCTTGTGATTTTGAAAGAAGAACGATGATTTGGAAGTGCATGTGTAGGTATTTATCAAAATTGGATGTCAAACTCTCAAAGGATGGATTTGGTACTTCAAAAAATTAATGTCAAATGTGCCATGTGAGGATTCAATAGGCCACCAAATCCATACTATATGTACTGAAGTGGACTGATGGCTTGCAAGTTCTAGTCACTCATACCTTTTAATTGATCTATCTAGGTCAAATATCCTCTCTATTGAAACCATTCCCTTTGTGATTTAATTTTCCCTCAGATTAATGATCCCATCACTATCATAATTATTATCTGTATGGTATCTCTATCCCTTTCATCCTATAAAATGTGCATAAAAAACATTAGAACTGTTTATGAATTCAATAAAATACTAATAATCATGAAAGACTTGAAAATTATCAACATTATCTAGGACTGAGGGGTAGGGAACTAATTTGATCGAGAACTATTGTAGTTTAGAATCGATTATGGGCTCAAGAATCATAATTGATTCTACTAGGGAATCTATAATTTTGTTATTTTCTTTAAGAATGGGGATACTATTAAAATCAACAAATGTTTTAATTAAGTCCCAAGCCCTAAGCTTATACTTCTTTAAGTAATACATTTTTCATTGAAACTTACATATGATCTGATTAATCACCAATTTAGATTCTTCAAAAACTTACAATTATTTGACCTTATGTTTTAAAGTAAATCATAGACCTAGGATCAAAGCTTTATATTTTACGAGGTTATTAGTGTAAGGGAAATATAACTTATATTTAGCCATGTGTCATTTCACTTGTGGAATAATTAGAAGGATTCCTACTTTTGATCCTTGTTTAGAATGGCTCCCATCAAAGTAAAGAGATCATAAGCTTGGTGAACCACATATTATATCTCGTTCATTATTGGTGGGTTTAGTAGAAAGGGTGCAAATGCCTATGTTAGAGGATATGAAATTTACCTTTTAATTCATAATATTGTACCATGTGATCATGTGTTTCATTTTAGGCTCCCTATTTATCCAAATTTACTTGGTAATTCCTCTTTAGGGTAACCACATATGGGAAAATTCTGTAGACGTGTAGCCATTTAGTGTTTTAAAATAGTCCTAACTTAGCAACATTCCATATGCTTTTAGAATATCCACTACTTAGATATAAATGAATCATTTAACCCTAGGTTATTATTCTAAATACATGTAAACACTCAATAATTACCCAATTACCTTAACTTCTAACTTGTCCAATTGAACAACAATCTTATCATATTTGATTAGGGTTAGACCTAGTTTTCTACAAACTCTTGTTGGCATTACATTAATTGAAGCTCCCTATTTGACTAGATAATTATGTAATATTTTTATAAATATCCTAATGGCAAGGAGAAAATGAGGAGCTTAAACCTTATTATTATGGATCATTACCTTTATACGTGTCACTTTTTGTTTATTATGGATTGGTATTTCAGTCAACATTTTAGGAACATGCCACATAATTATGTTATTTGGGCCAATTCGTTAGTGTAATATTCACCTCGATATTTTTCATGTCCTCAATTTTTTTATAACCACATCTATCGAGGATAGGTTGTGCCCCTATGGTGGGATGTTGGTCATTACCATTTGGGGGTGGAGGATCATTGTTCACTTTTAGATCAAGGGGAGTAACACTATTATTTGGAGGAATGGACATTGTGAGAGTTTTTCGCTACATCATACTTATCAAGGCATACTTATTCCTATGATACTATTGAAAATCATGAATCTCATTTTTTATTTCTTTAGGTTCACCATCTTCTTGACTAAGAAAATCAAAGGTCTCAATCATCATGGCAGTGCTAGGAGATCTATATGTGTTAGGGGATTCATATGTGTTGGATACATTATGATGGTTTGAGACCACCTCATATCCTTCCATATCCTTATAAAATATGTCAAGACATTGAAAAATTAAATATAGTCCAAATCTCCATGATAAGTTCTATTATGCACCCTACACCAATTGGGTAAAGCTCCCATATGTTAATCTTGAGTAGTTTATTCAGTGATGGCTCTAGATTGTTGTTAGGGTGGTTGAATGGTCAGTTGTACCTCTAGTAGGTGAATTTTTGGTTTTATTTTTCTCTACAAAAAATTAAAAATATCCATTAAAGGCCCAAGAAGTCATTACTAAGCTTTTGGACAATATACTGTATGGCATCTAACTCATTTTTTGTAGAGTTTTGTGGTACACTCTCACATTGTTCATTATAGGGACTAAGGCTTAGCTTTGGACCAAAATATTTGACTCTACATTTGGTATACTGAGAAAATAAAGGGGATGATTTGGAACTTCCCACCTCAATGGAAGTTTATTTATGACTAGAATAATATTTAGCACTGGAAAATTCTCACTGCTATTTGGAATCAAGTTCAAGGCTAGGAGGTCTTGGTTAATGTCTGAGATCATTGAATTAATTAGACCTTAAGGGTTTAGCTCACCCTTATACCTTAATAAATTTAAAATATGTTAATGGTAAATATAATATGAGGGTACCTTTACAGTTGAACACCATCGTCTAAGGGTCCAAGGTGTTTTTATACATTTTGAGTGATAGTTGAGCATCATGCTTGTACAATGTTGTAATATGATTGTACATATTATATAAACTCAAGTTAAAGGCCCTAATTGGTAAGTTGGGTTACCTCATCATGATGATGAACTATTAGTATAACATATTCCAGCGAATAAATTGTTTAAACTAGGCTAAAAATGTGTTATTGAATTCATTTTGCCTAGTGAAATTTTTTTTAGAGAGGTAAAAAAAATTGGTAATATGCAACATATTATAGGGTAAGTGGAAAGAGCCTCCATGTTATGTCCTCATGTTCCAAATTGAGAAGTCTTATGGTAGTCTTAAAATAGTATTATATGATGTCATGTTCTTTAGTAGTCCATCCTCCATTAGGTGTGAACTGGGGGAGGTATCTCTCAGAATTATTGGATAGATCATGGACATCCCAAATTATGTTTATGGTTGATATTGCTAACCAAGCCATTAACTTGGAGATATTTAGAGTGAAATGTATGGGTGAACTAGGATATGTCCTAGAGATTTTGGGTCTTCATTTGTTAGGCCTAGGTCTTTGATGTGTCTTTAAGTGTGAAAACAATAGGGAACTTGACTTAGACTTATACTTAGAGGTGCATGAAGCGAGATCTAGGTTATTTTAGGGGTGAAGGTTACTTAATGAATGTGTTTTTAGTGTAGTGCAAAGTTTCAAGTCCTCCTTCTGGTTCCAACTTCCCTATCTATTGATGTGAGTTTTAAACACACTTAAAAAGGTGATGGGACAAATCCCTCTCATTTTAGGATTATTAGAGATAATATAGAACATGATTTATAGTATTGAAATCTCTTATGTAGTACATAGAATGATTCGATGAATGATATAGATGTTACCATAGGTGGATATCGCCCCTATGTTTGCACTTCACTTTACCTCAAAACCTTGAAAATTCAATCCTAAAATGGATATTCACAATGGTATCTAAATGCTAAGTGAAATCTAGATAAAAGAAACACAAAAAAGAGAAATGTAAGGCATAGAAAAAGGTTTATAAACTTCATTGAGATTCTCTTACTCACATGAACTATTTTATGAATTTAACTATAAATTAATTGTATATGTATAACTCAACCTATGATCAAACTAAAAAAGATATGACAAAGAGTATAAAGAAAGGTTTTTTATGGATATAATCTCTATAGAATCACTTTTACATGATAAATCACTATAAAAATTTGATAACAACAACACATTCATCCATGATGATTAGATTTGATATAGTTAGCTAAGGAAATAAGTTTATTATCATATTACTCAACCTAACTATATCCATACAAATCAATTAGAATTAATCCCATAATTATTGAAACCCAAGCATCTGCAATATTAGGACTAAGATTAAGGGAGTAAAAACATCAAATAACTCATGAACATTAAAATAATTTCAAAGCTATCAATGTATTCCTCTTCTAAAATTTTACAATGTGTACTTATGGAGTAAGCATGAGCCCCATCCCCACTATCAATGACAAAGTTTGTTGCAATTGAAAATGTTTCTTGAAATTGACCAACAAATCATTATAAGAAAGGGCACCGACTCCATTAGCAAATAAATTCTTAATTTGAGACCGTAGACATGGGTTCTCCACTCTATTTATAATAAAAAAGTAATATTGTTACCTAATTTTTATTCCTTTCCTAATTTTCCATATTTTATGTTCTTAGGGATAAATACCAAGCCACTCACATAGTTAGATGGGCCTCACTTTATATTGATTGGAAATTCATGTGGTTTTACAACAAATTTTAAAATATAAGGAAAAGTTGTATGTTCATATAAAATTACATTATTTCAAAAAGTTTAAGCAAGAATAATTAAAATTATCTTTCCCTTCATTTTATTACATTCTTGGCTAGGTCTATGATGCACTAGCCTAAAAAGTTACAACATGGGGAGTGCCAACTTGGGTAGCACTAAATTGAGAACTACCAACTTGAGAGATACCAACTTGAGAAGCACTACCATGTTGAATCTATAGGACTTTGACACATGCTTGGTAGTTCTATTCTATCCTACAAATATTGATAATTGGAACTCTAAATAATGTGTTTGTCTTGGACAAATGAGCTACATGGCTAGCCAAAGGAGTGTGTAATGTACCTCTCATAGATCTTACCCACTCTACCTTCTCTTCATCATAACTTACTAAGTCAATGACATGAATAATGGCTTCCATATAGACTCTTAGACTCTGTTATCAAATTCTTTCATAAATTAAGCTAATTTCATTGAAAATTTAATGAAATAATTAAGCCTACCATTTGGCTTAAACAATGAAACAATCCCTACCTCATGAAATAATTACAAAATTATGTTTATTGCATTGAAAATGGAATGAATAATTGTTCTAATATCCTTAGTCCATTCTTATAATGAGGTCCTCATGTGTATTAGCCAATTATGTCATGCCTCGATATCATACAGAGTCATAAGCTTCAGCTGTGGGAACACGTTTTTCTTGACAAAATTGAGCTATTTTTTTAGTTTGGTCTTGAACTTGGCATTGTGATTTAAATAAAGTTTTACCTTATATTGCCATGGTGTGTTTTTTTACCTTGGTATAAAAACTCCCAACCAAGATCTCATATAGAGACTCAAGGGTCTCTTTTAATTCTTTGACAAGGGGTTTGAGCATTAATGGTTTTTTCAGGGTTTCTAATATTTGAATTTTCTATTTAATTTCTTGAACAACCCTATTTACATGTTCATTGGTAGTAGACACCATAGAATCATGGTGTTCTACAAATTATTCCATCTCTCCTAGTTTGGCCTTATTTTTTCTTGCCAAAGTAAAAAACACATCCTCAATATCATGAAAGGTTGGAGTCTCCCCTTTGGTGATTTTCATTCTAGTCACCTATTTGAGCTTGCCAATATGTTAATCAAATTGTAAATTCACCTTAGATTCATCAGATATAACCATCCCCTTTCTTTAGGCCTTATTCAACCAAATGATCTCCATCCATTCTCCTTCTTCTTGGGATATAAAAGTGGTAGTGGATGAGGGTGGTGTGACAAATTTAGTTGGTGATGGATGGAATGGGAACTATAGGGTTCACCATGACACAAGCTATACATATGTAAGTGGGAACATGCCTTGTATTGAAGGAAAAGTGGGAGGTGTTAGAACATAAGTTGTAATTAGAGGAGGAGGGGGAATAATTGGAGGATAAGAGGAGGTTATCATGATTTGGAGGAGGGAATACTATATTCCATATGAATAATGGTGAATGGGCTACTAATTAGCTTGGTTGATGAAAAAATAAGTTATCTTTCCTTTTCCTTTTGGCTCCTTTGGATTTGATATGGAATGTGCAATGATACTTGGGAGTAGAGAAAATTTTAGAGACTGTTGATAGTCAAAAGTTTATAAGTAGCCATTTTCAATTTTGAAAATGGTTAATTATGTGAAAATATACATAGGTCAAATAGCCTCAATTTCATATAATTTCATATATAAGGGTTTCAAATCACCTTATAGATTATACTTGATCCTAATTTAGGACAAAGATTCATGATAGTTATTATGCATGTATGGATTTGATTCACTAGGAAATTATACAAGATATGTATAGGTTAGTCTGGAATCTCCAGGTGTGTGTGTGTGTGTGTGATAAGGACCACCTAAGACATAATACTTAAGGTAATAAATATGTTTTGGTTGGCATGGTTTGTTAATTGAAATAAAAAAATATTTGAAAGGCCAATTATGGATATGGTTAAGACATTTTGGTAGACCTTATTATATAGTTTATAATTTTAAAATATGAAATTTTTTAATTTTTTTTTATTGTCATTTATAAAATTGAGTGAAAAAACTTGCTCTTACTTCTATATGGTTTTAATAACTTAAAAATTTAATAATAAATAATTTTCAAACCTAATCTTTATTTTATTTCTAGCATTGAATATGGTGCAGGTAGAATTAAAGCTATGAGGATTGAGGTTTAGATCTTGCCCCATTTTTTAGTGAGTTGGTGCCTACATATTAAGGGGCCCAAGGCAAAATTTAATGTTGGTCTAACATGTTACTCATGGGACTAATGTAAGTTGATTGAATACATATGTGACAGTTTATTTTTATTTTTTGTTATTTATGCAAGCTATTATTGGAAGCAAAGCTCTGGTAGTCAAAATATTAGGACAAGAGCTTAGAAACACAAGTGTAGACAATTTTTAAATTGGTTTCCTTGTTATTGTAACTACAAGGTATGGATTTGTGTTTCTTTTATTCTGAAGACTGAGAGTAGTTTTTTGTATGCAACCATCTATCTTAAAATGAATAAATATAATGATAAGTTCATTGAAAATAATTTATTTAAATATATTTACTAATAGTTTATTGGTTTTTATAGTGATTGATGCAATATATTGGTGTAAGTGAAGATTTGTTAGTCAAAATATTATGATAAAGTTAGACAATTTCTAAGTTGGTTTCCTTGTGATTGTAACTATAAGGTATGGATTTGTATTTTTTTATTCTAAAGACTAAGAGCATTTTGTTTGAATGCATAGTAATCTGTATTTAAATGAATAAATATAATGATAAGTTACTTGAAAAACATTTCTTTAAAGATATTTTCTCAAAATACTATGCATGTTGGTTTTCTTAGAAATTTTATGTATATCTATAAATCTTTTCCTTAAACTCAAAATCTGTGAAATGGGTATTTTTGAGTTAGTCATAAATATGGTTGAAATGATCATGAGGATCTATTGCATTTATTCATTTTGTTCTTTGTGTATTGTTTAAAATAAGAATCTTGCATGCCATTATTTCTTAGAGGAAATTAATTTATTGTTTGTTTAAAAGGAGTATTTCTCAAAAGAAATTAGTTTCTTATTTGTTTAAAAGAAGTATGTGGTAAAGACCAACCAAATTATGAACAAGGAATCCAAGAGGGGAGGTTAGTCTTGTGTTAGTTCATGAAACAATGAAATAAGCACACTAACATGCTAACATCTCTATCCTAGACACTAGGGGGAGCTTAGTAACAAACAAACATATGAAAACTCAACTAAAACATACAAGAAATATTTTCTTACCTTCCTTGGAGCTTCCAAATGGCTTATTGAGTGGCTTGCTCGAGTTGTACATCAAGAAGTCTTTGGCAATGAGGCTTGTTTGGCTCCTTCTCTACTTGGCACCTTGACTTTGATGTTGAATGGATTAAGATTTAGGCATTATAACACTATTGGGATGAGGCTTATGGAATAAATACTTTATAATAACTCTAAAATATCCAAGATTAGAAATAAAGAGGTATGACCTTGTATTTATAGCCTTAGGAATTAACTCTCACTCAAGGTGAGTTAGGGTTAAGTTTAGGCTTGGAATAGGTTCAAATTAACCCTAGGTGAGTTAAAACTAACTCCAATTGAGTTATGACCATGTGGGGAGACATACGTCAAAATTATTATGTCTTCTATTTAATTCATATATAGTTTCTAGTTGAATGGTGACTCATAAAAGCAATGATGAAAGGCTTGATACTTTAATTTTAGGAATTTATATTTTTAGATATTCATTAATTTTAAATGGATAATTAAACTAGGCATTTAGTTTGGTTTAGATTGTTAATTGATTTAGATAAGTCTTTTATCTCTTTCAATATTTGATTTAATTGTGCAAGTGCCCCACTTAATAGGTCCATAGGATAAATTTGTGCCGCAAAGTGATTAGGGATGAATTAGTGAGAGGTTATTATTGCATAGGGTAGGATACCCCAATTAGGGATGTCTCAACATGATTTTGATCTTTGATAAATGATACATAAGTAAATTTGGGACATTCAGTGATTCTTAGGATTAATTTGTAATGGTTGGTAGGAATCAGTCTGAAGTCTAGTCAGAGGCCAGTTGTGGATAGTTTTAGGTGTCTAGAATTTCCTCCTATTTGGAAAGATGTTGTAAAATGTAGGTATAGTAACATATTTTCAAATAATGAAAAGGTCCTATATGCCTACTAGTTAAATAACATGGATGAATTATAGATTCCCCCTCAAGGGAACAAGTGACCGAGGGGTCGGTGATCGGTCCCTCAAAAGGAGGAAATGATGGGACCAAAAAAGATAAAATAGGTAGAAGAGATTGATTTAACCATAGGTGGTTATAATCAATATCATGATGAGTGGTCCCGATTGGGTAGGCAAAGAGGATGATTTGCCCATAGGTAGTTGTAATCATCGACATAAGTAGGATAAAAGAAGAATGAAATTAACCCATGAGTGAGATTAATCCAAGTGAGATAATGCTTGCATGCATTGATTTAAAAAGAGTAATAATTTACATAAAGGTGATTATAATCAGTAATAAAGGTTGCCAAAGGTAGTTATAATTAGTTGCATAGGCATATGCCCCAGTTAGGGTAGATGAGTCAAAATAATGATTTTACCATAGGTAGTTATAATCATTAAGATGATCAAGATTGAAAAAATGATTTTGTTGATTGTGACCTAATAGGGAAGATTGAAAAGCATAACTCAAGGATATAACCTATCATATAGATTAAAGACAAGCAAGCATAAATGTAGATGTAATGGTCTAATGACTGAAGAAGCCATAAATAACCAGGCACACATCGATGCATAAAATGATGAAAGAGATGATTGGAAGAATAATAATTAATCAATGGAAATGATTTAGTTATATCTGCCAATGTGAATATGCTCATCCTTATTAGCATTGATCAACCAGAATAGTCAAGGGTTTGATTTGATCGAGATGGGTGGGAGGATTTACCAAGGTTACCAAGAAGAAACTTCTATGGATCCATTGATTGTAAGATTTATTGAGCTGATTTTTGCTATATCATGTGATGGTAAGCATCATGATATAAAACACCATGATAACTTAACTGTAATATGCATAAATACAAACTCCTGATCCAATAAATAATTGAAAATAATACACCAATGATGAAAACCATGATGACAATGTTAACATATGAATATGGATAGAGTCAAGAATAATGCATAAGGAATCACATAATGAATGAATATAGTCAGTCAAGGCACAAAAATGAAATCAACTAAACAAATAAATAATGAAGCAAATAAATACATAGAAAGCTTGAATGAAAAAGTGACATAAAGCATCTTATCATCAACTAAGTGAATATCTACATGTGAAGGCTTGATGGAATGATAAAAAAGTGGTGACCCCAAGAAAGGATACATGCAAAGGGAATGTCACACCCCCCATAGCAATGGAATAGTGTATAACCAATCAATGGAGTTATTCTAGTATGGCAGATCAAGAATGATCAACTAGGTTTAAATAGGATAAATATTGATGGATTTTGAGACTTTATATCTCTCAAGGAGAATGTAAGCTGATTTTATAATTTTTAGGATTTTGAAATTTTATTGAATGTTTTTTTTTTTTTTTTAAAAGAATCTCAACTTGATAGAGAATGATGAGACACATAATGGTCTGACTCACAAAATGGATAGAGTGTGGTGTAGGTAGCTCATAAAATGGCAAGAGCATTATGATGGAATATTGGTAAATAATAATAAAGTGACATTATAATCCCACATTCATTTAGATTAGATACTAATGATAGATAAAGTAGGATAAATAAGATATAAACATAATGAAAAACACCACAAATTGCCTTTAATAGAGCTGAGCTAAAAGACGGGTTCCTTCATGAGGAGGCTACAACTTCTAAAATTAGGTGAGAGTACAAGTAAAGTGGTAGAATCTATCACTATGAGCCAAGTTCTATAATATGGGCACCTATCAGAATATGTATAGTATTTTTGAAAAAAGGCCATCATCAATGTGAGCCATATTTTATGGGTTATGACTGAGTGGAGACTTGTAAAGATTTTCTTTAAAGGTTTTGCATATTATGTTTGGCAGAAAAATCATCAACGTGGTGATAGATATAGGATGAACTATGCCTAACTCAAGAACTGCATAGCCAGGTTTGGAAAAATGTGGTGATGTATGCATCCTCTATCTGAGTACCTTGGTACTTATGATCTATGGGTTCCAATAAGTGGGGCCCTACCATCATGAAGCTCTGTAACCTAGGATATTTGTATATAGTTGGAGAAGGTGGGGGCAGAGTTGATAGCTATTAAATAAACCACTAGCTCCATAAAGACCTTGAGATATAAAAAAAGACAAAATATCATACACAGATCATATGACATGGACATATACTATGTGCCATGACATGATAAATAAAGGATATCATGATTATGCATAATGATCTTGTTGAGATGATCATTTGATTGGGGGTGATGTGTCCATGTTGAAAGGTGAGTAGAGATGACCTTTTTAAGTGGAACGACTATATTATGGAATTGATGATGTCATAGGGCCCATTCATTGTTATCAGAGTGGAAAACACATAAGCTAGGAATAAGGGTCATGTAGTCTACTTAATTCATCATGCAGAGAACAAACTAGTAATGTGAATTCATTTTTTTTGTGTAGGACCTTGAAAAAGTAGATAAGTGCAAAGGTTGAAGATGGCACACAATAAAAATAATGGAAATGAAAGTGGAGATGATCAATGGCCACCATGTCTTAAAATTATCTATGGGGTAAATGTGTGAATTTTCTAGGCATTGTCTTGAGTGATGGACCTTTTGGAAGAACTACTATGACAATAAAAACTAATAGAGATTCCATCTTAGCCTAATCCTGATCCTCCACCACAACCTCAATCATAATGAAGAAGGAAAAAATTTCATTACACAAGATATAGAGCATAAGAGCATAAACCAAGGCTAACAAAAAATGAACACCTACAAGTTTGTCATAGAGGGAATCCCCACTATCCAAAGGGATATGCGATGAGGTGGTGTCAAGTGTTAGTCATGAACTATCAATAGAATGAGCATATGGATGCAATGGCTGCTTTGGCTGAGTAGGGTGAAAGACAAAGAGTGGAGTATGAGTTTTTTCCTAGGGGGAAGTGCTTGGAAGATGGGAGTAGAATACACCCACCAATAGCCATCAATGTAGGGAGGAATATGAATCAACTAGCACAACCTACTATAGTGTGTGGAAATAATGGGAAATTAACCATGCAAGTTAAACATGTTTGAGGAGGAATGTTTTTGATGCTATTTCATTAATCAATCAACAAGGAGGATGGCTTAATTTGAATGTAGAGTCACTAGATAATCAACATAATATCAGGAGAACAACCAAATGAAATCACAATGCCAAGTATGAAAAACATTTGTATGCACCTTAGGCAAAATGTGTGTAAGTTAATTATTATGTGTGGTGTGTACCCCTCATTGTATGCTTTGTTTAGTTATTACTTATGCCATGGTTATGAAATGTTTTCTTGATTATCATCTACTTATGGGGTATGATTTATATCTGTGTTTATTTAGAGATGCATGCTTGTATAAACATACAACAAATCATATGTTGTTATTATTTATTATACATGGGTTCAAGAATATGTTTGTGTATTTGGCTAGTTTTAATATAACAAATAAATCAAGTGTAAGACTAAATACAACAATTTGTAATTGAAGTACATGATATGGATAATCAAGATGTAAGTGCAAATAAATTATAATAATCCTACAACAATCAAGAAGTAAATAAAAAAATAAGTAAATAAAGAGTTAAAAGTAAACAAAATATAAACAAACAAAATAAGGGGGAATAGAAGAAAATGAAGGTGTAGCCAAACTAACTCTAGATGCACTAGGAAAGTGGATGCTGCCTACATAATTCTATGGACATAAGATTCAATATGAAATTTAGGCTAAATGTAGTTCTTCCAAGATATGGGATAAAATAAAATGATGATCAAATAAAAATATGATTATGGTATAGAGGAATATGGGAATGGTCTTGCAAAATGGTGAGTGTGTGGGTTGAATCTAGTAAGGATGGGGAAACTAAAGGACAAGTGGTTACTTCTAAAGTAGCCAAGGATCCTAAAATCCTTAAGGAAAATAAGTGGTTGATACTATGATTTTTAGGATTTTCTAGATCGTATATAAATGTTTTTCAAATTTTTTTATGCATCTCAACTCGATGGAGAATTATGAGATACTAAATGGTATAACTCACAAAATGATGAGAGCACTCAAAATTAACATGCTCACAAAATGGAAAGAGCATGACAAAAGGGTGACTAAGCTAAACTCAACATGAATAAAAGTGATTCTTACATTATCTCATTAGGACCTCAAGTCACTGTAGTTCCACCTTACAATGGTGGAATCTGACTAGGTAGCAGCAAGTTTGTAAATAAAGTAGGCAAAGTAGGAAAATGGAATAGGAATAACAATGTGATACTTTAAGAAATGATAAATATGTTGTTCCTAATTTTACCATAGGTAGTTATAATTAGGAAATAATGCCAAAGGTCAATGATGCTAATTTTACCATAGGTGGTTATAATTGGTAGCACGATGGTGGTACTCTGATTTGCCCAAAGGTGGTTATAATCAGTAGTACTTTAATGGAATAAAACAAGGAATGATGTAACTATCAAACCACTATCATATTGCACCAAGATACGAATTCTACTTAGAATACTAAATCAACTACTAAAACTTGATTTGAATTCCCGTATTAAATGTGCCCAAATAACCAATGGAATGAAACCAAGGTCAAAGGGTTGGGTAGGGAAATGTATGATAAAATGGTATATGGTATGGAATAAATAAATATTTTGATACTATGGTATAATGAAAATGGGCCTCATATATAATAAATTAGGTCTCTCAAGTGAAGTAATGCTTGAGGTGTATAATGTTCATCGGTTCATTAAGTTCATCCCCATCTGATATAACAAGCCTGTATGCTCCAAAGCGATAATTTGAAAAAATGATATAGGGGCCTATCTAATTGGGTTTAAACTTGCCCTTGTTCTTTTTATCAATCATTTTATTCTATTGGTTTTCCTTGAGAACAAGATCCCTAAGTTCAAACTCTCAATGTTTGATGTGTCTGTTGTAATGGCTATGAAGTCTCTTTTGGTATACTTGGAAGGTTGTTAACTATGGCCATGTATTTTTGATCCAGTAACTCTAGCTCCTGTAGGTGATTAACTCAATAATATTCATCATTTAGAATATGTTTTAGTGAGATGTGCAAAGAAGGTAACTCAACCTCAATCGAAAGAATGGCCTCAATGTCATAAAAAGTGAATATGGAGTGGCTCTTGTGTGGGTATAGTAATTTGTGTGGTATGCCCAAAGGGAGTGGAAGATTTGGAGGTGTCAATCATGACCAACATCATTGAAAATATTTTTAAGGATGTTGACAATGGTCACTAGATGCTTCCACCTGGCCATTACCTTGTGGGTAATATGCCATAGAAAAATGTTGAGTAATTTTGTACTTGACACAAAGTGATTTAACATCTTTATTTTTGAATGATTCACCATTGTCAGATATAATGTTGAATTAGATACCATAGCATTAGATGAGATGGTTAAAGATAAATTTGAAAATTTGATTTCTAATCACGTAAGTGAGGGGTATAACATCAACCCACTTATTGAAATATTTGATAGAAATAAGGATGTGTTTATGGCCATTAGAAGAGGTTGGATTAATCTTCCCAATGAGATCAAGGCCTTTGGTTGTAAATGGCCATGGCATAAGCATTGCTTTAAGTGTTTTAGCTAGGGCATAAATTAGATTGGCATGCCATTGACATTGGTCACACTTTTTGACATAGGCAACTACATTTACATCCATAATTGGCCAATAATACCTGGTACATAGGAGATTTTTGGCTAGGATAGCTCTGCTAGTGTGGGATCCACATACTCTTTTGTTAACTTTCCATAATGCTAATGTTGATTCTATCAAAGTTAAATAATGAAGCAGAGTTCCATAAAAGCTATGATGGTAAAGGGTTGGTCTAAGTAAGGTATCTCATGTGGCTTGGTGGGTAAAGGCCTTGATTTGTTTCCATGATAGGTCTGGTACAATAATATGGACATGAAGGTAGGTAAAAAGGTATGCATACCATATAGAGCTTGGACTAATAATATCATAGATCATCACTACGATTGAAGGTTCATGAGCTAGAACTAGAAGATTTTCAATAAGAAATTGATGTTCTTTTGCCTTATCTCTATTATGAATCAAATATCGAATGGTGGTCATGGCATGTATTGTTCTATTATTGGCCCTTGATATGTGTTTAAACTATGTATTGGCAATCTATTGTTTGAGAATGTCAATCATGGTCTCATATGATACTAGTTTGTCATCCTTGGTCTAAAAGTGGTCTATAACTTGATTGATGATTAGATGAGAATCACCATAAACCTTAAGATGTTTAATATTCCATTATATTTCCTGACAAAGCCCTATAATGAGTGCTTCATATTTCGACATTTTGATGGTACAAGGAAAGCTGATACAAAATGATTTAGGGATTAGATCCTTGTAAGGTGTAATAAACATTAAACCTGCCCCTGATCCCCATGCTATGAAGCATTCATTAAAATATAGCTTCCAATGATGTTCCTCAAGTGGTGTTTCAATAATGGTCATGATGGACTCATCTTAGAATTGAAATTTTAGTGGTTCTATATCTAAAAGGGATGTGTCAGCAAGCTGATATGCAAGTACCTATCCCTTAATAGCTTTTTGGTTGGTGTACTTAATCTCAAACTCACTCAAAAGCTTGATCCGTTTAGCCATGCATATTTGTAAATTTGTTTTGGATAGTAAGTACTTGAGTGGATATAATTTATAAATAACTATGGTCTTATTGTTTAAGATGTAATGTCTTAATTTCTAGGCTGTAAAGATCATAGCTAAATAGGCTTTCTTAATGGAAGTATAATTGTGTTCATACGCAACCAGTGTATGGATTAGATATTACATGACATGTTCTTTTATAATGTCATCATTCTGAGCTAGAATTACCCCTACGGCATTATCTGTGGTCAATAAATAAAATAAGAATGACTTTCTTGGCATAAGTGGCAACAACATAGGTGGATTGATAAGATGATCTTTGAAGTGCTATAATGCTTTTTGGAATTCTTCATTCTAATGGAAAGTGAAACCACTCTTCAGTAGGTGTATAAATGGATGACATTTATTGGATAACTAAGATATGAAGCGTCTGATAGATTGAGTTTTTCCCTACATACTATGGATTTTCTTCAAATTGGAATGTGGTGGCATCTTGGTAATGGCTTGGAATTTAATAGGATCAACTTCAATACCTCTTCAAGAGATGATGAAACCTAAATTTTTTCCTAAAGTGACACCAAAAACATACTTCTTAGGATCAAGTCTAAACTTGTATTCATGAAGCCTTTCAAATATATTTCAAAGTATAGCTGGATAATCTTCACGAGTCTTTAATTTACCCAATATGTCATCGACATCGTCTTCAAAAATGTCATGCATCATATCATGAAATATGATGATCATGGATAATTGGTATGTGGCCCCAACATTATTGAGACCAAACAACATAACTTGATAACAAAAAGTTCCCCATGGAGTGGTGAATGTTTTTTTGTGTTGGTCTTCTAACACAATTCAAATTTGGTTGTAGCCTAAAAATCTATCCATTAGTGAAAGAATTTCATACTCTACTGTGGAGTCAACTATCATGTCAATGTTTGGCAAAGGAAAGTTGTCCTTAGAGTAGGCCTTGTTTATATCTCTAAAATTAGTATAGATTCTGATTCTTTTTGGATTTTTACTAACTGGCACAACATTCGAGATCCACTCAGATTAGTCAATCAATTGAATACATCTTATTTCTAAGAGTTTTTCCAACTCTTTATTTACTAATACAACAATGCAAGGATGCATCTTGCACAATTTTGCTTCACAATTTTGGTATTAGGATGTACAACAAGATGGTGTACAACTAAGGTAGGGTCCAAACTAGGCATATTAGAGTAGGCCCAAGAAAATATATCAAAAAATTCCTTCAAAAAGGTTGTAAATATATCATGTTCTTCCTTAGTAAGGGACAAGCCTAATTTAATCCATTTTGGGTCATCTAGAGTCCTGATGTTAACTTCTATAGTATCTTCCATAAGAAGAGTCAAATCATCTTTCAGAATAGTTGGTAAATATTTAAATTAGTTTGTAATGGTAAAGTCCTCCATGTGGATTGGCTCTTTGAGTTTTCCTAGGTATGATGAATCGAAATCCCCCAGTGGTAGGGATGGCCATGTGACAAACATTATTGGAAACTCTTGGATAATTTTATTAAAAAGCATGTTGTTCTTCAGAACTAAACTCAGACCCATGGATAAGTTTTCACCAAAAGACTGGCCTTTCTCTTTACTTCTACCATTATTTAAAAGTTACTCAAAGAGGTTTTCACTTTGGGACCTCAATGTTTTATTTATTTTTTTATGGCTAAGGGTGTTCACTCATTATCCAAAATAGGCTATAAGATATAGTTTGATTGAGAACCATTGTTTGTGATCCCCCAATGGAACATTGTCTCTTAGGCTTAAAAAATCTTAAAATGCCTCATCATTCTCAGACTTGTCTATAGGCACTATGGATTCTTTTTGGATCCAGGATATAAGTTGAGGGTAATATATAGGAAATGGATTAGTGCAAATAACTAGGCTAAGTATACAAATGGCATTGGTATCAAAAAAATTGGTATTGGCCAGGTCTTCATAAAGGCTATGATCAGACTCTACTTCACTATTGGCATCGTCATAAATGGTCATAAGCATTAGAATATGATTAAGATATGTCAGGTCACCACCAAGTGGTTTAAATTCAAGACTATAGGTTCCTTTATATCGAGTGATAGAAATTGGCTTCAACTTTCCTTAATGATTTAGCTTGAGGCCTCCTCCTTCATAGGCATGTTTCTCTAGCATCCTATCGAGAATGGGGTACTTGGTATTTATATAAAAATAAACCAATTTATCACTGTATAACCTTGATTCATCTCCTGTAAGGAGGTCCTATTCTTAGCCAATGGCTAGTGTGAAAATGATAGGAGATGGACTATGTAATTTGACTTTTCCTTTCTGATGCCATTCCATGCAAGGTGGTTTGGATTTGGTTCTTCCATAAGACTTGGGGTTCTATGGAATCATGGCAATGTGAAATATATCATGGGTCAAATATTTTCCTGGGCCATTGGTCGAGATAGTATAATGATTAGACATTTTAGGAGGTAGCATATGGGAAAGTGAATCAAGGTCATTGAAATTGGCCTCTGGTGAATAAATAAGTATTTCCTTCCCCTTTTTTATCTTGAGAATTATATTTAAGCCAAAATGATAGTTATAGCTTTCATACTCAGCCTCTAAATGCTTGCAATATTAGTAGGATTGAAAATATTCATGAATGGTGACCTCCATGTCATAATGAGAGAACTTGAGATATTGATGAAATGTTGAAGGGATTGCATGAATTTCATGTATCTAAGGTCTACCAAAGAGAAAATTATATGACAAATCTAGGTCTAACACATGGCATAATGTATTGTAGGTCAAAGGGCCAATGATAATTTTCATGTTGATGGTGCCTTATGATTCTTGCTCTTCATTATCACAGGCCTTGATTATGATCCTCTTTGGATGGAGATCAGTTATTGTGTATGTGAGAAGCTTGATGAGATTTAGATACATAATATTTATTCCTGATCCATTGCCTATGAGGACACGCTTCACTTTGTGTAATATGATGAAAAATTTGATGTATAACAGATTGTTATGGAGAGGGTTAATGGACAACATACCACTTTGGTTAAAGGATAACTGATGGCCTAGGGCTAGATGTCCAACCAAAGCTTTGAATTTATCTAGGGATATGTCATGGGGAACTTGGGATTGGCCAAGGAACTCCGTCAAGATGTTCTTGTGAATGGTTAACATATGTAACAAATCCAAAATGGAAATTTTTATAGGTGTCTTCTAAAGCTATTCAATAATATTGAACATCTTTTTAAACATATTGGTATACAAATTATTTTTAGCTAGAATAATGGGTTGAATGGGTGTAGTGGCAGATGGCTATGGGCCTGGGATGGTAATATTTGACCACTGAGTTATGATTTCACACTATAGGACTATTATTTATAGTAAATGATGATGGAAGGGGGTCAGATAACATAAGTATTAGTTACCAATGCACTTATATGTGGTCATGGGGTAATGATGAGTTATCGATATAAGGTCCAAAAGTGGTAATCCCTACTTACTGGCACACCTGTATGTGGTCTCAAGTCATGGAAAGATCATTAGCATAGGTTGGATGAGGGTAATTGGTTAGAAATAATCTTTTTTAGTTGGCATTTGGTCTTAGATTGATGGTGATGGTGGAAATGTGACGTCCCACAATATGACCTACAACCTTATTGTAGTCATGTGTAACTTCATGGTAAGTATATTGGTTATTGATATTGTTCTACCATGGTTCCATCCATTTAGCTAATGTTATTATTATTTATATTATTATCTAAATTTTTTATACTATTGTTGCTATTATTTTGGTCTTTGTTGTTGTTGTTATTGTTAAGTTGCGGACATGGATTTTGATAAATACCTAAGTTTTAATTGGATGCATAATCTATATTTTCCAATGTTATTCCCCCATTTTTCAACATGTTCTAAATAATATGTTTGAAATTCACACAATAATGAATATTATGTCCATTAACCTGATAGTACTCATAGAACTCATTTTATTGATACCAGTCAGGATAAGAAATGCCCTCAGGATAGTGTTTCAGAATTGTCCAATTAATCAAATTAGCTATGGATAGTTTGTGAAACACAAATTTAGTAGGCTCACAAAGATCATTGAAAACTCAATGAGTAGGCACATTTATCCTTGGAGGGGGAGGGATTTACAAAGGTAAAGGTTGATGCATTTATTTCACTAGTCTAGGTTGATGGAAGACTATGCTTGCTGAATGGGTTGTTGGTGAGAAGTATTTTGAATTTGTTGTGTAGGTTGAGAAAATGATTTTTTCACCATTTAGACATGTAGTGACTTAGTTACTCCATTTCCAATAACATTTTGATTATAGTTAAACTTTTTGGGCTTTTTGTAATTGTTAGCCTGGGCTAGTTGTGATGCTTGTGCTTAGACTTGGTTATGGTTTTGATTTTGGCTATTTCCTTGGTTTTGATTTTTGTTTTAGTTAAAATAGGTAACATTGATGATGCTTTTATTAATAAGGGCCTTTTGATCAATAAACCTTTTTCAATGATCTCTTTAAAAGTGTGTGCACACTGTAACACCAGATGGTAAGATATCTCACTGTGTAAATTTTTGGTAAACATAATGTCTAATTGCTCATCTAGTAGACTATGAGTGAAATGGCTTGTAAGTGATCTCCATTACTATAGATAACTCATGAAACTTTCATTGACCTTATGTCTATATTTAATCAAATCTACCAGCAAAATTTCATGTTCAAGATTGTAGGAGAAGTGCTACATAAACTTGTCTGAAAGGTCATCAAAATTAGATATTGAGTTCTTAGGTAATTTCAAAAACCATTCCAAAGCCTATGTTACTAGACTCTAAGGTAAAAAAAATAGGAGGTATATGTCACTATATGCCATTGGTTGGCAAGCAACAAAGAATTTCATTAAATGGGCCTTGGGGTCTCCTTTACCCTTGTATTTATCAAACTTTAGTGGTTTGTACCTTGGAGGAAATGATATTTATAAATACTCCATATTGAATGGGTAAGAACACGTCATCCAACTTAAACTTCTTGGTATATTTCACAACTTGGATAGTGGTAATTACATCCTTCATCTATTGAAATTCTTGTGCTAAGAAATTGGATAGAACATTGGCTTGAGGTGGAGGCTAGGTGGTCAAAAGTGGATTATTTTGACTAAGGTATAATGGAGGCATGGTTTGCTATGGAATATTGGTTTGGTTTGGGAATTGACCAAGAATATGCATAATTGGATTAAGGTGTGATCATTTAAATTTTAGACATTAAGGTGAGGTATTTTTGTTAGGATATGGTATATAGGCCAAGTTTTAGGGAAATTATCATTGGGATAGAAGAATATGGTTTGGGGTGAAGTACTATGCCTACTGAGGTTGAATAAGGACTTGATGCTGACTATTCAAATCTTGATGAATAAGGGGAACTTGTGAACCAAGGCCCTATCATTTAATTTTTGGCACATTCTATAAAAAAGATAATGGTTGTCTAAGTGGTACTTGTGGGACACCAACACCTCTTTATTGCATGAACACTTATTATAGAGTAGATGCTTGTAGAGTGTTTGTCATTTGTCACTGACTAATAGACATATGTTTTTAATTGGAAAAAATTTGTGATTGTAATGCTATGTTAGTCTATGATTGAAGAGGTACATTTGTCATTACCTAATGAGGTGGAACATTGGTTGCCCCTTGTTGAGGTGGTATAATGTTTTGCCTCTATTACATGGGTATTTTGGACTATGCTTATTATTGTGGAATGTTAGTCATCACTTGGTGTGGTGGAGTAAAAATCATCATGTTTTATTGAGGTATGGCATTGGTTGTCATTTGACCAATTAATCCTTGTGGTTGCATGTTTGAAGAAGTAGCTGGTTGAGGATTAGAGGTATCTTGTTGTAGTTGGGAGGTAAAAGTTCCTGCACCTAAATTTGTGAAAAACTCATGGCGTTAACCAAAGACAAATTTTGTTGTAGACTATTTATTTGTGAAATTAAACCCATTTAGATTAGATTGGATGATAATTGCATGTTATCCATTATGTTTGGCTCATTTATCTATGCAAAATTAGTAGACATTTCTTCAATAGCTGGGGCATTGAACATGTCTCCAAATGAAGTGATTTACATAATGGATCCATACCATGATTTTCTTAGCCTATCAATTTCATTAATAGTTGTTGAAGGAGATAACTTGATAAGAGGAGTATGTGACATGGTTATGTTGTTGAAATTGCACATTAAATTCAATTGGGCTAGGTATGCTATCTACATATATGTAAATTGATTCTCCATGAGGCCTTTTTATTTGAGAAGCATATGAGGGTCTTGATATATCATTAGCATAAGATCTTGAGGATTTATAGAAGAGGCTTGTTCAATGGTTTAATTGTACGGTATGTTGAGAGGCACTTTGACTAGACTTAGCAAATTTTTGTGGGGGATGTTTGATGTAAACTTGGCCCCTACCTCCATGGATCTAATTAAAAATTTGTCCTTATTTATAAGCAAGTGATGATAAAAAAATAGGGGTCATAGGCTGATGGTATCGTAACATAGTACAGTTTTTGGACTTGGTCTATAATCGACAATATACTAGCTAGGTAGTACACTATTTACTCTTGGTCCTACTTTGAGTATAGAGGCATGTTGACCAAATAGTGGGTCAAAAGATATTGAATTTGTTCCCTAGTTTGAGTATTGTAAGGAGGATAAGGATTCATCTCACAAACTATGTCATCACCATAAGGGTCTTGAACAAAGTCATTTTGTGCGACCACATTATCATATCCTAAATTATATAGGGCTCTGCTATGAGTATAGTGAGACATATTTGAATCAATGATGAATGTTTCAAAAAAGGGATTAGAGTTATTCAAACTCTTAAAATTATGTTCAAAGGATAAAATGGTTTGAACCTGGTTTAACTTGGTAAAAAAAGTGGAGTTATATCTCCAAAAATGTCTATGATAAAACTTGGTATAAAACACTCTAATGTCAAATGTCTAATATCAAATGTCTCACACAAAAGGTCAAGTAGATGAAATAAAACCATAATGTCAAACTATAGGTGAAAAGTGCTTCAAACAAATCTAATATAATAAAACAAAAATTTTCACGTCTTTTGGTAAAATAAGGCACAAAAGCTAGGATCAAAACATGCATGCACTAGGTCTTTTAGAAAAGACACAAAAGCTAGACTTTAAATAAAATAAGGGATGATTTAATATAAAAAATTTGAAACACTTTGGTATAAATTATGCACTAAAACTTTAGACATGAACTTGGTCAATTGGCATAAGCCATAAGATTCTAGGCACATAGAGATAGGCTACTTCTCCAAATCTAAGCACAAATAATAGTTGTCAAATTAAATATAGAATTAACCTAAGTTACATAACCTAAAATAGAAAGATCAATGTCTTTGCCAAAATTACACAAAACATAGGCAAAAATCAATCAATATTTGGATTTGAACTTGTCAAGGTTAATTGAAAACTCAACTTAGAAAACTACGCTTTTTCAAACAAATAACAAGCTAGACAAGATGAATGGTGTAACGATACTAGGTAAAGATCGATAAGACACAATGGCTTAGTTTCAAAATTAGAATTTAGACACAAGGAGAATAAATATTTAAAATGATTCAAGAAGTGTAATTACATTATCACTTCCTAAAAATATGACCAATGATTTGTTTCAAGACTCCAAGGCACAAAAATTGAAATGAATTGGGAATCATAATGACACCATTTCTAATCAGGTGACACAAACACAAAGATTTTTCAAATAGACTAAGGAAAAGGTATGGTGTCAAACATATGATGCAAGGTATCCTCAAAACAAAGGAGTCATGTATACACAAAACTTGATTTGACTTGAAAAGACAAATAAATAGTTTAGACTCCAAAAACCATGTGAGAAAATGATAAAATGACATAAACACCTAAGTGTAATGTCCTAAATCATGAATCTAACAAAATTGCATAACATTATCAAATTATGTTAATATACTTGCTCTTGGGAGGATTTTAAGTGTTAATCCAAAAATAAAAGCATGTAAAAATTAAGGTTTTTATGTCCCCTCTTCTCCTAAGAGTTTATACTATGACATGGAACTTTAGGTTACTCACCCTGCATCAATAAAATGTTTGTGGCAAGTGGGGTTGTTCTAAACTATCAATTTTTGTGCATTTATAGATGGTCCCAAGTGTGGCTAACATAAAATATGATCACATCAATTAGATCCAAAAAAATAGGCTTATTGTGAAAAAGTCTTATCCTTTTCACAACCACTACATCTATCACTTGTTCAATGTAGTGTGATGTCTGAGTTGCCCTTATGATCTGAGGTAGTCTCTTACTAACAAAGTTGGTTTAACCACTCAAACAAGCATCCCAGTAAGTTGACCTCAATTTGTATACCCCATCATGAAGTGGTGTTAAAATCACGTTGGGAGATGCTTCCCTAGAGAACCTGTGAGGGAGAAACAAGCTCTCACCCACAAGCTAAAGTGCATAAAAATAAACACAAGTGAAAAGACTTTATGGTCATTTTAGGATCACCCAAACCATACAGATTTTAGGAGGACACTAATACATTTATTTTAATACCTTTGGAAAATACACCAAATGCAAATAATGAGCATTTTTTATCACCCAAGTTCCCTAAATGGGATGGGGGGAAAGCATACACACAACACTCATTTTACTAAAAAATAAACAATTTCAATAAACAAGCACGAAAAATAGAACTCTTAAGAGTGTTTTGCTAATGTGAGAGTTCCTTTAAAGGCACCTACATGAATTATGAATGAAGTTTGAGCCCCTTAGTGTTTTTTTGTTGAAAACTTTAAATAAAACAAAAACAACTTAAGTGAAAATATTTTAAACACCAAATTAAGATGTTTGCTTTGCAATTTAGAGTGTTTATAAGTGTTTTCTCTTGGCATTTGGGTTCTACAAAATATGTTAGGGTTTTTTTTTGTTCTTATAAAAAATGATATTCCTAAAATTTAGCTCAATAAGGCACAAAAATTAATATTAAACTATGAAAACCTATAAGTAACAATTTAGAAGCCTAAAAATAAAATCGAACACACATAACATAAAAACCATCAGTCAGTGTTTTCATCATATCTTATAAAATATGCACAAGTTTTTCACAAATTTTTTCGATGTTGTTAATATGTATAAGGTGCACCTCTATGAAAAATTTTAAAGCAAAAACCTAAATAACAAAAAATTTATTATCTCTGTATCAGCTATTTTTTAACAAAAAAATAGAAAACAAAAGTTATAGTTATTAAAATGATCATAAATGCTAAAATATAGAGAGTTTTATTTTGAAAATTTCAGAGTATATTAATAAAATAATTAAATATATTTCTATAAATTTTTTAAAAAAATATTGAAAACATAAAAAGTTATCAATTTTTTATGGGCCATTTTTACTTTAGCAATTCAAAAACAAAAACAAAATTAAAAAATTAAAAAAAAACAATTTTGTGGGGTGCACGCTCATGAAGAGTCCCATTGGGATTGCCATTATGTGAAAAAGGAATCCAAGAGGGGAGGTTAGTATTGTGTTAGTTCATAAAATAATGAAATAAGCACACTAACATGCTAACATATCTAGCCTGGACACTAGGGGGAGCTTACTAAAAAATAAACATATGAAAAATCAACTAAAACATACAAAAAATATTCTTTTCCCTTCCTTGGATATTCTAAATGGATTGTCGAGTGGCTTTCTCATCTTGTGCATCAATAATTATTTGGAAATGAATCTTTCTTGGCTCCTTCTCTCCTTATAATCTTGGGTTTGATGTTTCTTGGCTTAAGATTTGGGCATTATAACACTATTGGCATGAGGCTTATGGAATAAATCCTTCATAATAACTCTACAATATCCAAGATTATAAATGAATAGGTATGGCCTTGTATTTATATTCATAGAGATTAAATCTCACTCAAGGTGAGTTAGGGTTAAGTTTAGGCTTGGAATGGGTTCAAACTAACCTTAGGTGAGTTAAAAATAACTCCAGTTGAGTTAGGGCCATGTGGGGATACATAGTTCAAAATGATTATGTCTTCCATTTAATTTATATATAATTTCAAGTTAAATGGTGACTCACAAAAGTAATGATGAAAGGCTTGATATTTTGATTTTAGAAATTTATATTTTTAGATATTCATTAATTTTAAATGGATAATTAAACTAGGCATTTAATTTGGTTTATCTTGTTAATTGATTTAGATTAGCCTTTTATCTCTTTCAAGATTTGATTTAAGTGTGAAAGTGCCCCAATTAATAGGTTCATAGGCCAAATTGATAGTTGTTATGTTGCAAGGTGATTAGGAATGAATCCATGATGGGTTATTGTTACATACGATAGAATACCCCAATTAAGGATGTCTCAACATGATTTTAAACTTTTATAAATGATACGTAAGCAAATTTAGGACATTCAATGATTCCTAGGCTTAATTTACAATGGTTGGTAGGAATCAATCTGATGTTCGATTAGAGGCCAGTTGTGGCCAATTTTAGGTGTCTACACAAATAATATATAATAAATAGAGTATAACAAAAATTATGATAAAAAATTAGAGTATAAAGTATAAATAATAAGCTAACTATGGGACCATAAGGCAAGACAACCATGAAAAGAGAGGATGACATAACTAAACAAAAATGAGTACATACATGCCATATTATTATTTCCATTTTTAATTTGGAAATAATGAACTGACTATGGGACCTTGAAACTTTGTATACATTTGGGTATGCTATATAATTTTTAAAAAATAAATAAGTTGAGTTTATAATAAAGGAAAGGTATTAGTGTATGACATTACTGGCTGCCTTCTATTTATTTTAATTGATGTCCTAAGCTCATGTAAACTAACATATCAATTATAGGACTGATATATAATATTATGGGATTTTTTATTAACACATTACAAAATGGGTTTGTTCTTTTAATGAGTTTATTAATTATTTTGATTACTCTCTTCAGACTACAACCTGGTCAGTTTTTTTGAATGGTATTTCACATATTTATCTCCCCATGGTAGGTTCCACTTATCCATTATAAATATACTAAAGTATACAAGAAAACCCCTCTAAATGTCTAATTTTATTTTGGCATTGGTCCAAGTTGAGCAGACAAGAGTATAATGTGTCATATTAAAAATGTTTCAGTTAATTTAGCTAGCGTATATGAGAAGATATTTAGTAATAATTGTTAGGATTTAGTGATAAGTTATTCTTTTATAGTTTCATAGTAAGCCCTTGAAGTTGATTTTCATAAGTTGATTGTAATCTATGAATTGTGGAAATAGATAAAATCAAAGAAATTTGAGAATTACCTAGATTATATTCTATTGTGATAATTTAAATTGTGTTTTTGATTATTAAGAATGGAATAAATTGTCAGATATAAAATCTAATTTCTTGCCTTGCCAAGTTGTATTTACTCCTTGGGGCACGTTATGACATATGGTTATATGTATCTAATTAGATTTTTTTCTATGTTATGATATAGTTCCCTGTATTCTTTTACTATGGAAATAGAGAGACACGATCATATTTTATAATTGAATTATTTTTATGGCTTAATATGAGCTTCCCTAATGCATAACTACTTTTTCCGCAACTCAAATTTACCTATTTTATGGGTGTAATTTTTTTTCCTAGACCTACATTAGTAACTAAGAGGTTGATTTTACTCTATTTTAGATCATAATTAATTAATTCCCCTTTATACTCAAGCATATCCTTGGTGGCTCCAACCAATTCCTTATATTATTTGTGACCTAAGTGGGCAACATAAAGATTTATATTGGGCCTCTTTTCTAGGAATGACAAGATGTGGAATGGTGTTGGTTTAGTGGAGGTGGTTCTGTAGCTACTCTATATTATTTTTTACCTAAGTGGGTTTTTTAAGGATATTGTTTGGCTTACATTATGATTACCCAATGTTATGGAATTGACTAGTTTATTTAAGATTCTATGTAAATTTTGTTTTACCTTGAGTTTTGGATTTATTTATAATAAAGAATTAATTATTTTATTTAAATATGAGTATTTGTATTAAATATGACCCATCATTTGATTCCATGAATACAAATAGAAACACCTAACATAATTTTAACCATGGCATCCCATTGGGCATAATCACACTATAGGATATGACTATCTCATTCATATCTTATAGAGTTTTCATTAGAACAAGTTGTGGTGGCTATTTCTCATATACCCCCAAGTATAGTTAATAAATAATCCTTGGTAAAATGATTTCATTTCTTTATTCATAGGGTTTTCACCATATTATCTCTAGATCGCTTGATGAGTCCTCTAGAATGGATTAATAATATGATATTATGCCTTAAATTTTAATCTAGAAATTTTACTTTGGAAAGGTATTTGTGTTGTTTCTCATGTCTTCCTTGCTTGGAGTTATTAATTTGGGAAAGTATTTGAAATGGTTGGACTAACCCTAATTTCATAGGGCAAAGCAAAATAGTCATGCTGAAAAACTTAGGGTATCCATTGATCATAATCATTATTCCAACTCAAGCATATTTGTCTCATGAATGTGTTTGGGGAAAGGGGGTTAACTTAGATTTTCACCATTATTTATTGATTTGAATATTATGTTTGATTCAACAACTATTTATAAGTTTTTTTAAAGAGCTAATAGAAATGGCCAATCAATTTATAATAACATGGTGATTTTTCCAAATATTCACCAATGGAATTATCCCTAAACTCCAAGATTTGAATGATTTTAGAGTAAGATATTATGGGTCCATTCTTAAAACTATCCTTGCTTTGGATTTTATCCATAATAGTTACCTTAGAATTTAGTGAAATTTTAATTGGGACAAATGTTGGCATATATATTTGTCTACTTGAATCCACTAAAATGACTATAATGGAAGACATTGTGGCCACATTACCCAAGATAGGTAACACTACTACTTGCATAAATGATGGGAATTAGCTGGTCATAGGGAAAGAAATCATGGGATGACATTGTGTCAAAGTCCTTGGTGTCATTATATTTGGTAGACCTTGGTCACTATGACCTGTTTCAATGGGGGCATTTATTATGTCTATCTCTACTTAAGGTGTTGTTTAAAGAGTGTCCATTGGGGCATCCTCAAGTAGGGTCATTGAGGAATGAGGATGGGGAATCATTTCAACATGTTCCACTATTTTTTAGGAAATAGGGGAAGGAGTCTTTGAAATCACCATAGAATAAGAAGGAAAAATGAGAGGAAGGGGAATCCAATAGCCGAATTACCTCCTACATTTAGATAGTTATTTTAGAGAGTGTTGGTGGAGGTAGACCTTAAAACACCTTGATTTTTAAGATGGCCTCTATTCTTAGTGAGTTATTTTGTGTTTCAAAGGATCCTAGTCTCTTCTCTATCTACATGGGTTGCTCTATTTGAATAGGTACAAGGACAAGGCTTGTAGTTTTCATCTTTGTCTTTACATCCTCATTATTCTCTACATTAATGAATACCTAATCATGAGTGTTACTATTGTGGTTGTATACAATAAATACCTTCTATTTTAAGACTTTTATACGAGCCTTGAAATTTATCATTAGGCCCCAATGATGTAGGCTATTGTCATTTAAATTGAATGATGACTTATGTGATACAACTGGATAAATTTTTTCACAAACTTTGAAAATGCTTTTTCAAAATTTTAGGGAATTAGAGGCCAAGGTGATTATTTTTTTCCTTACATAATACAATAAATCCATTGAGAAGTTAATAATTAATCTCTTTCTCAACCAACTTATTAGGAACATAGATATGTAGCTTAAGAGGTTACTCAAGTGCTCCCTTTCTCTTGATCACTATGTAATTATAATAATAATATCAGTATTCCCCCATGATCCTAATGGACTTTATCATTTAATTTGATATCCTCAACATGGGATCTTCATTTATGGCTTGGTAGACTCAAGGATAGAAGTAGTCACATATATGCAAAGTAGTTTCTAAACCTATGGAGTCACACATTTTAGAAGTGATAATGTTGGTGTCCCTAGATTAAGGGTACATTTTGGTATATTCTAAAAAAAAAACTATAGAAGAGGTAACATCCACCATTTATGACATCATGTATAAATTGTCTCCCTTCTCACCCCAAAAACTTGTTGTTTGAGATTGAAGGCAATAACATCCCCTAAGGCTAGAATTTATCTATCATTAATGATAATGGAAAGGATGGGGACCCAAACCTTGTTGACATGAGATATCTCAGGAGTTCCATAGATTTAGTTTATTAAGGCCATGTAAATTTTAACTCTTACTTTTAAATTGGTGAATAGGGATGCTATTGACATCTTTTTTGTTGACCACCTCTTAGGTTTTTTGGATTTTTCCTTCATTACTATCCTAAGTTTTTTTAGTGATCCATTTGGATACAACCTATTGATTATAAAGATCTATTAGTTATGGTAATTGATATTATCCTTCTATGGCAAGTCCAGCCATAAATACAATTTTTTTCTTCTTATTTAGTGACAAGAAGAAATCATCCACATGTTGTGTTCTGACAAAGATATTATGAATCAAGTAAATACATATAGATTGGAAATAATTTTATGGATCCACATATATTGCATGTCTATCATATCATCTATGTAAGTGACATCCTATGAAGTAGGGTACTCTTCATTTGAAATTAGCTTAACCCTAGATACTTATTTATAGGTTATGCTATAGTGCTTAAACCTCAACCATAGGGCCTCCTTGATAAATTGAGTGTCTAAGATAACTTGTCTATTTATATATGAGAATAGATAAGATGTTAGGGATCTTTAGTATTCAATTCTATCAATTCTCTTTTTTATCTATGTAAACCTTTGGCTTTGAGTCACTAAGAATATCTTTAGAATTTTGAATGCTTAAGAGGCTAGATTACAATGATTTTATTTTGAACTTAGATAGTAATTTTAATGAATTTAATTTTACCCATTCATTTATGTCTAATTTAAACCTATAAATTATGAAGTGGAATCACTAGTTCATGCAACTTGAATGATAAGGTGACATTATACATTTATTTGAAGGTTCTTTACCATTATAATTTGATTTATTCATATGTTTTCATGGGTTCATGAAGTGATCATAGACCATACATGTGTCCTTATTCTACTCATAGTGTAATCTTTGTTTGAGTACAGTTAATAAGTGAGTGGATCTAGGTGATCCATGTGTCCCTTTATAACTTGTTTAGGGCCTCGTGGTCCTTAGTCCTTATGTTATGTCTAAGTAACTACAAGATATGTAGGAAATAAAATGATTCCTATTGTGATTGATTTTCAACCAAATAATATTAGGTCCTTTTGGATTTTTTGAAATGCAAAGTGGAAAGTTCAAGACATGAAAACATGTGGAAAATCTAGATTGGGTTACTACTTTTCCAATCATGTTCTCTATGTAAACACTTTTATAAAATACAAGGTTGAAAGAGTGTAAAAATGTGAAAAGTGATAGTTAGTGATTGTATTGGGTGTATCACAATTTAAAATTTCATAACTTTAAATGTGAGCGATGTGAAGTCACAAAAATGTGACACATAACACTATGGTAGGATACATGGCATACTTTGAATGCATCGGATCCTTGCAGTCAAAAAACTTGATGCATGGAGGTGTAAATTATGTGTAATGTGTACCAAATAAAGATAATACACTTGGAATTATGTGTCTCAATAGGACTCTCACAACCTTGGGAAATAATTAATGTGAATGGATGTAAAATCCATAGAAAATGTGAAAAGATATACACAATGAAAATTTTAAGATAGTGATTGAATAAATAAAATTAGGATAAGTAAAGGATTACTATGAGAGGGTGAAAAAAGATATAAAATTCAATTTCAATACCTCAAAATTCTTGTAGTATGTTTTTTCATGAATAGTGCAAAAATAAATCAAAGTGTAGTGAATCACATTTAGCCTTTCATGAATAAACTTGATAAAAACACATATTTTTCCTGCAAGCACTTAAATCAAACTCTACTTTGTTATACATTCATTTGAATGACATTATAAAAATCAAGAAAGTTCATTGAGTAAAATACTAAAAGTTAAAACCATATTTTTTATGATAATCCAAATGTTTTGAAAATAATGGATATGATGTGGGTCCTTATTAAGAAAAGAATAGGGTGCATTTGTCACAATATAAGGGCCCATATAAAGACAAAATATTAATGAATATACACGGGACACATTTATAGGTTAGAGGTTACAAATGAAATACTAAACCGCCCACCTCCTCCTCCCCCCCCCCCCCCCCCCCCCCCCAAGAAAGATAAATGTAGAAGACAGACATAAATGCGTACAAATACTGAAAGAATATAAAGAAAGAAATAAAAGAAACAAAGATCATAATATAACACAAATAATAAAGACAAGAATAAAAACACATGAAAAATGACCATAAAACCCCAATTCAAACTAATAGATTGTATACCAAAAAAATTAAAAATATTGTAATATAATAATTATTGTACCAAAATTAGGTGTCTAGATAATGCACCTACTTTGATGTGTGTATGTGATGTGAATTCATGCATGCATCAAAGTAAAAATAATTATAAAATTAAGAATGCACTTATACTTTCCTAAGTAAGGATGAATAAAATAGATGTCATGAATCTACCCACATGCAATGAGAGCTCTTGAAAAATCTAAAATGTTTCTACAAATGAGTGAAAAAAATCAATGTTGTAACATGCCATGGTGATAATAATAAAAAATAGAATTAAATGAGAATTAAAAAGTATACACCTATTTGTATGTTATCATAACTTGTAAAAACAAAACCTTATAACACTCATTTTGATTAGAACTTTCAAAGTCAGTTCTTAAAAATCATTTCCACTTTTTGATCATGGAAGTAGATATATGCCATCTTGTCAAATATGGTGCCTTCACTTTAATCAATTTCACTTTGCTCAATATTGGTTTTTTTTATAAATATTTGAAAATATTTAAAATATTTTTCTTAACTCCAATCATTTTTTAAAAAATATTTGAAAATATCTAAATATATATACCCCATTTTGAGATAAGGGATTGTAAACTTTGTGCCAACAATCACTCATCTCAAAACATTAGTATATTTTCATGTTTTTGTGACATTTTTTTAATCACAAAATTATTATTTTTTTGATGAAGTCTAGGTCAAGGGCCAAATGGATGACAATTGAGTCCTACCAGCCTAAATGCATATTCTCCATATGTATTACCTAATTCATGCGACCTCAATCCTTTTCTTGCTCATTTGCATGCCAATTGAAATTTTCCTCTTTTAGTGAAAATTTTAAATTAGTAAGCCTAAAAATTGTTTTAAACTCAAAATATATTAGAATGGGAGAGGAGATAGGGGCATGCGTAATCGAAATAAATCTCAAAACCCATATAATTACTCATCTAATATAGAACCCCTAGTCCCAACATCTAATATAGAACCTGGATTGTTATGTTGATTGAAATATTATTTTTAGGCCTTCCCAAGGCATGCACACATACATAGAAAATAATAATTTTTTTAATGAAATTAATCTAGTAATATTATTACATGAATTTGAGGCCACAAGAATTCAAATGATGTACTACATTATGTAAAACTTTTATTGGAATATAATAATCCCAAGATATTTTCAAGCATTTAATAAACACTTAAATTTATTTTAATGGTTTAAATTATTACATTATATAAGGAATGATCCTTGAGAATTTTAAACTTCAATATCTACATGAAAAACCCATTTCAAATGTGGGTTTAAATTTAGGAATGGCCACCCCAAACGTTCTAACCTAAACACTCCAAAAAATGCCCCTTTTTCTCTTGTTTTCCACTATTTTAAAAATTTTCTTATTATTGCCTTCAAAAATATTCTTTATTGCATTTTTCCATTTTTTGGGAATCACAAAGACTTCTCTCCATGTGAAATTCAAACAATCTTAAAAAAAAAACTATTTTTGGCTCCTTTATGTTCTTGGGTTGATTTTACTGTGGATGTAACTCCCAACCTATTCTTCTATTTCAAAACATTTTTGGCTACACCATGTACTTTGAAAACCAAACAAACCCATATTATTTTTTTTGGATAATGTGTCTTGAGAACTTCTAATTAACACTTTTAATTTTCCAAATATTTGATGAAATGCTTACAATAGAAAATGAAACTAAATTTGAAATTATTATATTTCTAGTGATTCAAGACTACAATTGGGCTTGAAATTATCCTTCATCATAGACCCCTAGTAAGATTTTATGATCAAAATGCTAAAAAATTTGGGATAGAAGGTAGAACCATCCTTTTAACCTAATGAATAAGTCCATGGCTTTCCATTCCTCTAGGTTTGGTAACTTCATATTTTTCTATATAATTTATTCCTCTATTTCCATCCACCTACATGACCATAAATTATCCTTATCTACTTAGTTATGAATTAATTTATCTTTCCCTTATCCATTTATTGTACATATTCCATTCACCTCCTCAAATTATATCTCTCCTCTATTTTCATTCTCGTTTGGGATTTAATCCACCTATACCCATCTACCACCATCAAATGTATTCAACAACTATATTGTTATTTTCAAAGAAACTTAAAACTCTTCTTGGTTATCATTTTAATTTACCTATATTATTTCCTTCAAAGAAAAATGTAACTTTAATTGGTTTTCCTCAACCTTTTTTCCATACAAAATAGAATAAATAAATGTATTTTACCTACTCATAAGGATAATTTTACCTCTTACCCCTTATGGGATACTATAAACTCTTTTCCATAATCCATTAATGGGTTTCCTTATTCTAGTGAACATTCTATCACTTACACATTCTCTTCATTGAGGATTAATTCCTCTATGGGATACTCACATATTTGTTTTGCCTTATTATTTTTGAAAATAAACCAGGGATTTTTACATGGAAGCCTCACTCTCTTATTGCATCTCAAGATAATCTTATTCACTTCACTCATATCATTCTCATTTCTATTTCTAAGATAATCTTTGAGCTACTCACATGAAAACTTCCCTCTCCCATTTCCTCTAAAGGAATATTCTTATCCTCTCTCTCAATTTTCAAGAATTGGATATTCTTCCACCACTCTTCTTTCAATCTTTGGTGAAAAATATGACATATCAAATTGGAAACCATATGTTCCCAGATTCTCACCATATTATTTCCTTTCTCTTGTCTCCTCACTTAGACAATGACCCAATACAAATATGAAGTTTCACACAAACTCTTGATTACAACCTTTACCCTCATGGGATCTTCTACACTCTTCTCTTATTTAAAAAAAAAACTAAACTATCCATTCATGATATCCTCTAAGCTATCTCTACCATAAAACAAAATAAAATTATTATTGGGATTACCTTTGTCGGTCTCTTTCCTTTGTTTTTTTCTTCTCCTCTTAGCTACATGAGCTTATTTTTTCAACAAATTTCTTTCCTCTACTTGCTGGTAATCTTCCAAGGCATCTAATATAGACACCATTTCTTCCATCATCCTCTCCATTGCTACAATTTATGGCTTTGAGTTACTTTTATTTTATTTCTTGACTCTTAAATCATCCATTTATTCTAATCCTTACTATTTTCCTATCGACACATGATGGAGAACAAAATTCTCTTCTCTTTCATGTCTGGGTTTGCCTCACATTAGAATCCTAATTGCACCTTATTCTATAGGATTTATTATCAACAAAATTTTCCTCTTTTAGTCATTCCTTTTTCCATATTTTCAACTAGCTCTTTATTTTTAACTTTATATGCTTCCCCTTCATCTTATATCATGTCTTTCATGAATCCTCTACCTTATGCAATTTCCATAATACTTAATCTTGCTTGGATTCTGTTGACCAAAATTGACTTTTTAGTCAAATTAGGGCACCAATAGGTAAAAAATTGAATTTTTAGGTTTTTCAAGGGGTAATATGAATGCCAAAAGGTATTTTATAGGTCAATTAAGGTCAATTGATGTTATACTACCCTTGGTCATTAGTTTTCTTAGACCCTTTAGTCATTTTGAGTTATTTTAGGGGTCAAAAAGGTGTATTTAATGAGTTATACAGGTTTATATGGAAGAGTGAAGGTTAAAAACTATTATTTAATGACCAATGTGTCCATAAAAGTCTTAATCAATTGAAAAAACTTAAAGATGGTAGGTTAGCAGAAGAAAAGGTAGTTTTCTAGTGAAAGGAGAAGAAAATGGCACTTGTATGGCCTCCTTGGGAAGTGTGCCACTTGGAAAATGTTTAAATGTGACTATTCAAATTACCCATGATAAGTTACATGATTTTTTTTATTTGGAAGTGTCATTTATTTCTCAAAACCATTCTACTCTCTTCTCATCCTTCTTGGCAAGTAGAAGTAACCTTCAGGTTTTTGGTTTGTACAAACAGCTCAAGAAGTTTCAAGGCAAATTATTTTGGGAGATTGTTTAAAAATAAAGTAAATTGATTTATATACAAGGATTTTGGAAAATGGTTACCTGTGCTTCATGAACCATTCTCATGAAGTTAATCTTCTAAATCTGCATGCTAATATGTGTACCCTGCAAGTTTTGCTTCATTCTGGGCAAGTCCATACAAAATAGTTGTTGATATTGGTTTCAAAGCATGTTGGATTCCTACTATGATGGTATTCATAGTTTTTTCATGTTTTAAGTTGATTTGATTGTCTAAATAGCTCACTTTGTAGGAGGGTACCACCATGTGCAGTTTCAATCAATTCCCCACTTGCAAAGGTTTAAATTACATGAAAATGCTTCTTATGAATGGGAAATTGTGTCTTACATGTTTAAATACCATGAGGGTCACCTCCTTACAGGTTTTGGTCTCTCAAACCCATAGTTTTTTCAAACACTCATGTCTTCACCATGCTACCTCAATCATGAAATGCCCAATCTACTTTTTTCCACATATATGATGATGATTTTCATGTTGGGAAATATATATTGGATCTAGTTTCATGTTTTTATTGATGGATATCATCCAATTGAGAGTTAAAAATGAATTTTATGTGTTTTGAATCTTTTCACAAACATGTTTTGCCCTAATTTCATACCCTGCCTATATGACATGCCCAATTCACACCTATAGGGCCTTAATGACATCATGTTGAGGTGTGAGAAGGTTGATGTGTGATACAACATATTGATATGGATATAAGTAATTTGGCATGATTTATGGAAAAATTTAAAGTTAATTTTCATAGAAGGTTCCATATTGTTCATATCTAGCTCATTGTTGGTATACCAAAGCATCAACCTACAGGTGGTTGAGCAGATTACTAAAATGATCTCATGGAGAGATGGAAATAATTAGACATGTCATTAAGGTATTGTTAAGGTATTTATGCCATAAAAAGCATCATATAAGTGTCTAAAGTGCAAGAGTAAGTGTGAAACCAACTTGAAGAACCAAAGGACTGTGTTTTGGGAAATTGTCCCCAAAAGAGCAAAATAAAGGTCTAGGGCATTTTGATGGGGACCATTTAACAAGGGTGTAGTAATATTTGATATATAATTTTGTGTCCAAACATGAGCCTTTTCCAAGGAAAATTACTTGGCAAAGTTTTAGGAGCAGATGACAAGTGGGCGATGATCATTTGGGGTCTCAAAGTTGCTTATAAAACCACTAAAATCCTATGGTATCATTTACAGAATTTTGAGTTTGAGCAACCCTTGTCAAAAGTTGATAAACAAAGACTATATCCTCACAATTTAATGGTTATAAATGTTCTCATGAAGTTTTGTGACCCAATGATCACCAAGAGAGGCTCATAATCTATGTCTAAACCCTCATATATACCTATAGTCCGTACATAGGTCTGATATCCATTTATAACTAGTTATAGGAGCACACTATCCAATAGGTGGGTTTGTGATGAAACCAACAAGGTTAGTATATTTTAAAGGTTTAAAAATGTTATATGAGGTTGAGTAGTGATGTATCAAATTGAAAGAGAGAAAAATTCACTTACAAGGTTCTATCTTGCCTAACATAGTTGATTGTGTTGACAATAAGCATTTAAGGTGATGTCTCTAAGTATTTGTGTGGCTCAAACATTAAAGAATGGACTCAATAATTATTGAATAAATATGAATGTTTTAAGAATAATTATAATTATGCATAAAATGCCTTATTAATTGAATAAAAAACACCTTTAGGGTCTCAGAAGCATCTAAAGTAACCTACAACCATGTTTAAGGCAAAAAAACATAGTTTTTGTAGGTCATAATGAAAGAAAGGAGGGGTTAAGCATAGGGTTTTAAGTTGAGTTTATGTAGGAGGTTATAAATGGTTTATGTAACTAAAGTGACATGAAATATTTTTGATGAGGGATCATCATACACAAGGTTTACCTCAGTCAAATATAGTTGACTATGTATGACTGTATAGGGGCAGAGAGCAAGAAAATTAAGGCTATTGATGTGAATTGGTCCAAATATGGGTGCACCAGTATAAGATAATTGATAAATTAAATTATTGATTCAAATAGGTTGTCTAAATATCATATTCAAAGTCCAAATGTGCATAAACACCTACAGGTAGGGGTCTTTCCAAAAGAGCAACACAACTAGACAAGATAACACCATCTTGGGAATTCAAGAGTATAAAGGGGTCAAATTTTTATGATATTATTTGGAGAAATGATATTGTGGTTATGATAAAATAAATATAAATCTTAAAATTGAAAAAAATAGAGTAATTATCTCCAACATGTCATAAACAAGAAAGACACAACCCACTTGGAAAGGGTTCACACACAGTCCTTGCTTGACAGGTCTAACTTGGATTTTGAGGCCTTTAGAGGGTCAAATGACCAATTTAGGAGATAATGTTTTTTAAATATAACCATTATGAATTTTATAATATAATAAAGTATTAATTTGTGTCTGAAGAGGTAGGGGAGTGCCCTCTATTTTGCCTTAAACAGAGGGCACTTGCTAGGTGCACTAGTTGGTAGTTTGGGGAATTAGAGGCAAAGAGACTAACCAAGAGCTATTTGAAACTTTAAAAGAGGTTTTTTAGGTTTAATAACACCTAAAAAGACATATAAGACATATCACAGAGGAAGAAACTCAAACATGATGGCCTAAACCCTCAGAATTGTAGGCAGTTCTACTAGGTATAGTTAGGCCTAGAATTCAAATGAGATGTCACTTCCACCTATAGCTCTTATTGAGATTTATAATACAATTAGTAATTTTAAAAAAAGTATAATATATGTTTTTTAGATGATAGAAGGCAAGGAAAACCATCAAAAGGCCTAGAGCAAAAAACTTGCAGTTAGACCTAGTTGGGCATGGTTAGGCCTAGGTCCAAATGGAGAGCCATTTTCACTTCTACCATAAGGTGAGTATTTTTAATGAAGTGAGACATGTTTGTTTATGAGGTATTATAGGATGTAAATAGACTATTTAAATGTATGGAAATATATAAATGAGACATTTTGAGTCCTAAGGTGTAAATAGGCCTATTGAGCAAGATTAGGCCTACCATCCAAAAGAGGGGTCAACTTCATTTTTGGCTTTAGATGACCACTAAAATGGAATGGAACATGATTATTTTGTCATTTTAAATATTTTGAATCTATTAATATTAAAATGAAACCATGAATAAGCCACTCTTAGCCTCAATATAACCTCAGACCTTCAGGAAATGGAAAAAAGAACTCGATAAGATATGTTTGGACACTCATATATTTCATGATGACTTGTATGGGAATATAAGAAGTTATATGATGTTAATGAGTGTATTGAACATTGATTTTTTATAATTGGTTGGAAACTTGGATGTCAAAGTTTTATGAACAAAGCTTAAGAGGGCAAATAGGGCTAAAACCTTTATTAAACCCTTACAAAGACTTGATGATGGAAATAGAGATATAAATCTGATAAAATGGAATAATTTTCTAATGAAACCTATTTGAAATTGTATATTACTCACTCGATCTCTATCACATGAAAAATAACTATATGGAATTATATGGATCTGGTCAAAAATAGGCTATTTTTGACCATTTTTTGTGTTGTGCACGCTACAAGAGGAGTTTAAACATGAAACAAAATTTTGGGGGAATATATAGACTATTAATAACTCCCAATATTTATTTAATTATTTATAAAAAATCCTAAGGGTTCAAACAATAACTCTCATTTCACCAATAAAAATTGGCCTATTGGATAAGTTAGTGAGAAGGGTGGAAAACTTTAAGTGAGCTCATTTTAAGGTGTCTATAATGATTATAAAGACATGGAGGGTATTTAAAGGTGTCATAAATTACTTCCCATGTATTTTCATGAGAAAATAATCTAGTTTTAGAAGCCAAGTGTGTAGGGTGCATGAAAGGAGTGTTTTTTAGATTGTAGATGATGATTGATCCTTTCTAAGTGATTCCAGATGACCAAACCTAAAAAAATGCATGGAGAGGAATGTTTGATGTAATTAAACATAATTCCAATAATCATAAATATTCCTAATCAGTTACAAGGCATTCAAATAGGGTTAATCATGTAGGTAGTTTTTCTAAGCCAAGATGAAGAGTTTCTTGCCACTTTTCATGAGGTTTATGACTTGGATTGAAATTTGTATCTCCTAAAATTTCATGTTTCATATAATATCATATTATCATGCACAAATACCTAATTTTTATCATCTTGAAAAGTGTCCTTGTGACCCTTGGACTTCTCTCTTCTCATCTCTCTCTCAAGTTCTATAAGAACTAGCCATTTTGGCCACTGTATTCCATGCTCCATTTGAGTATGGAAAAACCCTGCTCAAATGTATAATTTTTTATCAATAACACTAATAATTTTGTCCTCCTCCATGACTATTATTAGTGTGTTCATTTGGAATGTTTGATTTTACATAAGTGAAAACTATGGATTCCATAGCATGCTATTTAATTCTATCATCTATTTGTAGTTGAAAAGATTCTTCTTGTAGGGCATGTGAAGTGTTCTAGGAAATGTCTAAAATTTAATGAGTTATCATATTCATTAGTACCCTCGTAGGCCTCTTGTCTAGTCCTCCTAGCTTTTCACATTCATCCATAACCTCACAATGTAATATTGATGTGAGAAGGTAAAGATTGGAGAAGTGTATGTTTTAGTTTGTTCTTTGATTTCAAGTATAATATGCATATGGTTGGATGTCATCATGTTATTTGGTATATCACCTTCCTTAAATTAGTTTGCTTTTATTTATCCTTCTCCATTTTCACCACTAAGTTTAGTTGTAGTTGTAATTTGAAGTGGTACATCAAGGGAGCTATCCCTATCTAGAGATTCACCTCATTCCTTAGGCTACCCATAAGCCTAGAGGTGATTCCATTGTGACACTTGCATGAGGAGAGCTTTGCCATCTACTCAAAGGGTGAAAATCCAAGTGACAATAGATTCCTCTCATAATATTTTTCAAGTATGTAATTTTAGGTGTGATTCCTCTTTCATGTGCCATATATTATCCACATAGAAGATTCTCTTTCAAAATTTTTAATAGAATCAAATATACTTCTCTTTCAAAAAATAAAATATAATCATACAAGAGCATCACATACCTAATCTAACAAAGAAAGAACTTACTTTGATAATAATTGATGCAGTATAAGTTAGAGAAATAAATAATAGAAACCAAGTCATAACATACCAAACAAAGCTTCTCTATTGTTATCTTACTAGTTCATACTATCCCAAGCCATTTGGTGCCCATTTGCATGGCAACTATTTTTTTCATCTTTTAACAAAAAAAATTAACTAATAATCATGTAAATTACATTGAACTCAAAATATATTGGAATAAAAGAGGAGATATGGGGTATGATTACTTAAAATAAATCTAAAAACCCATTATAACACATTCCCAACCTCTAAGAACCTTATAAAAAATTTGGATGATTATTTTTGTTAAAATGTAGTTTTTAGGCCTTCCCAAGGCATGCACATGTACATACAAAGCACCAAAAAAATTAAAGGAAATGAATTTTATTATCATATTACATGAATTTTAGGCCACATAGACTTATAAATGATCTACCACATTCTTAGAAACATTTTTGCTGAGCTATAATAGTCTCAAGATGCTTTTAGGTATTTTAACAAACATTTGCATGTATTTTATCAACCCAGATTATCAAAAAAGAAGAAAATTAATCCTTTTAATTTTTTTCATTCACCATATACATGGAAATTACATAAAAAATGTGGGTTTACATTAAATAATAGTTTCCCCAAATGTTGTAGCCTATACACTCCATAAAATACCCATTTCATCTTGTTTTTCACCCTTTTTTAATTTTTATTATTGCTACCCACTAAATTATTGTTTGTTGAATTTTTCATCTTTTTTTATCATCACAAAGACTTCTATCCATGTTATATTTAAATAGACCTTCAAAACAATATTTTTGGCTACTTTGTGTTCTTGGGTTGATTTTCTTATGCATGTAGCTCTCAACTTGGGCCTTCTTTTTCTAAACAATTTTGACTACACCATGTTGTTACAAAACCAAAAAACCCATATGATTTTTTTTGACTGAGGTGGCTTCAAGAATTCCAACTAACACTTTATGTATTCCAAGTATTTGACAAAGTTCTTACATGAGATAAAGAAACTAAAATTTGAATTTACTATTTTTTGGTGATGCCAGATTGCAATTGGGTCTGGGATGCTCTTGCATAGAAAAATAACAATTGAAAATGAAAAAATGTCTTGATTAAAGTTATTCTCTTATGCAATTAATGCCATCTTGATTGATGAAACTTGGAAAGTAGCATCAACAAGTTTTATGATGGTTTTAGAGGTTAATTTGGAGGCTTTTCAGTAGATGCACTATATGTCTAGATTTTAATATTACTATATGTGTATTTTTTATTTGATTAGGTAAAAACCAAGTTTTACAAGGACCGTATAAACACCAAAGTGTAGTATAGAATGTATAAATAAGGAAATTAAAGGCTGAACAACCAAAACATAAAAAATCCACTATACTATACCGAAAGCAAGGAAACCAACAAACCAAAAGCCACTACATTACCGCATGTGTATGATGTTTTAAATTTTTTGGTGGGAATAAGTTATGTCAATTTTTTCATCATAATATTATGTCAATATTTACATCAAAATATAAAAAATAAGCCCAGTAATGTAGTTGCATAATGAATTTTTCAAATACTACAAATATATTACATACATATATTTTAAATAAATATATATAAAAAATGCATTACAATTTTTTTTGAATAAAAAAATTTAATATATAAATATATAAATATGAATGTATTTATATTTTATATACAAAATTAAATTTAATAGTCAATAAATAACACATGAAAAATTATTTTAACAAAAAAAAGTTGTTTAAATTACTCAAACTAAATTTCAAAATTTTATCAACCACGAATGTTAAATGAGCCTTTATTATATTTATAATATGAAAACAACTATCATCATTAAAAAAAATAAAAATTATAAAATATTTTAAGGGCATACAATCCATCACATAAAATAATATTTTTTGGTTTATAATAATCATCATAAATTTCCCCTCCACCTACAAAATAAATGTGACCATCATTATCATACTCATTTTCATATTAATCACTATCATCATCCATCTCATGTGATGAACATCTTTTTGCCAAAAAAATAAATGCCATATGATAAATAAAGTTTTAAATTTTGAAAAAAATAATTCAAATTTAATAATATAAAAAAATAAAATACATGAGATGCACTTTGGGAAATGCCCAATGTTCCCTCCATAATAAAAAAAACAAACAATTGTGTTATTATTTAAAGAAATTAAACTTAATTACAAATTTTGAACCCTGAATTAAATTATGCAAAAAATTAAAGTTAGAATTAAATACAACCATGATTGGGGTTCCCAGTGAAGGGATGCCTCACCACACAATTGAAAAGGATTCACACACACAAACATTGGAACTAAAAATCCTTGCCTTCTTAATAAATCAACCCTTCGGGTTATAAAGTATTCAAAGCTCTTAAAATTTACAATGGATCTCTATGGATTTTTATCCAGTCCTCAGACTTCGATATGGTCTCTACACTCCCTATCCACACTCAAAACTTATCTATAGGTTTACATGGATCAAAATACTATGAGCTAGCTTTGATCGATAACTATGGAGTATTTCAAACCTTCCTGCACTCACCAAGGCTTTAGGCCTTATTTTATCCTCACTCTAATTTTAAACAATGTTTTCCCTCTCATGGAAAAGACTCCCTAATGTTGGATCGATGCCTCTATTTATATACTCTTAGACCCAACAACCTTATTAATGCTCTAACCTCCTTTCCCACATATGGATATTTAAATTGTGTTTAGGTAAAAAATCCTAGCTAGCTATCATGCAGATGTGTTTAGAAGCTTCCTTTGTTTACCTTCTAATTTTGTTTAAATTTTCCATCAATGACTGTCCTTACTAGCATTTCATATACTTCACATGGCATGATATATGCTACAATCAAATTTTCAACTATTTTATTCTATTCCACACGCTTTCTATGTGTTAACCTTATTGACAAACTTCTTTGCTCTCTTGTGCTTACTTCTATGCTTCCCACATGGTGTTAATGAGGGTTTTTATATGTCTCCCTTTGCCTATAATTTTTGAATCCAACTTGTGATAATAATCTACACCTCACACATTCTCACCATCACACACTTTTCATTCAAACATTGGGTTGACCCTTTTACTTCATTACTCTTTGCTTGGGCATTCTAGCCACTCCTTATGTATTTTACGTGTCACTATGCAAATATCCACTTCAATTGCTTAATCTTGTTCCATGGTGTATATTTTTTCCTATTCACTTGTTATGTAAGTATTTGACTATGAACTATACATAAAAGATTTGAATATTTTCATTTCCACTCCTATACACCTTCTCTTAGCCTTTGCACAAAGTTCCTTTTTGCTTGCACTATGCTTTTTACAAAGTTGTAACCCATTTTATTTACTCATATTTTACACTATCTTAGGGTGGCTATATTATTTCTTTATGTAGTTTCTTATTTATATCCTTAGAACTCTTCAAACTGGCTTAATTTTCTCATCATTCATATGTGTGCTCCAAAACATGGGTTATGTAGGATTTTAAGTTTACTTGGGATGATCCTAAATTATACTCCTTGGGTAATTAAAATATAAACTCATACTTATAAGTAGGGTTTGATAATTAGATCCACCCTTTTGGTTAGCTAGTTAGACCATGGTGTTCCCCAACACCTATTGTGTTACGTCTATAGGCTTGATTAAAGCTTATTACTCTTCCATACCCTTATTAGATCATAAACCTTCCTCCTCTACCTAGATCTGATACCTCTTCACTTCCTTCTCCTCTTCCATATTATCCTTTTTACTTGTTTCCTATTATTCACTCTCTTTCTATCTCTTATAGACATACACCCACCTTTGTTTGTCCACCTCCACCAAGTGATCTTAACTCATTCCTTTAGTGCACATCACCAAGTTACACCCCTCACTCTCCTTCCTTATTTCTTCCTCTTCCTCTTCTTATTTTTATGTGGGTCTACACCCACTTCTAACCATGCACATCCACTAAGTGATCATATCACTTTTACTATTATGCATGTTATATAAGGCTCCTCTATGTGGTATATTTTGTTGTCCTCTTTTATTCACTCTCATGTTTATATGCCCACTTATCTCTCTCTCATGGTTGTGGGACCACAAGTTTATGTCCCCCTCCTCAATGTGTTTTATCTGACACCCCTCTTATTTGCTTCTATCCATTTCTCCTTTACACACACTTTATTCCTTCTCTTCTCATCTTATGTATTCTTGGCAAGTAGGTATACTTATACTTCTTCAATTTTTGTGTCTTAAAAAAAAACACTTCTTCACAATCATCTTGTGAATTTGCTTCATCTCCTTTGTGCCTCTCACTAGGTACTCTCACGTAGTACTCCCATTGCCTTCACCCTTATTAGTTTTCTCCTATTCAATGCCTTAAATGACATGTAATCCTCTATGGGATATGTTAGCTCTTATTTAGTCTCTTTTGTCTTCTTTATATTCTCTTATATCCTCTCTACTAAGGATCTTCTCTTATTATGTGTTGTTCTCATCTTGTGCTTCTCTTTCTTACTGGTTTGTGCCAACACTATTATTATTTCCTTCATCTTCCTCCTTTTCCTTGTGAAATATCTATGCTTCTTGGTGCATTAGTATGTTGTGATTTGGATAAATTTGGCCTAGTTATAGTTTAACTTCTCACTCCTCTCCCTTGAGGCTTCAACCTAGTGCCTCATGCAATCCCTTCCTTACACCTTTTAAGGGGACAAATGTGGGATTTTAGTCAATAGTGTTGGGACATAGTCCTCATGTCAGTTGACAACATGGGGATAAAGTCCCTTTTTTATTAGCAAACAAAGTTACCTTTATTGAAAACCAAAAAGGGAAATCAAGAAAAGATCCATTCACAACTATTTACAATAAAACTATTTTCTATATGGGTTTCATACTTTTAACTGGAAAGTACAGAAAGGAAATGAAGGGAATGATAGGAAGAAGGGGAAAATGAGAAAGAAAAGGAGAAAGTTAGAATGGGATTATTATATCTAGTTAAACACATAATCTACTATAATAACCCCTAAAAAGATGAAGGATAACCCTAGGTAGTTAAACATAGAGACTCACTAGAATATCCCAAGATTTAAGATTGTAACATGGGAAGCCTTTATCATATAAATGGGATGAGAAATACATACATTGAACATATGAACATAATACACACACCAAGGAGATTGGATAGCTTTACAAATAAGGATATTCAACAACCCTATATTTCCCAATAAAAATGAGTATAAGATCTTATTCTTAATCCCACCAAGGCTTCACAATACCAATAATCCTAATGCATAATCAAAAAAACTTTCCACATGAAAACTTTACATTCATTGACTATCTAAAAATATTATTTTAGTAAAATGAAAGAATAATAATTAAAGTGGATTGACATAGTCATGCATCTAATAATTAATAAAAACTCATGACACAAAGTCATTTAAATCATTTTTGTATTGATCCTTCAAAGGGATGTACATACATATTCCTTATTTCCATCTCTCCACAAGTTTTCATATTGTTAAAAAGTTAACATAGCTTAATTCCATAAGTAAAACCAGAACTACTATCTAGAACTTGCTTTCCTCTAGAATTTTGATAATTCCCTATAAATGGGCCCCAAACATGTATTTATAGGTTACAATGGGTGATTATGCCATGTAACCACCTATTTTTCATTTTTAGGGCCTTGTAAAAATGTGTTGGAAAAAACACAACTAAAAACTTACAAAAATGCATTGAGAAATTTATACAACTTGAAAAAGTGCAATGAAAAATTTACACAACTTGTAAAAGTGTGTTAGTGTTTTCACACAACATGAAAACCTGTAAAAGTGACTTAACAAAATTTCATGACATACAAATGTGAAAATGTTCTATTACAAACATGCACAATTTACAAGTTATGAGAATGACTCAAAAAATACAAGATTGGATTTCGATAGAATTTGATGGAGAGTTATTCAGATCTTTCTTCTTCATCGAGAATGAATTAGACATTTATTTTGCACTTGTCAAGAAACTTTGTCCTATTTCTATAATTGTGATTTTTTTCTTATGTCAAGTTTTTAGGATTATTCAGAAGTCTTCTCATGTGCCCTCTCAATATTCTCTACAACTATTGTAGTCAAGAATAATTCACTGTGATCTTGACCAAATAAGTACAGACCAAATCCTCCACTAAATGCAAATCCATAGCAGGCTACAATATAAGTCTATGTAGTTTGGTTCTCCTAACTTGTAAATGGAGTTTTCAACATCCATATCTTCATAGAATCAACCAAGTGTCCTCTAAAGCAAAAATATATTAAAATATATAATGGATATGCATCTTCATATATAACATAAAGTATTACACCATTGGGATGGCCAAATATAATTTTTTAATTTCCACTTTGGTCTAGGAATTTTCTACATTATAATTAAACAGTGAATTACATGTTAATTCTTCCCCATTAACCCTGTTCTTATAAAACCTGAGTATTCTAAATTTTCCTTTACTCAAGTCTCAACTCATATGATGTTGAGATTCAATCATTTGGTATCTGTAAGATGTATTTATTTGATTATACATAAGTATCTAATGTTCATACAATTACATCAATACACTTTTGAGATTGGCTTATTTTTGAGTGATTTTCATATTTTAAGCCCCTTAGAGAGTATAAAGGTTCAAGATTTTAAATGATGTTTATATTTGTTGTTAATTTTATAGCCTATTAAGTGTTGGAATCTAGTCCTAAAATTTAACTTAAGTATTCTCATCACCTAAATCAATTCCCAAATGTTCAATCCCTCTGCTTATTTAATAATGAGGTTAGATATAGGATTTACATGCAGTAGATTTGGGAATAAGAGCCTAGTCACCATTGTATGGATTATCTAAAGATTTTTCTATTATTAAATCCAATTCACCATTTTGTTAATTGGTTTCTAATTTCTCATTAACATCCATGATATCATTAATAATATATTCATTAGTATTGGAAACTTAATTAACATTGACATTAGCAATTGCATTGGTGTTGGTGACTTTGGCAATGATAGAAGCTTTATTGGAATTAATAGATTCATTGGTATTAACAACTACATCAGTATTGGAAACCAAATCCTATGTTCCTTTTTTGCTTAGGACCATTGTCATATGCACATGAATTGGAAAGAGCTAATGATGAAATGGATCAAAAATTATTAGAAGGGTGAATGTTTTGTGGATTCAATAATATCTCACACAATCATTAAAGTGTGAATAGAGGACCCTCATCAAAGAAATCAAGAATTCCCTCAAGTTTTATAACTAATTATGGATACACTTATCATACTTAAACTTAATTGAATGAATAATAACTGAAAAAATATCAAAGTTATTTTGAAGGTAGGCAGAGATTTGAGATGTGTTGGGAAGGAGCTCAAGTTCTATAGGGTTAGTATGCATAGTCACCAGAGTTTAGGAACATTGGTTACACTATGTTTGTGATCTAATAGATGTGTGGGAAGCTAAAAAAGTTTGGGAGTGTTGTGTACAGGTACATCAAGATCTATTAAGAGTATGAGCAAAGGTCAGGTTTTGAGCATGTTGCTCAAAAGGTGATCATGATTTGATGGATATGAAGGGTGTATGTAATCAGAAATGCATCATGTCTATAAATCAATCCTATGTTGAATAATATAGAGCATACCTACACTTCTGATTGGTAATAAATTTATTAAGAGGGAGCATGACCAATATGGGGATCCACTAGACCTGATTAGGGGAGAATTTATTATAATACACTATGCTAAGGAGGGTCTTAAAGCCTCCAGTCTAACACAATCATGAAATAACCCTAAGGGGGTCCTAGGTTTTATATTTAACCTATGATAATAATAAGAAAGTAAATATAATCTAGTACTCACTAAATCTTTTAGCACAAAGTGTTGGTTATGAATAATAAAACTAAACATGCATAAAAGACATATACTCACATCAATATATATAAAATCATAATACATGGAAGAGATTCAAAATTTCATTATCTATCTACTATTACAAAGGAAAAATAAAGTTAGGCATACTCATCTTTGAAGATGAACCCATATAGCCTCAATCTCTCCCTTGGAGAAGGTGCTTCATAAAAGGTTGTGGTATGTAAGGATGAGAAAGATAAATCAGCTCTAGGCTACATAACTTATCAATGCATCCAAAATACTTCTCCACAAGATAATATCTATATCTCTAAATAAAATAAAAAACCTTAATCCTTAATTCTCAAGTAGAATGGTCAATAAGGAGATATTCATTCACACTTATCTCTTATTCACTTCTTTCTTATCAAATGGTGGGAAATGAACTTGTATATATAGGTGGATCTTACCCTAAATCCTTCTGAAAATGTCAGCCGATAGGGTTAACCCAATTAACCTAGTACAATTTTACAAAATAATTCACTAGGTCATGAGTTAGGTTGGCCAAAGGTCAAAATGGCTCCTAAGTGAAAATAACCCAAAACTATACAAGGTTGACCTAGTCGACCCTATATAGTCGACTAATAAAATAGGATTTAGGTAAGGAAAAGGAGGATAAAGTGTGTAAAAATTCTAGAATGGGTTCAAGTAAAAATGCTAAGTAAAATATAGTAAGCAATAAAGATAAATGAAATGATAGAATTGAAAAACACATACCTTTACTTACCTTAGTGATGTAGATAAACAAATAGACTACAAGAGAAGTGAAGGCATCCAATGTGAAGAACACTAGGCAAACCTATAGAAGTTAGTACAAAAAATAGCCAAAAATTGAAAATTTTAGAAGATAGGCATATGATAGTAGAAAAGATTCTCTATAGCATCATGAATCTAGAACATTTTATGGTTTGGAAAAGGATGAGTAAAAACAAAGATAGAGGTAAAACAAGGAATTTATAGGAAAATAATTGAAAGATTTAGATTTTGAAAAGTGATTTTTAATAGGGTGAAATGAAAGTCATTTGTTATTTTTAACTTGTGAAGGAGAGAAAAAGAGCTCTGAGAGGCCAAATGAGCTATCATGGTAAGGAGATGATAGGCTAGGTGAGAGGGACTCCCAGAGGCAATAGTAGGTGAAGGATAGGTAAGTAATTAAGAATCTTAAGCTAGTTTTTGAATATTTTAGTGCTTTAAGTGTATTTTAGAAATTTGTAATTTTAAGCAATTTTAGATGTCAAAATGAAACCAAATTAGATGTTATGGGTAGGAAAAACTAATTAGAGAAATGGGTTTGAAGGGTTTGGGAAAAGAACTACTAAAAGGCAATTTTTCCACAAAATATAAGGGGTCAACAGTGAAAAACAATCAGGTCGACCTAGTCAATCCAGTAGGCTGAAAATTGGCAAAATACACACTGCTGACTCAGTAGTTATGTGCCAACCCTATAAATTTTGTAAACTACCAACCTAGTGCAGTTTGCCAACTAATCTAAAAAGTCCAAAATGACAATGTAGTACTAGGGGGAAAACAAGAGGGTTAACTTAGATTTTTAAGTCAACCAAGCTAAAAAATAGGGAAATTTT